>OX456523.1:99021910-99364410 GCA_949748255.1 Eustalomyia histrio | reverse complement strand
ATATGCGCTGTATCCAGTAAAATGTCTTCAGTGTTGACAGTAGATTAATGAAATGTTTGAGGACAGTCCGCAAACAATCAAAATGTCTTCATAGTAACTTGTGGAACGAAAAACCGTCCCGCATCATGCACTGTGCACATATATATATATATATATACCCTACGGAAATGAAGGGTCGATTGATCCAAGGTGAAAAATCTGTGATGGATTAATGAGGGACATGTCACAAAACTGGTGTAAAATATAATTCAGTGTTTGAAAAAGTGGTAATTGCTGTAAAACTTCCAGTGTGCCAAATATTAAAATGGTGGCAGAACATTGACTGGTTCTTTCTGGATATATCATGTACCTAAAGAGAAATGAACGTAACACAAATGTTGACTAAAGAAATTAGGACTGTCATAGTTGAAATAATGACAAAACACGGAACTGGTTCAACAGTGTATAAAAGAATGTCAATCGGTGGCGAAAACCACAATCCCGCGACTCTTGCAAAGTTGACATAGTACTGAACTGATTTAAACAGAACCGATTTTGTGACTTCAGAAATGATGACATAACACTAATCTAGTTGAAAAAGAAGTGATTACGCAACTGTTTAGATAGTGACATATAAATGCATTAATTCAAGATGAATCCAATGTGCATAATGAAGTGTCAATGACATGCAAATCAAGCTGCCCGCGAACGGCTAATAGGTATAACAACACCTAAGAGTTTATTAAGAAACACTTAGAGGGGATTTTATTCCTAAAAATCGAAAATTTGTTATTGAAAATAAAGATCGACGACTTTTTTCTCTTAACATTGTTAAAATTTTATTAAAAAATTCATCAAATTAAAATATATAAAATTTATTTTTCACTTAACTCTATTATTTCATTAAAACGACTATATAATTGAAAATGGCTATCTGTTTGAAAATTTCTTAAGTAAAATTTAAGTAAATAATCCTAATAAGTTGTTACTACCCAGCAAAACCATGGTATGAACAACTTACCAACCTATTTACTAGCTTAATTACTTTTGTTCGCGATGAGCCCAAAAGTAACGAGTGGTCATTACCTTCTCACTTACAAAAAACACAAAGTAATGGGTGGTCATTACCCTCTCGCCTTCGAACAGCCAAAAAATAATGAGTACCCATTGCTTTTTGGGCATCGCGAAAAAAGTAAGTAGTTGATAACATGTTTTTGCTGGGTATAATACTGGCTCTTGACTTTATTTGTTTAAATTATATTAATTCATTTTTCGAATTATTTGAACAAATATTTTTCACAAGTCTGTGATTAATTTATAATCATTTTTAAGGAATAATTTGGTATTGAATAATTTGTTTTATGATTTAATTCGTGAAATAAATGTATATCAAACACACCATTTTTTTGTTGGAATGATTTGTTAAAGTTGATTCATTTGTTAATATATATTAACTCAAAAGATGTAACGATTACAAAATTTCATAGGAGTCATTTTAAAAGAAAATTGAATTCGGCTTGTCTATGCCATAGTTGTGTGTGTATAAAATTTTATATAAACCCGATTAACCACTAAATAATTTTCAATATGTCCCACTGTGTAGTAAGCGCGGTTTTGATACTATTCTAGCCAATATGTTAATGTTTGTTATTATAAAGATTAAAATATCTATATAAGCGAGTAGAATTATGTTTTTTTTTAATATTAGATTTTTTAAATATTCAAATAGCAATTTTTAAAGGGGCATCTAAATTTGTTGTATTTTATCAAAATCTGTTTGCGGAAGGTTAAAGAACATTTTCTGACGAGAATAATCAATACGCCTCAAATGCGTTTATGGAATGATATTCGAGTAAAATTTAATTCATTTTAAAAAAGTGAAAAACAAAGCTTTATCATCCTTATAAATAATAAAAGCAGACACTTATGTTTTTAGCCGTAGAAAATCTGATACTCGCTTGAAAATCTTTTAAGTCTAAACATTTTTCTGAATCAAATGAATTTTCTGCAGGATAAAAACAACTAAAATTTCGAGAACTTCTATTGGACAATATGGTTGAAATCAAAAAATAAATATTTTTGAACGCAAACCAAAAACGACCTTTTTGAATTCGATCTAACGTTTTTGATTTGCAAAATAATAATTTTTAATTTGTTTAAAATACTTGATTCTTATAAAAACATTGATTTATTAGGAGTAAATTTAATTTGCATCTGCAATTTTTATTAAGTCAATGAATTAAATATAAGTTCATTTATTACATATAAAACTCATTGACTCATAAACAATATATTTTAATTCGTAAATTAAAACCAATTCCATTTACTAATTTTTTTAAAATTAAATTATTTGATTTTGATTTACTATTCTCTCTTGGAAATTTTCCAAAAAAATATTTTTTTGCCGACCGAATGCGATTTTGAGAGTAAAATTAAAGGAAAAGTAGGAAAAATATTGGCTGCCAAAGAGCTAAACTACGTCCTAGAGCATTAGCCTCCACAGACCTGCTTTTAAGCCCACCCATAATTTGAAAATTTTGAATTAATTTTTTGTTTAATTAAATAGCAAACAATTTTTTGGTTCTCAATTTTGTTAAAATTTGAAAAATATTCACATTCTGTGACTGTATTTTTTTTTTTTGAAGAAATAATTTAAAATCGCCAAATACACAAAAAATTGTGAAAACTTTTGTAATAAACATTGCAGGTAAATTCAGTGACAGGACCTTATGGAATCTTTCAAAAACACGTTTTTAATATGAAACACGCGGAAGAAATTTTGACAGGTTAAATTCTAACTAATTTTCGTTTAATCTGTGTCATGTCCACTTGCAACAGTCAAGTGATATGTCACGAAACTATTCATTCCCTACAAGTTCTGCAACATAACACATTGTGATTTATATGTAACCAGTTTTTTACTAATTACTTGTCCTCAGTCCTGTGGTATGTACATTTGAGCCAGTCATGACACTAGTTATGTGTAAGATAATTCTAACCTGTTGTGTCGCGCATTCACTTACACCAATGCAGTGATATGGTACCCTACACAAGGTCAGAGATATGTCGCAAGTAGCTTAAATGGTAGAAATTGCCACCTCCTATGACAAGCCCATGTTAAAGTTACCGGTTACTTTCATATAAGAGAACCAACTCGAGGACCGGTTTCTGCCACAAAGTTCCGGTCACGTGACTAACACTGTGACTGGTCTATTTCCCGTAGGGTATATATATATCAATGAATGTATTTTTTTATTTATATTACTTTATATATTAAATTTCTTTTTTTGTTTGTTATAAAAACAATTAACAAATTATATAAGCTTTTTGTTAAAATTAAAAAAAACCGAAAAAACCCGGTTGACCGGTTTTTTCTGCAAAAACCGAAACCGGTTTTTACAAAATTCGATTTTTCGAAGAAAACCGAAACCAGTTTTTTGAATACTCTAGTGCCATACACTTATTCACTCACAGCATACTTGCGTTAGTTAGTGTGGTTGTGATACCCAAACATATTTTTTAGATTCTTTTTTGCTACTGCATAACTAAGCATGCAATTCTCATTTAGTTGGTAATTTAAATGATACTTAATGTACAATGTAAGAACCAAAGGCAAGCTTAGTAGGGGGCTTCATACATACATATTTAGTGTGTTTTATTTGTTCGTTGGCTCAGGAAACAAATATTTTAGAGCGATCGACTCCGGTTGTTCATAATTCATTTACACAGCGGTCTTCGGACTGTCTGTTCCACACAGCGTCTTTGGCTGTCTGTTCCACACAGCGGCTTCGGCTGTCTGTTCCACACAGCGGCTTTGGCTGTCTGTTCCACACAGCGGCTTCGGCTGTCTGTTCGACACAGCGGCTTCGGCTGTCTGTTCCACACAGCGGCTTCGGCTGTCTCTTCCACACAGCGGTCTTCGGACTGTATGTTCGACACCCAGCGGCCCCCGGGCTGTCTGTTCCGCCAACCGACACCTGCTGATTTTATTGTGCCGAACATTGCCAACCCGACACCTGCCGAACTCTGCCGAGTGTGCTGTACCGATTGCTGCCAACCGACACCTGCTAATTTTTTTGTGCCGAACATTGCCAACCCGACACCTGCTGAACTCTGCCGAGTGTGCTGTTCCGATCGCCGTCATCTCGACAACTGCCGACTGCGTTGTGCCTAACACTGCCAACCCGACACCTGCCGAACTCTGCCGAGCATGCTGTACCGATCGCTGCCAATCCGACAACTGCCGACTGTGTTGTAACGAACACTGCCAACCCGACACCTGCCAAACTCTGCCGGGTGGGTTGCACCGATCACTGCCGTTTCGACAACTGCCGGCTGCGTCGTGCCGAACGCTGCCAACCCGAAGCCAATCAATTGGGTTGCCCCGTGTCTTACCGAGCCAACTACTACCGAATAAGTACCACCTAGCCGAATCGCCACCGAGAAGACCAACGAACCACGCCTGCCGAATTCACCAACCTGATCTTCCCCGAGATAGACACAACCGCTAGCAGCGTGCGAATCCTGCCGAAATCGACAACGCCGAAGTCTATCCCTGCCGAAAAGTCGTGCGATTGTCGTCCTGTTTCGTACAGCCAGCGGGAGAACGAATCCTAGTGAAGGAGAGGGCGTATTGCCAAGCGTGTTTAGAAGAAATTACTATAAGATATATTTTGACAATCAAATAAAGATATATATTTGTTTCACCCCCTGAAAGGGTAAAATAACTGTGTTTCACTACTTAAGGTTTTGAGGGTCCTCAAGTACACCCTGGGCACGACTGATCACCTCAGCCATGACAAAAACCCCGTTACAAAGTATTGTTATTTTTTTTAGCAAATTTCCCAACGAACACATGGGGTTACATTTTCTTTTTAGAAAGCTTTGTATTTTTTTAGAATCGGTGTCTAAGTAGGTAAATGTGTGTGGAGTTAAAACAAACATGTTCGACACCTTTTATTTTAAAACATTTTGTCTGAAAGTGCTCCCAGGATAAAAAAAGGTAAAAAACAGGTACTCTACAATATTAAATTTACCGGAAATATCGATTAAATTTTGCAATATTTTGCTGACATGTGTAATGTACTATCTGTGATTCGGTAAATGATTGTATTCTTAGGACATATTTTTTTACTTGTATAATTATAAAATCATATTTTTTGTTTAGATGTTTTATAAAAGTTCATTATATTTTAATGAGGATCCATTCATGTTATGCTTATGGAAAAAATTTTAAATCAAACAAAAAATTTAAACATTTGCTTTAATAGTTTTTTTATAAATAAATTAGTAAAAAAGTCTTAAATTCGGCTGTGCCGAATCTTTGAATACCCTCCACCAATATCCTAAAAAAGTGTTCTCTACTGTTTTTGATACAAGTAATGTAAAAAACTTTAGAAGTAAAATAATGGACGTAAAAAAATTTTTTGAGGTGAAAAACTTTTTGGGATTTGGAAACAAATTTTGTGGTGAAAAAAATTATAATGGTGAAAACAAATTTTGAGGTGAATATAAAATATTATTTTACTGGTAAAAAACAAGAGTAAATATTTGACTTGCCAGTCGCTACTATGAAAACCTATGAAAGACTAAAAAATAAAAATGAATTCCGTACAACAATTAAAATTACTTAGTGTTTACAAAAAAAATAAAAAAAAAAACAAAATAATCAGTCTTTTCATATAAATTAAAAATTCATACATTGCAAAAACAAAAATAAATTATTAAATTAATAATTTAATGTAAATTAGTTTAATTTAAATTGTACAATAAAAAACAAAACAGTTTAAATAAATTAGTTTTTACATAAAGAAGATGCATAAAAGTTTTGAAAAAATATTCCAAATTAGTGTAAAATAAAAGTTTAAAAAATAAAAATTAAAAAGAAATAATATGTCATAATTGAGTAAGATTAGAAGATACACCGTTTTTAACTAATTTTGGTTTCCATTCTGAAAATAAATTTCTTATCTATGAAGCATTACGATTTGTGTTTCTTTCATTACAGAATCTTTATGAAAAATCTCAAAATCTTTTTTTACACGTAAATTTTGTACATTATCCATCATAGGTCTTGAACATTCTCAACGTCATTATATAAATTAAAACTTAACTAATTCAACTTTTGTCTCTGTTAAACCAAGCATTTTAAAATTTGTTTTAAAAATTCTGTAAAAAAAAGTTAAAAATAAAAAAAGTAAAAAGTGCTAAATTTAGTAAGCTAATCTTTAAATAAAAATTAAAAATACATATCGATGGCTTAATATAGAAAAGGCGTATCTCGATTTTTCGTTACTTAACAGGATAAGGAAAAACTTAATAAAATTAAAAAACTTGATACAAAAACCCTTTTAATGCAAGTTTTTATTCAAAGCAAAAAACAAATTTATGATTTCTACTTGCAAAATTTGTTGAGGCAGATGTGTTTAAGAGTGGTCTCAAAGACAATGTATTATTTATAGAAATGCTGAGAAATTTTTTTAGTATGTTGCAAACAACGTAAATCACTTAGTTTTTTGGGATTTGTAACCGAGTGGGGGGGGGGGGGGGGGGAATAACCTGTTATCCCCTCCCCTGAATCCGCGCCTGAACTGGATATTGCTAAACAAATATTATTCATTTTAATATTGCAGGTAAATCTTTTTTATATTGATATTAGTATGTTGATCTAACTGCAGTTAACTGCAGGTGTTAAAAAGTTGTATCTGTTTCGCAAGCAGCGCTTTTTTTTCAACAACGTGGAATGTAACATTCCCATTTTCCCTGTGTTAGGAAATCGAAATCAACAAAAGAAATCAATGAAGAGGCTTCACCAATTTCATTTAAACGTAAACCCTCACTACAAATTGAAAACTTATGGAGCAGATCATCACGCTAAGTGCACACAGAAAATAAATCGGTTGGAATTCTATCGCAATTACCAAAATTGTATCGTTATTTAAAATTTTTAATTATAGCCACAACTTTAGTTCTTCATCAGAATAGTTAAATTTATTTTTAAACAGAAAATATATAAAATTAACCGAAACAATTTCACATCATACAAAATATTTGTTTTTCTTATCAATATTCAAAAAGTATTATCTTCTACATTACCTTTAATACCCATTTGTCATTTGAACAGAATATTTGCAGCAAAAATCTAATATTAGTTCTGTTTCAATAAAAACTATTGCTCTATCTAAAATATTAGTTTTTCTAATCAATTTAATTTACATAATGTCAAAATTGTTTATCAACATTAATGTGATCCACCATTAATTTCAACAATTTTGGTAATTATAATAAAATATTAAGATTAGCAAACAAAATTTTTATTATTATAAACAAATTTTGAAATGTATTATATTGTAGAGTAATATAATGGTTGGCACTCAATACTTTTTCATAATTAGGGTAGTTGGCTACCACAACTTGTTAAAGAGCGATATGAACATTTTATAATGGAGATAACATTAAAGGCTTGTGTCTTTTTGTATAACCGGATTGTTTGCACTATTTTGCGGGATAAATTTTTTAAATATCTTGAACTACCGTTATAATAACATTAAACTACCGAAACACCGATTTATAACGGTATTTTGTAGGTATAACAAAATTTAGCATGTAATATTATGAAATAAACGCTGTGATATTAGAAGACACACGTCTCTACTGGAATTGCAAGTTTAAAATTTTCGTATCGTCATTGATCTGAGCGTGGTAGACAACTATATATTTATGTTGTATTATTTTAATTCTTTTTCCTTTTTGCTTATTTTGATGATTAAAAATAAATATTTCAATAATTTTTCAAAATTTAATAATTATATCTTTAATGTAAATTGTAATTTTTTAAATATTATAAGTGTAAACAGTAGAAGTGTTTCTTCAGTGACAAAATTTAACAAGTTTAATTAAAGCTCTGATTGCTAGTCTGTCAAAACTGCCTGATATAATCGCTGTACAGGAGACCTGGATTGAAACAAAGTTAACCCAGTAATATTCTATTCCTGGGTATGTTAATGTTCATTGCTGTAGAAGTAGTAGTACTTCGTTGTATGTAAGCGATAAATTAAATTTTTCTGTGGAGCGATGTAAGAGTGAACATTTTGTAATTTTAATTGCGATTACGTTAAAAGATTTTCGAATTGATAGTAAGCCATTGAAAATAGCATCGTTTTATCGTTCTCAAAAATGTAGTATTAGAGACTTTTTGCATATATTTGAGAATTTTATGGATGGCAATACGCAAGGCCCAATTGTCGTATTGAGCGACTCAAATATTGACTTATTTCAGAGCCACCAGTTTTCGGATTTATTTAATTTTTTTTAAAACTACGATTGTCACAGTTGTCATACTCTAGTGTCAAGGCCTGAAAGTGGAACTTGCATCGATCAGGTGTTTAGTAACGTTGTTAATGAAATTTTTGTAGACTCTGTTGAATGCAAGTTAACAGATCATAATATAAGCTAAAGAATAGTTTAGTTTCCACTCGTTACATTGAAAAAAAAAAAAATTACTGAGATTTTGTGAAGGCTAAGGAGGATTTAAATATTAAATTACCGGAGATTCATATGACCGGAAATTCTTCAGTTATTGCAGGTAACCTTATAAGTTGTTTAAAAAATGTTATGGAAAATTCAACGAATAGTACACATGTGAAAACATAACTTAGATTTGAACTTACTCCCTGGGTTAATAAGAATCTTCAAAACTTAATTATGTTGAAGCGGAAAGTGTTGGCGAAACGGCGGAAGACCAGTGATAGTAAATACGATTATCTTTTGAGGCAAATAAGCAAAGCTATTAAGAAGTCATGTAAGACATCAAGAGACAATTACTATTACGACACTTAAAATAAATTCGAAGGCGATCCAAAAAATGCTGGAATTATATTAATGGTTCTCTAGGATGAAAAACAAAGGATGATTTTAATATTAAAACTTTAAAAGGTGTAATAATTTCAGATAATAGGATAAAGGTTGAACTCTTCAATGTTTTTTTCACTCAATCTGCTAGTAACTTAAGGCAACAAATTTGGATATGACAATGTTACACCAAAACTAATTGTTGCATGCAAAGAGAAAATAATACCAATTTTAGTAAGCATATTCAATAAAATAATTACCACGTCGGAGTATCCTGAATGTTTGAAGATAAGCAAAATAGTTCCTGTTCCCAAAACGTTAAATTTTCATATATAAATACCAGTATGGATTTAAGAAGAGTTGCGGTGCAGAGAAGCCAGTAGTAAATGTAGTAAATTTTATCTGCAGTGGCTTGGCAGTAGCGGGATTGTTTCTTGATTTTTCAAAAGTATTCGATTTAGTAGATGACGATAGAATGTTGCGGAAATTAAGGTGTTGTAGGTAAGGAACTAAGGATATTTGGAAGTTATTTCCAAAATCGAAAGCAGTCTGTCGAAATTAATGGTTTTAAAAATAATATGTTGGATATTAAATGTGGTGTACCTCAAGGTAGTTGTTTAGGTCGTTTGTATATTTTTGCTGATGACGTGAGTTTATTTTACCCTAATGAATATGATTTGGCTTTAAAAACAAATATGGAGCGGGATGTATCCCTTTTTTTTGAATTTGCCAGAATAAATAAGTATGTTTTAAATGCAAACAAGACCAAGTTAGTTCGCTTTAGACCACATTATTATGCTATAAATAACAGTTTTAACATTTAGTACAGGAGACACATACTGTAAAATATCTAGGTATTACATTGCAAAGTAATTTGTCTTGGGACATACATATATCCGAAATTATGAGTAAAATTTCACTGCTGTTGGTATTCTCTATAAGATGCAGGACAAACTGACCAAGAAATCAAAATTATTGCTTTATCAGCATTGGTACAAAGCCACCTAAATTATATATAACAAAGCCCTAAAAGTTGTTTTTGACATGCCAAATACATATTCAACGTTGTCAATTTACAATAATATTTGCAGGCCAATTATGCCAATCCATACACTATACATGTATCGAGTGCTGTTGCTTATGTACAAATCTTTGAACAACATAGGTTACCATACTATTAGCTTTTTACAAAACCAGTTAGTCTTTAATACAAGGAACCAATTTATGGTTACCCAGGTGTGGATTAGAAACCACAAAACAACCACCAACTTTGAAATATCATAATAGAATATCGCTATATAAATCTAGTCTTAAAGAGTACTTGCTTCAGAATCTTGAAACGCTTCTTTTCTAACAATTATAATTCTTTTCATGTATTATGTAAATTTAAAATTATTGTATCAAATTATTATCTACGCTATTCTTATTTGCCAGCTTGCCTCATCAATGCCTTTTGGCGCTGAGGCAACATATATTTTTATGAATTAATTTTATACATAAAATGAAAAGGTATTGCTTACCAGCCATGATTAATATTATATACAGATTTATATTTAGAATTAAACAACAGCTTAATGTAAGTGTATGTGGTGCAGTGGTTAGAGGCACAGCTTGCCAGTCCTACACAGAAAAAATTTATAAAACTCTGTTTGTAATATTAAACATCATTCATAAAATGTTTTTGTAACTGCTGCTGCGTTATTTTTAAACAAATATATTAAAATTTCAAACCTACAAAATATTCAAGTTTTAAATCTGACCAAAAAATTTAATACAGTTTTGCCTAGAAGAAAAACAATGGACTGACAAACTAAAGGTCGCCGGTTCTAACCCAGTTCGCGGCATAACAAATTTTTATTTTTAAAATAAATTCTGTGGAACGTATTTCTATTAGTAAAATATCTATTTATAGAATGCCCATTTATATAATATTTTAATCTACAAATAGAAAAGCAATCAACTATTCCAATCAAGATTCGCAATTTGTAAATAAAATTCTGTAATTACAGCTGTATTAAAAATTTAAAAAAGTGGAACTACAAAAATTCGGTTGGCAAAAAATTTGGTTGCCCGCTACATTGTTAGCGTAGAAAAAGGCTGCCCGGCCATACCCCAGGAAATATATATTTCAAATTTTAGGTTTCAAAATTGGTGTGAGATCCCGTCGAAGAAGATGTCTACGCCGGAAGAGGAATCTATATAAAAAATTTTAACTTCCTAGCTCTAGTGGTTTTGACAGGCCGTCAAGGGGGAGGATTTTTATCTTTGCACCTCCTGGTAGGTTTTTCTAAATATCCCGTCTTACCTGATGTCTCCCTCTTAGCTGATGTCTACGCCGGAGACAGAACCTTTACAAAAATTTGAGCTTCCCAGCTCAAAAGATTTGGGGAGACTGACAGTGGAAGACTTTTCGCCCTTTTGCCCCTCCGTTAGGTATATTTAAAAATCCCGTCTGAGTGGATTTCTATGCCGGAGGTGAAATCTATATACCAAATTTAAATTTCTTAGGTTTGGTTTTGGCAGTCCGTTAAGAGGAAAATTTCCCCTTTTTCGCCCCACCCCGTAGGATTTCCAAAGATCAACTCTTAACTGCTGTTTACGTATGAACCTTCATACCAACTTTTCAAAAAAATACTGCACTTACATACCAAATTTCAACTTCCTCGTTCCAGCGGTTTTGGCAGGTCGTCAAAGGGGAAAATTGCACCTTTTCGTCCCTTCCAGTAGGATTATATAAAAATCCTATTATGATGATTTGTATTTAAACTTCCTAGTTCCAGAAGTTACTGCAGGAGACTTTCCTTTTTGTCTCTCCCGTTAGGAATTTTATAAAATACAACTTCGTGCGAATTTAGCAAGCCGTCAAGGGAAAAACTTTCTCCTTTGAACCCCCATTTTACCATGTCCCTGGGTAAAATTCTTAAATTTACCTAATCAATTATTTAGCTTATACTTCAAGTAACCCATATTTCAGGTTTGTAGCTAAATCGGTGTGGGCGGGACGTTAAAGGGGACACTTTTCCGCCTTTGGCCCCTCCCTGTAGGAATTTCAAAAATACCGTCTTACATAATGCCTACGCCGGATTAGAAGCCTATGTACCAACTTTAATCTTTCTAGCTTCAGTGGTTTTGGCAGGCCTTCAAGTGGGAGAATTTTCCCATAATGTGCCCCACCCCGTTGAATTTTCCAAAAATCCCATTTATCTCTTGTCCAAACAGGAAAAGGAACCTGCATAATGAATTTCAACTTCCTAGGTTAAGCGGTTTAGGTAGGCCGTTAGGAGGGAGAGTTTTCGCCCTTTGAAGCCACATTTTTACCACGGCCTACACGGGCTGAAAATTGTTTTTCATTGGCCAAAATTCTGTAACTTTTGAACCGATCAAAATATTTTAGGAATTTTTTTTAATGGATAGATATTTAGTTGAACTTTCCTCAGTTTTAATTTCATTAAAATTTATTGAATACTTTTTAAGGAATTTTTAAATTTTAGCGTGAAATATGTTTTTTTTTTGGATATTTGGATTTTAATAATAATGGTAACCATTTTTTTTAATAATGTAGTTTTTTTTAATTTTTGCATTCAAAAAACTTTTTACACTTAAAATAAAATTGTAAAACCAACTGGAAATTATTATAACTGTAAATTTAACAATTTTTTGCTATAAAATTTGCAAATTTGTTTAGACTCAAAAAATATTTACACCTAAAAATATGTTTGTAATATTAGCTAAAAATCTTGCTGTTAATACAGAAAAATTTATTATTTTTATCTCTCAAATTTGTTAATTTTAGCAAAATAAATCTGCTAAAGGTTGATGCAATGACTCTGATTTTTTTTTTAAATTTTGATATGAAAATTTGGGTTTCTATTTTTTAAATCTTTCTTATTTATTAAAACATTTCATACATATGTGGATAAAAAAAAGTTTTTAAAATAAAAACTACAAGAGATTTTTATAGCTTTTGTAACATTTGGAGGTTTTGTTTATTATTATTGTTTACTAATACTATGTTTTTCGTGCTTAAATAACAATGAAAGGCAACTATAATTATTGTTCATTTGATTCAAATTTTATTACAAATATTCCATATTCTGTTCTTTAGTAGTTTTTTGACTTCTTCATCTAAATCCCGATGTTCCACTTTTGAATACCAGAGCTGAACGGATCTGACGTAATCTTATATAAAATAGATATTCATTTGTGGAATTTCGTGAAATTTTTCTAGTATTGTGCTCTTTATAAAATCTGTAATCCTTATTCCTTTTTTCCTGAGCTTCCTTTGATAGATCTCCAAGTGGCACCAATAATATTTAAGGACATCTTCTCCATGATATTTAAGGACATCTTCTCCATGAACTGTTGCTAACATATTTCTCCATGGGTACTTGGTTGTATATATTTTTGCAGTTTTCTTAGCATAATCTTCAAATTTTCTATACGCAATTTCTTCATTGCACGCAAGTACTTCTAGGATTATTTTAAATCTGAAAATAAGGTTTAAATCCACTCCTGTTATTTCAGATGCTGTTTCTGGATCTGAAAAGAATTTTCTTGCGGTATTGCCATCATTTGTATCATTTTGTTGTTTCTTATTGATCCTGAAAATCCGAAATCCAAATCATATGTGTTCCATACATCGTATTTTTGCATGTAGTGGTGATAATCCCAATTCATGTGCATCAGTATTATCTAATGATTTTGTCGGGATTTGGTTTAATTGGCTTGATGTTACTTAGCATATGATGCAGCTGGATGCAGCCTTCGTGTTAGTCAAAGCATGGCCTACTTTTCCATCTATCATTGTTAGCATTAATTGGTAGCTTATTTCAATTTGCTGCCCATCTAACTGTAATTTTAATGGATGTAGTGTTGCAATTTGGGTCTTAATATGAGAAACTTCTTTGTTAATGGTATAATGAGTTTATTTTTTGAATACAAATTTGATTGGCCTGCAGTATTTCGTAGAAGATGGTGTCTCAATTTTCCAAATATCCTTTGTTTGCGTACTAGTCGAAGGCTCTAAATCTTTCAAAATCTAATTCAATCGCAATGGTACAAATGATACCATGAACATATCTTGTTTGTATTGTTTTTGTCTGGAAGAACTATCCCATCCCCATTTACAAAAAACATTTAACGTTATGTTTCCACATTTCTTTAACTCATTTCCATTTATTGATTTAGCAAGCGTTCGGCTGTGTGATGGCAAACAGTCCATTTTAGCAGCGGTTATGTGATGTTATGCTGGATACTTATTTAAGCCTTTTTCAATCGTACGCAATCTGAGCTAAATATATTACTGTTTTGTTAATTTCAAATCCAGAAATAATGCTAATGCCTCCTCATTTGTGAACTGTTTTGTATCGCTCGGAGTTGGTATACTTTTAATAATCCATTTTGTTCTCACTGCTTTAACAACTTTTTTAATGCTATACACTTTTGTCAATTGTTTCTGTGATCGTAATTGATCTTGTAATGTAATGCTCCGGTTATCGGGAATTTATTGCTACCCCAAAAAAAAAAAAAAAAATGTTTGTTTTGTCTAGTTTAAAATATTTTATTTCAATGTCAAATTAACTTAAAGTTTGATAAGAAATCTTCAATTAACTCGCACTAATAAAATATTGGTACTATTCGGACAGTTATGGCCAAAATATTTATAATTTTTATATCTATGTATAATTAACCCTATGGTTATTGTTTAATTTAAAGACAACGCTACAAGAATTTTTTCTACCAACTCCTTTTGTTATAACCGCAATTGTAGATTTTTCAATGATTTTAGAGTATTTAAATTCGTATTTTTTTAATCCCCCAAAATTCGCTGAATTTAAGTTTTTTTCTAAAGTTTAATTGATACTCAGCAATTTGACTTTGAAATTGGGGTTTTATTTAAACTATGGTAATTGCAACTCTGAATAGCACAGTGAGGTGAGAAAATATATCCCTCAGCTGTTATCATTTTTTTCGGAATACCAAAAGGAATTGGTAAAAACATGCTTTCTATCGCTTCTCGAAAGTTCGAAGTACTTCTGTAGGAAAGCAATGTCAGTCTTTCCGGTTAAACAAATGGTTGGCAGCAAATCAAATCCCTTATGCTGGTGTTAATAACTGGAATCTCAACGATTGATTGTCACATGTCAAAAGTACTACTTGCAATAGGTAATTGTAGATTATTTTTTTTCATGCACATTCTTCCTATAAATAATATCAATTTATTCAAATAGATTCGTTGGAGTAAATAACTTGCCTATTCTTTTTGCTAACAATCGGGAGAAAAAGGAAAAGAGCAGATTTACATTAATTTTTTTTTGGTTATCAGCCTTACGGGAAATCCATGTTTGGGGAGCAAATAACTTTTCTGAACGTGTTGGAAGAACCCAAAGTTGTTTGCTATTTTGGGAGTTCGCAAAATCATCCTTGGACAGATTTTGTTACCATCCAAAATTTTGTTTAATAAAACGTACTGAAGAGTTATCTCTTGCATATGGAAACTTCCAAGAGGAATTCCAAGAAGAAAAGACAAAAACAAAATAAGACCATCAAGCGTCAATGTTCACTGTACAAAAATTTACCTTCTCAGTCATAGAATTACTTTAAGAGGGACCGTTAGTCAGTTGTGTTAAAGACGTTTACTACGTAGTTTTTGTCCTCGGGGCAAAAATATTTAAATTAAAATAATATAAAAAAAGAAAAAACAGCAAAATTTAAAGTAGTTTAAAATTATTAGAACTAAGAATTTCAAAATTTTAAGAATTTGAGGTATCGTGAATTCTTTGTTATTTATCATGGGGTGTCCATTACCAATGGAAAAAAAAAAAAAGATTTGCACAGTGCGGTTCAAAACAGTGTCGTCAAAAACAAATTAATTAAAAAACCAATATTAAATGCTAAATCTTAAAAATCCAAAGTAGAGTTATTGTATTTTTCCCATTAAATTGTAAAAAAAAACGAAAAAAAAACAAAATTCTTTTAGCAAGTGGGTTTGTTTTTCAAAAAAAAAAAAAAGAAAAAAAGAAAACATACAAAAAAAATTGTGAGAAGAGGGAAATATCCCCAAACTAAAATGTCGTTCGAAAAATTAAAACTTAAAATTCTCATTAAACAAAGTAATAACAATTTAATCTCATAATTTCTCAAATTTCCGATTACCGTTAAACGGTCGTGAATTTTTTTTGTGCAAATTTTGGTAAAAATTGAAATTTCATTGCATATCAAAAAAAACTAGAAAAAATTTGTGTATATAATAAGAAAGTGTAACGGGATAAAATAATAAACGGCAGAATTTAGCATAAAGAAAGCAGATAAAGGAGTATAAATAGCTCCAAGAAAATAAAAATCAAACACCGTAGCAACAACAAAACATATTCATCGCTGGAAGGCCTTTCAATATGCATATGTAAGTCTCTCTTTCAATATGTTTTTTTTTAAGCCAGGCTCTGTTAGTTTAACACCCCAATGTTAAGAAATGTTAGCTCAGAGTTAAAATAAAATGTTGGGAGTTAAACTCACAAAGGTGGCTACGTTTAGTATGATGCCATAATTGCAAATGTGTTATTTTTGTGCCGTAAAAATATTTTACTATATAATTCGCTTCATTTTTATGTATAAAGTAATTTTTTTTTTACTCTATAAATTTCATTGTTAACTGCGAGTAATGATCATTTTCTTTTTCTGCAATAATAAATATTTGCAAATACTTTTTTTATTCAAATCAATTGTAATAGTGAAAAAAGGAAATCTTTAATAATGTTACTTTAAAATAAAAATAGAAAAATGAGGCAAATTAATTACCGTTTTTATTGCAATTGTGACGTCATAACCAGTTACACATATTCTAATTATTGTGCGGGTGCAATGAAATTTGCAATAAAGTCAATTTAAAGAAAAATCAATAAAATAAATAATGTGTATCACTAATTCCACATAGAACCAAATCAACCTACTTGCTAGAAAAAGAAAGTTATATAGTTCGCGAAATTCGCGATCAAAACAAACACTCAAAATAATTTTAACTTTTAAAGGGTCATTGAACTTTCCTTTAACTCCAGTTTCAAAAAGTTGTTAACATATAGAAATGTATTAGAGCGAAAGAGAAGATAATATTTTTTTTCTAACTTTCCAATAAACGCAAGCAAATGATTTTTTTTATACTTTACACCCGGCGGTTGTTATACGCGCAATCATTTTACTACTGTGCAGGTTTTTTTATATCCAAATTATTTTTACCTAATTTTTAAGCCATTAATTTAGAGTAAAAAAAAAACATATCTGGTTAAAGTTTTAAGATACAAAAAAGAAAAAAAATATATAGAAACACAAAATTGTCGATACTTTACTATTGTTATATTTAATTGCCTACCTTAATTGTAAAAAAAAACACAAACACAAAATGGTTTTTTAAATAAAATGAATTCAATTTGAAACTATTATATTAGAACATAATGTTGCGCTAATTGATTTTTAAACTTTCCTTTAGGGCTGTAATTAAGGTAATTTCTGTTAGGGTTCTCTTAATGTTCGGTCAGGCTAATGAGAACTAGGATGGGAGGGTCATGAGGCCTGGGGCGTGACATCAGCCCCACTCTAGCGTTTGTAGTATGCCTTATTTTTTTTAAAGTTCATCAATCGGATATTTGTATTTCTTGTGGTTTTTAGTCCGCAATTACCATTTTAGAACAGGGACTCTGATAATAAAAATTGTTGTGATTGTAGTCTGGTATGGTAGGGTCAACAACCCACACCCACCACTGAAGCTAGTCTAATAATAGACGGGTCCCGCCGACCTGAGTCATTCCAGACATACTGCTTTCTTTTACATAAGTAGCAACGAGTGATTGTTGGTTTTAACGTTACATTGCTTAACTTTATACAGTGGTTCATTCTTGTCACCCCTATAAGTTCACCCTCGCACACTCACAGTAGTCACACATTACAAAATGGCGCCCAACGTGGGGCCCGATAATTTCGAAGGGTTCTGTATCAAAGATGGATTACTTCGTCGAAATTTCAGGTTCCAACAGGGAGTTTTTAATTATATATGGGAAATAAATGTTTTTTTATATAAAGACTCCTGTGTAGCAGGTTATCTGTGTGCACGAATAAGTTAATTTAATTTTTTCCCATTTTTTTGAACGGAGTTTTCGAGTACGTTAAGATTGGAAGTTGTATATCGGAAATAAATCCTTAGTCCATTATGGAATTCGACTATCTGGCATCCTGACCGGATAGATTTCGACCTAAGGGCTCCTGAAGATTGTTTTTCTGGATATCATATTCCTATTGTAGCATTACTTGGAATTCTAAGAATTGTAGAATTGCCTTCTTTGACATGATATTAGTATCTGGATAGTGTTGTGGTGGAAATATTAACCTTATGCCCCCAATGGCGGAGGTTGATCCCTGCAATGTTGCCAGTTATAAAATCATGTCAGGGAATCAATTTTGCAAGTCGAATAATCAATAGCCCGGTTTCGTTTATTCGCATACTATTCACGTTTTTTTGTTTTTATATTTAATTACCTTAGTCGGCCCATATTTAGGAAAGTTATAACATGATCTTATTTAAAAAAATAAATAAAAATAAACTTATTTAAGAATTGCAAAGAGGCAACTAATTAGATGTGCTGAAAATATTTTCATAGCAATCTGCTTCTAACTTTATGAATTTTAACTCGTTAATGTTCTTGTTTTTATCATTCCTTTGATAAGATGGCAGAATCACGAGAACATGCCAACGTTAACGTTTCTTCTGCATTTATTGCAGGAGCCATTTGCTTCTTATGTGAAAGCGAAATGTCGAACATAAACGATTGTTTGGCTACAGTTTGTAATCACATATTTCACAAAGAATGCATAACAGGATATTTAACTAATACACCTGAATGCCCAACCTGTGGGTATATGTGTCATCAACGTGATTTAATGGTACCTAATTCTCAACCTACAAATAGAACCGCTAATCGAACCAGATCGGTTACAAAACGAGGTAGGGGTCGTGGGTTCTCGCAAAATACACGTAACCATACAACTTCATTTACTTTTCCGGATATGACAAACGTACCCTCGATTGCGACCGCAAATCATTTTTATAACCGTCAGTGCACGGACTATAATAGTACGTGTCTCCCAAATGCTAATAATTCTGTCGGCTTTTCTAGGCAGGGTTGTGATTTTACTCCTCAATTTAACCACCCTCAATTTAGTTCTAGTTTTACCAACACGGTTGATTACAACCACATTGCGTCTATGATTGAAACCTCCGTGCAACGGGCATTGGGTAATCTTAATCTTAGTGCAATACAACAAACGTCTTTTCCATCACAAAACTCCTCTCAAGCTGGTGTCGCAAACGCAACCGGTAACTCTGCTGAGTTCAGTTCTTGCCAAAATGGCACTTCGTCTTTTAATTCAACTTCATTAGCCGCCGTTAAAGCTACCACACTCATCCAGAGCTGGAATGTTCGATTCGATGGGTCTTCTAAGGGTCTGAAATGTGACGAGTTCATCTACCGGATCGGGTGCTTAACTCGTCAATATTTTTATGGAGATTTTAGTGTAATTGAAAAAAATTTACATGTGCTTCTAACGGGAAAGGCCAGAGATTGGTTTTGGCGGTTTCATAAATCGCAGGAGAGTATTCGATGGGAAACATTTTGTGCAGCTCTTCGCTACGAATACAAAGATTTTCGATCATCTTTTGACATTCGTGAAGAACTGCATAACCGTAAACAGAAGCCAAATGAAACATTTGAAGCATTTTACGACGCAATTAATGAGATACTCGATCAGTTATCGTCTCCATTAAATGAGTTGGAAACTGTTGAGATCATCAGTCGGAATCTTCTACCAGAAATACGCCACGAGCTACTGTACATAAAAATTGACTCGTTGGCTAAATTGAAAGAGTTGTGTCTGAAACGCGAAAAACTCCTGAATGAGGAATCTTTCAGGCGCAGTAGTTCTGGCAGAGGATTTCCAACTCGAAAAATAGCTGCAGTGGAGGGCAAAGCGTTCCTCGAAGAAACTGATAAGATCGAAAGCTCCTCTTTATCAGTGAACGCAGTTTCAAAGCCTGAAGGGTCAGTGGTGTGCTGGAACTGCGATGAAACTGGACATTATTGGGACATGTGCCTCAAAGAAAGAAATATTTTCTGCTATGGATGTGGCTTAAAAAATGTTTACAAACCCCAATGTTTAGTGTGTGCAAAAAACTCGAAGAGTTCAAGGGGATCAGGCCACAACCTTCCCCTTCAGCGAAAATAGATGACATCAAAGATTTACCCAAAATAATTACTAGACCTAAAGACGAAATTGGCAATGATAAGGAAGCGGATATTGACTTAAAATTTGGACATGTTAAAATGTTAGAAAACAAGGAAAATTTTAATACTGAGTTAAAACCTAAATTAGAATTTCGTCCTCTTCATGAGAGACTACGAAATTATATAGTGGCTCGAGATAAAATCTTTGGCGATCCTAAGTTAGGTAAGGAGATAGTTAGGAAATACAAGCGATCTACGGTGCGTATGCGTAGTTTCTATAAAAACATCAAGATCGCTCAACGAAGGGTTATTTCGACGATTATAAACTCTAACGATGACGGAAGACTATACGCAAAAGTCAAACTCTTTGTCGGATCTGAATTAGGATTACTTGATACAGGCGCTAACATAAGTTGTATTGGGCAGGAGCTGGCAAAGACTGATTTTAGTAACGCTGAAGGATTTCGAAAGATAAATTCTTATTGTCGGACAGCAGACGGGAAGATTCAAAACATCACCGGCCTAATCAACACTAAAGTCACCTACAAGGATCAAATTCGACAGATTACCTTGTACATAGTACCAAGCCTGAATCAGAGGCTGATTCTTGGACTGGACTTTTGGAAGGCCTTCGGCTTAATGGATGGACTGATTTCAGGTATATCTATTGATCCAAAAACTTCTTTAACTGATTCCGAGGATCTCGAATTAATTCCATTGACGGTGACCCAACGAAAGCAACTTGAAACCGTGAAATCGTTGTTTCCTAATTTCGAAATTCAGGGATTGGGACGTACGTCTTTGCTCACACATTCCATAGATGTTGGAAACGCACGCCCGGTAAAGCAACGATTTTACCCTGTCTCTCCTGGCGTGGAGAAATTAATGTTTGAGGAGGTAGATCGGATGCTAAGTCTGGGCGTAATCGAGCCAAGTTGCAGCCCATGGAGTTCGCCTATGAGAATGGTAATTAAACCGGGTAAGGTACGGCTATGTTTGGATGCGCGAAAAATCAATGAGGTAACGTTGAAGGACGCATATCCATTACCAAATATTCAGGGAATATTTGCTCGGCTGCCAAGGGCAAATATCATCTCGAAAATCGACCTCAAAGATGCGTACTGGCAGATAGCGTTAGACGAAAAGTCCAAACATATAACCGCGTTTACCATACCTGGGCGTCCATTGTACCAATTTGTGGTGATGCCATTTGGGCTGTGCAATGCCCCACAGACTATGTGCAGGCTTATGGACGATGTGATTCCAGCAGACCTTAAGCACTGCGTATTCGGTTATTTGGACGACGTGTGTGTAGTATCTGATAGTTTCGAAACTCATTTAACCATCTTAGTGAGACTCGCGGAGCAATTTAAAAAGGCAAATCTGACTCTAAACATCAACAAAAGCAGATTTTGTGTGCGTCAGGTAAAATACCTTGGGTATGTTATAGGTGACGGCGGAATATCCACGGACCCGGAAAAAATAGAATCAATTTTGAACTGGCCCACGCCAAAAACACTTAAGCAGGTCCGAGGTTTTCTTGGTCTGACAGGGTGGTATCGCAGGTTCATTCATAACTTTGCGGATGTCACCCATCCGATTTCTGATGTTTTGTCGAAAAGGAAAAAGTTCGAGTGAACTGAAGAAGCCGAAACCGCTTTTAGGGAAGTAAAACGTTTGTTGACCACAGCCCCAGTGTTAAAAAACCCCGATTTCTCCAAAAAATTCTACGTCCATTGCGACGCATCTGACTTTGGAATAGGGGCGGTATTAGTACAACTAGATGACGAGCAAAATGAAAATCCTATCGCGTTTATGTCGCGAAAACTCAATTCGGCACAGCGAAATTATACTGTGACCGAAAAAGAATGTCTAGCCGCAATTGAAGCGATAGAGCGTTTTAGATGCTACATTGAACTTCAAGAGTTCGAAATCATAACAGACCACAGTAGTCTTCTTTGGTTGATGAAACAACAAAATCTCAAGGGAAGATTAGCCCGGTGGGCCCTTAAATTGCAAACGTATAAGTTTAGTATCAGCCATAGAAAGGGAAAAGAGAATGTGGTACCGGATGCGTTAAGCAGAATGCATGAGAGCGAAATATCTGCTGTCGAAATAATCGGTCCTGAAGTCAATTTAGATTCTCCGCACTTTCTGGATGTCGAATATATTAAACTTAAAAATAAATTTAAAGAAAATTCGAGCAGTTTCCCTGATGTTAGGGTCATGGACCGCTATATATATATTCGCCTTCAATTTGCTACAGGGGTGGTGAAAGAAGATGAAGGGTCTTGGAAGCTATGGATTCCCGAGGGACTAAGAAAGGAGATTTTATATCGCACCCATAACTCTGTCATTACAGCACACGGGGGTATATCAAAAACACTAGAGCTGATACGCAGACATTGCTATTGGCCTCGATTAGTGTCAGATGTTCGAGAGTATGTGTCTAAATGTGATACATGTAAAACCACGAAAGCAACCAACAGAATTCTTAGACCTGAAATGGGTCAAATGGCAACATCCGTTAGACCATTTCAAAGATTATATATTGACCTATTAGGACCATATCCCAGGAGTAAGAAAGGGTTTATAGGAATTTTGATCGTGATGGATCACTTCTCAAAGTACCATTGGCTGTGCCCCCTGAAAAGATTCACCTCTGCCCTTATAATGGAATTTTTGGAAAGGCAAATATTTCACCACTACGGCATCCCTGAAGTGATAATTAGTGACAACGGAAGCCAATTTAAGTCCAATAACTTAAATGCCTTCTTCACGCAATATGGAATAACACACATTTACACTGCGCTATACTCGCCTCAGAGCAATGCCTCTGAGCGTGTTAACAGGTCCATAGTTGCTGCAATTCGAGCCTACATCAAAGAAGACCACAAGGAGTGGGATGTGCACCTTTCTTCAATCAGTTGTGCTCTGCGTAATTCATTGCACCATTCTATTGGATTAACACCCTACCATGCCCTGTATGGATTTGACATGTTAACTCATGGTTCGTCGTACAAACTATTGAGAGATCTTGACTCTTTAGAAGAGCCCTATATGACACTTCATAGGGATGATAAACTTGGTGTCATTAGGAGTCAGATCTCGAAAAATATACGTAAGGCGTACGAGACCAACGTCAAAACGTACAACTTGAGAACCAGACCAATTACCTTTTCAATTGGACAAGAAGTCTTTCGAAGAAACTTCGCTCAAAGCGACGCCTCGAAGTCTTTTAATGCCAAACTCGCCCCCAGCTTCGTTAAGGCTCGAGTGAGGCAGAAATTAGGAAATTGCTATTTTGTTTTGGATGACGTTGACGGTAATGGTTCTGGCACATATCACGCAAAGGATATTAAACCGTAAGGTTGTTTCCGGCTAATCTTCCTAGTAACACTATCAGATTATACGGTTTTGTAATGTAATGCTCCGGTTATCGGGAATTTATTGCTACCCCAAAAAAAAAAAAAAAAATGTTTGTTTTGTCTAGTTTAAAATATTTTATTTCAATGTCAAATTAACTTAAAGTTTGATAAGAAATCTTCAATTAACTCGCACTAATAAAATATTGGTACTATTCGGACAGTTATGGCCAAAATATTTATAATTTTTATATCTATGTATAATTAACCCTATGGTTATTGTTTAATTTAAAGACAACGCTACAAGAATTTTTTCTACCAACTCCTTTTGTTATAACCGCAATTGTAGATTTTTCAATGATTTTAGAGTATTTAAATTCGTATTTTTTTAATCCCCCAAAATTCGCTGAATTTAAGTTTTTTTCTAAAGTTTAATTGATACTCAGCAATTTGACTTTGAAATTGGGGTTTTATTTAAACTATGGTAATTGCAACTCTGAATAGCACAGTGAGGTGAGAAAATATATCCCTCAGCTGTTATCATTTTTTTCGGAATACCAAAAGGAATTGGTAAAAACATGCTTTCTATCGCTTCTCGAAAGTTCGAAGTACTTCTGTAGGAAAGCAATGTCAGTCTTTCCGGTTAAACAAATGGTTGGCAGCAAATCAAATCCCTTATGCTGGTGTTAATAACTGGAATCTCAACGATTGATTGTCACATGTCAAAAGTACTACTTGCAATAGGTAATTGTAGATTATTTTTTTTCATGCACATTCTTCCTATAAATAATATCAATTTATTCAAATAGATTCGTTGGAGTAAATAACTTGCCTATTCTTTTTGCTAACAATCGGGAGAAAAAGGAAAAGAGCAGATTTACATTAATTTTTTTTTTGGTTATCAGCCTTACGGGAAATCCATGTTTGGGGAGCAAATAACTTTTCTGAACGTGTTGGAAGAACCCAAAGTTGTTTGCTATTTTGGGAGTTCGCAAAATCATCCTTGGACAGATTTTGTTACCATCCAAAATTTTGTTTAATAAAACGTACTGAAGAGTTATCTCTTGCATATGGAAACTTCCAAGAGGAATTCCAAGAAGAAAAGACAAAAACAAAATAAGACCATCAAGCGTCAATGTTCACTGTACAAAAATTTACCTTCTCAGTCATAGAATTACTTTAAGAGGGACCGTTAGTCAGTTGTGTTAAAGACGTTTACTACGTAGTTTTTGTCCTCGGGGCAAAAATATTTAAATTAAAATAATATAAAAAAAGAAAAAACAGCAAAATTTAAAGTAGTTTAAAATTATTAGAACTAAGAATTTCAAAATTTTAAGAATTTGAGGTATCGTGAATTCTTTGTTATTTATCATGGGGTGTCCATTACCAATGGAAAAAAAAAAAAAGATTTGCACAGTGCGGTTCAAAACAGTGTCGTCAAAAACAAATTAATTAAAAAACCAATATTAAATGCTAAATCTTAAAAATCCAAAGTAGAGTTATTGTATTTTTCCCATTAAATTGTAAAAAAAAACGAAAAAAAAACAAAATTCTTTTAGCAAGTGGGTTTGTTTTTCAAAAAAAAAAAAAGAAAAAAAGAAAACATACAAAAAAAATTGTGAGAAGAGGGAAATATCCCCAAACTAAAATGTCGTTCGAAAAATTAAAACTTAAAATTCTCATTAAACAAAGTAATAACAATTTAATCTCATAATTTCTCAAATTTCCGATTACCGTTAAACGGTCGTGAATTTTTTTTGTGCAAATTTTGGTAAAAATTGAAATTTCATTGCATATCAAAAAAAACTAGAAAAAATTTGTGTATATAATAAGAAAGTGTAACGGGATAAAATAATAAACGGCAGAATTTAGCATAAAGAAAGCAGATAAAGGAGTATAAATAGCTCCAAGAAAATAAAAATCAAACACCGTAGCAACAACAAAACATATTCATCGCTGGAAGGCCTTTCAATATGCATATGTAAGTCTCTCTTTCAATATGTTTTTTTTTAAGCCAGGCTCTGTTAGTTTAACACCCCAATGTTAAGAAATGTTAGCTCAGAGTTAAAATAAAATGTTGGGAGTTAAACTCACAAAGGTGGCTACGTTTAGTATGATGCCATAATTGCAAATGTGTTATTTTTGTGCCGTAAAAATATTTTACTATATAATTCGCTTCATTTTTATGTATAAAGTAATTTTTTTTTTACTCTATAAATTTCATTGTTAACTGCGAGTAATGATCATTTTCTTTTTCTGCAATAATAAATATTTGCAAATACTTTTTTTATTCAAATCAATTGTAATAGTGAAAAAAGGAAATCTTTAATAATGTTACTTTAAAATAAAAATAGAAAAATGAGGCAAATTAATTACCGTTTTTATTGCAATTGTGACGTCATAACCAGTTACACATATTCTAATTATTGTGCGGGTGCAATGAAATTTGCAATAAAGTCAATTTAAAGAAAAATCAATAAAATAAATAATGTGTATCACTAATTCCACATAGAACCAAATCAACCTACTTGCTAGAAAAAGAAAGTTATATAGTTCGCGAAATTCGCGATCAAAACAAACACTCAAAATAATTTTAACTTTTAAAGGGTCATTGAACTTTCCTTTAACTCCAGTTTCAAAAAGTTGTTAACATATAGAAATGTATTAGAGCGAAAGAGAAGATAATATTTTTTTTCTAACTTTCCAATAAACGCAAGCAAATGATTTTTTTTATACTTTACACCCGGCGGTTGTTATACGCGCAATCATTTTACTACTGTGCAGGTTTTTTTATATCCAAATTATTTTTACCTAATTTTTAAGCCATTAATTTAGAGTCAAAAAAAAACATATCTGGTTAAAGTTTTAAGATACAAAAAAGAAAAAAAATATATAGAAACACAAAATTGTCGATACTTTACTATTGTTATATTTAATTGCCTACCTTAATTGTAAAAAAAAACACAAACACAAAATGGTTTTTTAAATAAAATGAATTCAATTTGAAACTATTATATTAGAACATAATGTTGCGCTAATTGATTTTTAAACTTTCCTTTAGGGCTGTAATTAAGGTAATTTCTGTTAGGGTTCTCTTAATGTTCGGTCAGGCTAATGAGAACTAGGATGGGAGGGTCATGAGGCCTGGGGCGTGACATCAGCCCCACTCTAGCGTTTGTAGTATGCCTTATTTTTTTTAAAGTTCATCAATCGGATATTTGTATTTCTTGTGGTTTTTAGTCCGCAATTACCATTTTAGAACAGGGACTCTGATAATAAAAATTGTTGTGATTGTAGTCTGGTATGGTAGGGTCAACAACCCACACCCACCACTGAAGCTAGTCTAATAATAGACGGGTCCCGCCGACCTGAGTCATTCCAGACAGACTGCTTTCTTTTACATAAGTAGCAACGAGTGATTGTTGGTTTTAACGTTACATTGCTTAACTTTATACAGTGGTTCATTCTTGTCACCCCTATAAGTTCACCCTCGCACACTCACAGTAGTCACACATTACAATCTAGGAAAGATCTATCGCTGCAATTATCCAATGACTTACATGGTCTTCCAGCCTTACCTTGCTTTGTTGTTTCTGAAGCGACAGTAAGTTGGCCTTCTAACCAGTTTGCACTTTTTATACAAAACATTTGTATACTGTAGCTAACTTCTTTGTAGCGCTATTTTAGTGCTTTGACGAAATTAGATAATTGCTCTTCTATTTCGATCATACACGAATTTAAGTTTAATTTTATTTTAACGTAACTAAGAACATCTTCCTGGTTTTTGTTTCTAAAATACTCGTCGGCCAATTCTTTATAGCTAAAGCTCTCCATATTTTTTTGAATGGTTTTATTTGCGACTGTTAATGCTGATATATATTAAAGCAATGGAGTTTGTATTCAAATGTCACTTTCTTATGAACCTTTTAATAAGACATCATACTTGTTCAATTTACAACGGGTATTGTATCGTTGTATCTCTTGTATCATATATTTCTTTACAATAGTGTAAAATTGTTGTTGCTAATTTACACATAAAAAACTGATACAACTTCATTTGCTGTGTTTATTAAATGTTTCATTATGTATCATAACATATTAGTCTCAAGTGAATGCCAGTTTTTTCACATTCAGCTTTATTTTTATACCCTTCACCACAGGTGGAAGGGTATATATAAGTTTGTCATTCCGTTTGTAATTTCTACAATACTGATTTTAGACCCTATAAAGTATATATATTCTGGGTCCTTATGAAGAGCGAAGTTGATTTAACGATGTCCGTCTGTGTGTTGAAATGGGTTTTTCGAAGAACCCAGAGAAGATGAGGACTTGATTGTAATATATATTTCTGTTAAATGTGATCCATTTCTGCTTGCTATTAAAAATCAGCCAGATCAGTTGATAAATGGCTAAGATATTAGCAAAAAACCAGGACTACCTCTAATTTTTGCCGTAAAATCCCTTTGTTTTTATATGTATGTTGAATATTACGCATAACAAACACATCAATTTCTTTTCTTTACCTCTTCACCTTTTATACACAAACAACAAACACATACAAAGATATGTCATTTAAATAAAAACCAAACAAACGAAAACGAAACGAACGAAAACTGTTCATTTAACTCTATAAACGATGATTCCATATAGCCTTCATAGCTGAGCTGTCTAAAGGCTATGTCACATATACTTTTTTTCTCTAATTCTCAATAAAATTTCTCAATTCAAATTTTTTTTGTACATTTTTTTTTTTATTTTCTTAAGACTTTTTTTATTTTTTGTTTTTTTTAACATTAAATAAATTATTTTAATAAAATTTTATATTAATAATTAAATAATCCATAAATATGCCAAAAACATCAAAATTTGTATAAAAACCCTCTGATACAAACAAAATACAAACGGTTTAATTTCTATTTTTGCTCCGATTTAATAGAATTTATAAACAGATTTTTAAACCATTTTCTCATATATAAAGAAAATTTTATACATAATTTCCCTTTGAGTGCAACTATTTTAGGTCATAACTTATAATAATTTATAAAAAAAATTATAAACTATTTTCCTTTAAATTTTTAAAATAAAGCTAAAGAAATTAAAACAATTTTTGAATATAAAAGCGAAATAAAATCCCAAATGCAAGCTTGCCAGCTAAATCAAACTTTTTTGTAGAAATAAAACACATGCAGTTCTAGTGATTTCTTTTAACGATTTGCTGAACTTCTTTTCTTTCACCTCTTCACCTTTTATACACAAACAACAAACACATACAATGATTTGTCATTTAAATAAAAACCAAACAAATCCGTATGAACGAAAACTGTTCATTTAACTCTATAAACTATGATTCCATATAGCCTTCATAGCTGAGTTGTCTAAACGCTATGTCACAAATACATTTTTCCCTAAGAACGCGAGTTCGAATCCTACTCAAGACACAATTCAACTTTTTTTTTGTACATTTTTTTTTTATTTTCTTAAGACTTTTTTCTTTATGTTTTTTTTAACATTAAATAATTAATTTAAATAATAATCCATAAATAGGCTAAAAACATCAAAACTTGTATAAAAACCCTCTGATACGAACAAAATACAAACGGTTTTATTTCTATTTTTTGCTCCGACTTAAAAGAATTTATAAACAGATTTTTAAACCATTTTATTTCTCATATATTAAGAAAATTTCATACATAATTCCCCTTTGAAAGCAACTATTTCAGGTCATAACTTATTATAATTTATAAAAAAAAAATTTATACACTATTTTCCTTCAAATTTTTAATATTAAGCTAAAGATATTAAAAATATTTTTTAATAAAAAAGCAGAATAAAATCCCAAATGCAAATTTGCCAGCTAAATCAAACATATTTGTAGAAATAAAACACAATTGCAGTTCTAGTGATTTCTTTTAACGATTTGTAAAAAAATATTTTTTTGGTCCAAAAAAGCTTTTTTTAGAACTAAAAAGATTTTTGTTTTAAACGAAAACTCTTTATTTACTTCTATTACCGACGTTTGCTTATGTCCTTCAATGGCTCAGTGGTCTAAGCGCTTTGTCACAAATACTTTTTTTCTTTTAGTCGCGATATCGAGCCCCGTCTATTCAACTTTTTTTATTTTTATATTTTTTTAACACTTTTTTTTTATTTTCTTAAGACTTTTTGTTATTTTTTTATTTTTTTTTAACTAAACAAATGCGTCCAGCACAGTTGTCTTAACAATGTCGGTCAGCTTTTCTGTATAATTGGAGAACGGAAAGAGGAAAAGTTTCCATATAAGTTGTAAGCATCTTGGTTATCAATACACAACATCTGACCAAATGTGGGCGGGATCCTTGAATTGGGCGTGGCACAAAATAGATTAATTTATATCTTAAGAACGGTAAAACCGTAATTAAATACTCCATAAATGGGCTAAAAACATCAACATTTTTATAAAAACTAAAAGTTTAGAGCTGTAATATGACCTATGGATACGTCTTATATATCCAAAGATCGAAAATCTTTAGTAGAACATATTTGCTGAAAGTAGTTATGACCAAAACATACACTTTTTTATATAAACTTCACTATTTTCCCAACCATGGTAAAGGGTATATAAGATTCGGTATGGCCGAATTTAGCCGCTCTTACTTGTTATTTTTTATCCTTGTTTTTCTATAAATTTATGAATATTTTTTTCTTCTCTTTACTATTTGACATTTACAACATGAAAATACAACTAACTGTTCACAACAAAATACACTAGAGAACAAAATGTTAACTGTTAAAAATTAATAGAGTTCTGACCATCAATTCTACATATTTCGGCCATGCTGATTACAATGGTGTACTTTATTTTTTGATCTAAGGTACAGATTTTCCTATTTAGTTTTTAACATACCAAATTTTTAAAATGAAAAAATATATATTATTTTTATTAAAATGCAAGCACAACACATGTGGCCATATTTACGTTATGAATTGTTTGCACAAAACCTGATATTAAAACTACTGCTTCGCGTTTTAAGTCGGTTTTTACGGTTTTTTAAGAATTCAACCGCTGAAAATACAATCGAGCTTAATAAAAGTTAGGACTTAGTAAAGAAACAATTAAAAGGAAATTATTTCAATAAAAAACAATATATTTACATGTAGCATCTTATACGTTAAGATCTGATTTTACGGAAATTTTATATGGCAGCATAGCTTTCTGAGTTGTTCCCAGAGTCCAACTTTTAGTATAATATGCAGGTGCCTCTAAAAACTGATCTTGCAAAAATTCAAACAAAAAAGTTTCCATCTGCAAAAGATATTGTAATAAATACATTAATTTTTTAATATTATCAATCTTATAAAAAAATTAAAACAGTAATATGAGTAAAAACTACAAAAATTGTGAAGTATATTTTTTGGATTTAACAATAGAATAAACGTATTATAAAAATAACTTGGTCATTTAAATATTTCTTTAGATAGGCAAGCGATATACCAACGCGTACAAAGCATATGATTATTTCAAAACGTGATTATTATTTATTCTGTGGTTGCCAATTTTGTATTGCACTTTTATAAGAAATTGTTTTAATTTAAGAAACAAGACCGACATGTTAAAAGTAAAATGCTGATTTGGACATATGAGTCAAATTTTTTGTGCAATATGTACTTTTGGCAGTTTTTTTTATAAAGGAACAGTTTTGCAATTTACATGGTTACTCTAATACGACTTTATATACAATTTTTTACTCGTATCTAAACTCAGAATTACCGTACTCGAGAAAACAAAAATGTTGATAACTAAATTTCCTATATGGTGAACCCAGGTTTGTCATGTATTTATAATATTTGAAATATAATAGAAAAATGCTCTTTTAATTTATTTCATTTTATACAATTAAAAAAAATCTACCTCATGGTAAGGTTGAGGCCCAATGATACAATAATTTGCTTGATTATTGAAAAACGGAAAATAAAAAAAGGTCTCATGTAAGGACACATATCGCTTTTATAACACTGGTCTTGCTTCCATATTCAAACAATAAAAAATTAAGAAATATATTGTTTTTAATCATTTGTGGCAACTATGTAATATACAATAATTTAGTCTTACAATTATAACATCCCAGGAAAAAATTACACATTCCAAAAAGAAGGTGAGGTAAGTAAGCGAGTATGGCTTACATATCTCCTTGCCAAGTTTCATAAGTGCAATACCAAACACATTCCAACGATACAGTAAAAAAGCAAGTCGTATTGTAAGCAAATCTCTTAGTTAAAACTAGAAAGGCTGAACTCATTAACAAAGTAATTATTTACTTCAAAGGAAAAACAATGTTACTTAAGAAGTAATCATATACTTTTGCGAAATTAAAGGACATTATTGGAAGTAGTTCCTCATTTTAAAAAAAGAAGTTATACAATTTTATTCAATTTATCGTATATATTTTCAAAAAACAAATATTATTTTCAAGAAAATAATACTTAAACCAGAGTTTGCATGTTGCTTGTATTTTTTTTAGGGAAATTACGCGTGAGTTGAATTTACTCACGTCAGTTTGTGAAAAAATTGTCTAAAGCTGGTGTGATTACCATTATCCCCTCGTGAGCGTGCGTAATTCCTAAAAATATTAAGTAAATAGTTTTTCGAAAAAAAATAATCAATTATGAAGAATTAGTTTCACGCCTTGTTAAAAGAATCGAGTAGGTAATCTAGTAGAGAATGCGTTCTGTACAAAATGCTTGATTACAAACCCCATAACCTTTTCAGAAATTTTCTAAAAATAATTGAGTTAATTTGAGCATTTTAATAATTTTTTTATATGTATATTACTTGCTATATATTTTATACTTATTTCATAAATTTTTTGTGCTGATATTAGCAAACCGATTTTTAATTTCGCCCCAACAAACCAAACGATACGATATCATTTCGGCAATAAGTTTACCCGAGATTGATATCATAAACGACACATACATATATGTATATTTATTTATTTATTTATTTTATTTATTAATCATATAATTACAAATTATATGTTAATACCCTAACCGAGCACTAGCAACAAAGGCCTTCGGCTCGTTTTAGCGAAAACAGACCAGAGCCTCTGGTGGGAATTGAACCCACGACCCCCGTATTGATAAGCTAGCACGCTACCAACTAGCCTACCGGGGCGCTCACATATTTGGATACCTTTACATAAATGACCATAACTTTGGTATTTATCCATAGATTTTCTTTTAAAATGGCTTATTTTCTTTGTAGAGTACAACATTTAAAAAAAAACATTATTTCATATTTTACCATGTACGACGAATATCTGTTTTATTTTTTTGAGATTTCTAAATTTGTGTTTTTTTTTATCAAAAAAAAAAAAAAAATATTTTTTCGCGAAATTTTGACCCATATCTTCTAAACTATTTAACCGATTTAAAAACCATATACACATGTTGTGCTTTAACTGGTTTTTCGTGTGCAATTTGATTGATAAAAAAATTTGAGCCAAACTCGAGATATATTAAAAATGGTAAATTCACTAATAAACTTAAATAAAAAATTAAAAAACTAGCCCAGAAAAAAAATTTTTTAGTGCGATTTTCGGCTTCTGGAGGCATTAATACATAAATAAAAATAGTCGCATGCTTGTCGCATTTTGGCTGTAAGCTAGTGTAATCATGTCGTTATTCTATGAAATAACGATACGTTTATGATATCGAAAATATTAGGCAGCGCGATAATAATTTCGATATATTAGTAACGTATCATTAACGTAACAAATATGATATCTTTTACGATTTCGAAAACAATTACTCTATATTAAATAATAGAATTTATATTTCATTTAATAAAATTTTTATTTATTGTATATTTTTATACGTAGGTTTATTTTAAAAATTTAATAGATTAATAAATTAATTAAATAAATAACTTGCGGATTGTGGTGCTGAATGGTAAATGGTGGTTTTAATTGAAATGTGGTGTTTCAAATAAGAATCTTACCGTTGAAGTGAGGTTAACGGAGTTAAAAGAATTCTTTAAGAATTGATCCGAGAAAAAAAGTTGTAATGCTCTGTAAGAGATGAAGGACTTACGAAACTTTTTATTTAAACGTAAAAAAATCCTTGTATAAAATATACTTACAGTTGGAACCAATCTGATATTTGTTGGAATAATATTGTATGTATGAAACAGGCGCACTAATCAGTATTCACCACGATTAATTACACGCTGCTTCAAATGAACACTTTTTTTATACTTGAAAAGCGACCTAGTGTAGGTTATGAACCTTATTGAGAAGATCATAAATCAATTTTAAAAAGTTCGGAAACACCCTCAAATTTGGGAGTTATTCCGAATAAACCATTTTCGGGTAGGTTCGAGTACTTATGAACACGTAACTCAGTTGATTTTTAGCCGATATTTAGTTTTTAAACAGTTTCTGAAAGAAGGAAAATTCGCCTCTCCAAATATATACACCCTTTGGTATGTGTATAAAATTTTTGTAGTGATATTCTTAATTATATCTGATTTTAATTTTATTTTTTTTAGTTTTTTTAACTTTGGCGCCATTTTTTTAAATTAGTTTGTTTAGGAAAAATCGAATACAAAATATAAAAGTTATTAAGCGTTTTTAAAAGTGAAAAGTTTAGCTTTTACAAATATTGATCAAGAACTACTTTATTTTTTTAGTTTTATAATGATATGATGATATAAATATTTTAAAATAACGATATACAAATCATTTTAGTTAGAATATTTGATTAAGTGTTTGCTGGTCCTCTTAATCTGGTACAGAAAGTCGCCTGTTTCTCGCTTAAGTGACCAGCAGTAATTTGAAATCATTCTCACTTGGCTTTTCCTTCAAAGCGTCTTTCGATATCCAAAATGTCTTGGTGAAATCGTTCGCCTTGCTCATCACTAAATTGTCCTAGGTTTTATGGGAAAAAATCTAAATGTGCATCAAGAAATTACTTTTCACTTTCTATAACTGCTCGTATTAAATCCAGTATCTTCTCCATTGTTACATACGACTCTTCCATGTTAGTAGCGTATGCAACTAGGGCGGGTAACTGGTTCTCGTTGTGTAATAAAACTGGTTTCAAACCTAAAAAATATGTTAATGGTTTTTGAATAACAAAAAAATATTACTTACTTTTACACGAGCTGTCCAAAAATCATCTCCAGTCGTTTGGTTGATGTTGGTAACTCAGAAAATGGAATAACTCATCATTGTTGTCATTATTGTCAGCTTTAAAGATGTGCTCAAACTGTATTTGGGGATTGTCTCTTGCAAATGTTACTTTTAAGTCACTTTTCGTGATATGTCGCTGTCTTAGTCGAGACGGTAACATCTCTGTTTGTCTCCATGATAGTTTCAAATCTCGAACAAGATCAAATCTTCATTTGTCACTAAATTTGGTTCCACCGACTGTGCGACAAATGTACGGTCACATTCCATGTCTGCAGACTTTTCTTACCCGGATTCATGTTCTTCTTCAGTTATACTTGCATTATGTTCGATTATTTCTGACTTGGAAACACTTAACACATTGGCATAATTAATACGATCACAGTTTTCAAAATATTAACACTTGATTTTTAAAGTAATAAGTAAAGGGTGTATAACCTCTACTTTAGGTATGTATGTTTTGTCATTACGTTTTCATTTATGCACACAGTTTGTTTACAATTGACATAAAATGCTTACAAAAAAATTTTAGAACATTGTTTCAAACCTATATACTTATATAAAAATTAAATTTATTATTATTTTAAAAAGAAAAGGACATTGTGAATGCTTCCCTTCTAGTATATTTATAGTTCAAAGTTTACTTCAGAATAGTGAAGTACCAAGTGCAATGCACTCAAGTAATAAATAAATGACAAAATATCTAACGGGAAAATAAAAACAAAAACATAAAGAGCATTGCAACTTAACTAAAGTATTTGATTTATCTCTTTTGTTATAAAAAAAAAATATTCTCACTTAATTTTGTTTCCGCTATTTAAAGCTCTTCAGGTAAAGTTTAATAATTTTCACAAATATTATCCAATTTAAAAAACTAAAGCTCATTTTATTTGTAATAAAATTCTATTTCAAAATATATAAATATATATGCTTTTATAGAAAAAATTATAAAAAAAAGAAATCAAAGTTAAAAAAACATAGAAAAATTCAGATGTTATTACAAAAACTATTACCAATATTTAATTAATATAGCATAAAATGTATATGGTTTCATAAGGCGTTTAAAAATTGAAAATCGGATCAAAATCAACTGAGTTACGTGTTCATAAGTACTCGAACATACCCGAAAATGGTATTTTCGGAATAACTCCAAAATTTGAGGGTCTTTCCGAACATTTTAAAACTTATTTGAGATCTACTGAACAAGGCCTACAACTTACACTAGGTCATTTTCCACGTATATTTTCACTGTAGCACCGTGTTAGAGATGATGGATGTACGATATGTTTGTTTGAACCTAAAAAAAAAAGCTTTGACTAAAAAAAGAACAAATAATAATTTATACTTACAGTTGAAATGTTATGAATAATTGTTTGAATCAAAAACGTCAATCCACCAAATATTCAGAAGGCTCCAAAATAATTTTTTCTTTTATGTATAAATTAAATAATTTATTTAAGGTTTCATCCTATTTAACTTTGTATTTTCGATATTTTGTCGTTAATTTAAATGATATCATACATTTATAAATGTCATACAACGTATTATATTTTTTAAAAATATGATTTCGTTAACGATACTGTACCGTTTTATGGTTTATTGGGACTTTACAAAAGTTTTACTAAAATTTAGTAGTGACCAGTGGCGTGCCAGTGGGCATGCATATACACAAAATAGCTTGTATTTTTTTTTCAATTGATTTTCTTTGCAAGACCAAGTGATTTTTTTGCAAGTCCAATTGGGTTTTACCAGATTTTGCTGAAATTTGTGCAGAAATGAGAAGAATTTGCTTTAAAATCAGGGAAATTTGCTCAATTTTCTCTCAGTTACCTTGAAATATGTCAAAAAAATTATTTGGCCGCTTCTTTCGATGAAATCTCTATACTTATCCTTCCCTATTATTAATTAATACAGCACTCGTAATATTATTTGGGTAAAAACAACAAATAATACACTTAAGTTTTTAAAAACCGATCAATTGCCTTTTTTATTTAATTTAACGCCTTTTATCTTTTTTCAAACGTTTTCTAAAAAAGGAGTAATTAAATGTTGATTTACTCGTCGACTATCCTTTACTGTTATTACTCAGTATTGGGTTTAAAAATCAGCAAAACAACGAAATAATAAAAACGTTAGAAAAAAATATAAGTAGTTTATTGTTTTTAAATATTGTATGTTGTGATGTTGTGAGCTGGCTAAATAATATCTAAACTAAATTCAGGTATATAAATTTCTATAAAGTTTTGAAAATCGTTCAAATATTTTGTCTAAGAAATTTTAAAATCTTTGTCAATTTGTATTTAGTTTAGAGTTTATTTAGCTACCTCGCACAAATCCTAAGTGGAATTATTTAATTTGTATATTTTCTTTTAAAACAAAAAAATCGTGTTTCCAATTGTATTATTTTTTTTTAATTAAAAATCTGAGATTCAAATACCTTATTAGGTCTTATGAGTTTATTTTTATATCAAAACATATGTATTAAAATTGGAAATATTTAATTAACAATTTAACTTAAATATACTATCCAAGGAGTTACAGTAATTAAAATATAAGAAATTATAAAAATTCTGTCAAGCCTTGGCAGTTCTTGGCTTTTCTCTTTTGAAATTTTTCTTATTTCTAATTTGATAAAATATTAAATACAACAAAAGCTAACAAATAAATGATGTGTTTGTTAGTAAATGTAGAGCAGGGATTACAATGTAATTGCTATATTTCGTGTTCCGGTGAAGTCCATATATGAGAACAAGTTGTTATAGATACAGAGATATAAAAATAAAGATTCCCAATAAACATTTTTGCTGGAATTAAAGCCAAAATCAAGTGTTATTCAAGTCATATTTTCCAATTTCAAGCCTTGGTGAATACTTTAATTACACTTTAATTCAATATCATATTCCAGCAAAACGGACACTGGAATTCAAGTCGAACATTACAGTGAGAATATACTTTAATTCAAGCTTGAATCACAGTTCAATTCAAGTTCAAACAACATAATAATTACACTTGTTTCCAAGCCCTAACTTCAAGATTAAACAAAGCCATAAAAACACGGATATTATTGGTTTTGGTAAATTTTATTAACTCTTTTTTAACATACATTTTATAATTTTAGTTTTGTATATTTAATCTTGATTTTTGTTTTTCGATGTTTCTTTCACTAATCCTTCTTTTATTCAGAACCGTAGAAATTTGTAGAATCTTTTTGAAATAAGAAAAAAGAAAATGTAAGGACAGTGTTTAGCTCCAAATAAATGTGGCTTACCCTTTCGTGAAAATCCATGGAAGAAATTCAGATTTTATAAAAATAATCACAGAAAAATTTTAAATTTAAACAAATGTTTGAATTTTATTTTAAAATATTGACAATAAACGAAAGGCATAAAACAAATTATTTTTATTTGTATGAACTTAATTTTGACTGTAAAAAATCAGTTAAAAGCACAATACAAGCAATATTTAAAGCACATGAAATTTTAACTTTTCAATTTTGATTGAGTTGTTTTATAAAAAAATTACACATAAATGTAGACAAAATTTTCCAAAAATGACAATTGAAATTAAAAAAAAAGTCCGAAATAAAGAATACAATTTAAATTCAATAATTACAAATAAAATTAAAAAGTTCGCAATAGATACTTAAAGAGATCAATTAAAATTAAAAAACCAAACGCAATTAAAAAAATTATTGAAATTCAACAATGTTTATTTTATTTAATTTGGTGTTTTCGAATTTCAATTAATGCTTTATAAATTACATTTGGAGCCATTCTTAAAGTTTTAGAAACAATCTAATCGTTATAAAATGGTCTTTAAATTTGAGTAAATTTTGGTCAAAATTACATAATGAAACTTAACACTAAAAATATAATGAAAAATTACCCCAACCAAATGAAAATTTAGACCCAAAATTTAGTTTGGGGCATATTTTCATTTATTAGATTGAGGCTTTTATTTATTACGTAAAAAAACACCAATTTGAAGAAATAAAAAAGTCCCAATTATGATGAATTGAAAAATGACCCCAAAATGTGCAGAGCAAAGAAATGTTGCTTATGCACAGCATTATACGCATTTATATTGCATGGAATCAATAACATCCGAATGCAGTCCTTATAAACATTAAATTAAACTAAATTGAAATATTTTAAACAATTAGAATAAAAATAGTTTTTTATAAATCAAATATTTTAGTGATGCGCAACCACTGCCTTTCAAAAGAGTTCAAAAATTAAGTAAATTTCTGCTCTCCGTACATGAAGTGTGTTCTCCCAGCCAGTTCTTATTAAATTTGCTGGTAACAATATGCGGTTTTTGAAGCATCCAACAATCTTATAAAATTTTAGAGCAAGTGGTTTTCTATGACATTGCGTCTTAGAGCTTGTCAATTTTGAAACCTGTCAATAATTATTTATTTATTTCGGTTTTTATAGGCCCCAACACTACAAGGCCATTTATATAGTTTATAGATTTATATAATCTATCTTAATTATAATGTATGTTATTAATTCAGAAAACTAAATGGAATTATACAAATTAATTTCACTCAAGAATTTTTTAACATTTTTAAATTCATGGTAATTTTTAAGTATTTCAATATTGTTTATATTATATTTTAATAAAATCTTGCTTCGATAAAGTGCATGAGTTAAATTTATAAGAGATATTTTTCTGAATTTTGTGTAGTTTTGTTGTTTGATTATTTTTCCACATATCATTCCAGAGAGGGGCCAAGTGTTCCGTTGCTTGATTCCTAAAGTTCGGCGCAGTAATTATTACTATCAGGACCCCAATGACCGTCCATGCGTGGAGTTTAAGCTAGACTTATCCAGATGCAGACGTGGTTTCTTGTGATGAACGACACGGAGTCGCATCTGCGACTGGAAAATCCATGCTTCAATCCACATCCTGCTCGAGGTGGCTCTGCTTTTACAGAACATGGCGGATCTAGAGCGGACACTCGATAAAAACCCGTAATCCCAGGTGTTATCTGTACCGTGCCTATGGGACAAATAGCACTACGTTAGTGTGTTTTTGAACGGTGGCCTCCAGGGCGTGGCGTAACCTGGTTGTATCAGCTCACTGGTAGCACAGGGCTCTGTTTCTATGTGTTCTGTTGTAATCCCTTATTTTTCTTTCCTTTTTAGATGGACTCGAATAATCTATTAAATAAAGAGCAAGAGAAGACAGATGCAGGTCTCACCTTAGGTGGCAAAGAGGTTTCAAACCTAAAAGGCACAGAGGTAGCAATAGTTTCGGCTGAGCAGACATTGGGCGCTCTGGATTCCAATGTTGCCCTCCGGGCCCTATTTGAGATACAACTACAAACATCCCAACGAACGAGGAGGATGAGCTGTTAAGCTCCCAGCCTGTAAGTGCCGTCACAGTCCCAGGCGATCGGTCGAAACCGAAGACTGAGCGCGTGAAGCTCTGCGGGGCGGCTCGCAAACGCTTGCGGACGTACCTGGATGAAGGTATTGACCTAGATGTTGCGCGGTGGCTTTGTCAGTTGCCAATGCGCGAGGCCCGTAAGGAGGTCAAAGAGCCCACAGGTAGCAGGAAAAGGGTGCGCTCAGATGGCTCGACACCACCTGAAACTAGACATCCTGCAAAGCGGACAGCTGATATGGCTGCAGATGGCACACCTTGCCGAAACCAGCCTTGCCAGTTCCGGCCAACCAGCGGAAACAAGAGGTATCCTACAAGGATGCAGTTGCCACCGTGAAGATTGGTGTTATTCCACCTGATTTTCCGGCAACTAGATGGACGGATGAGCAGCTCTACCCCATCCAAAGAGCTGTGCTGCACAAAATAGCGGAGCTGAGTAAGCCCAGTTTCTCGAGTTACTCCTTTAAGCCAGGGTGTCTCAGTTTTGTTTGCCGCGACAAGGACACGGCGCAGTGGCTGGAGACTCATGTCCCCACTCTAAAGCCATGGAGCAACGCTGTGTTGAAAGTGCTGAGGGCCCAAGTGTTCGTGGGTTATTTTCCCGAGAAGGAGGACGCGTCGAATGATCTAATTCTTAGACTAGTTGAGGGCCAGAACTGCGAGCTTTCGGTTGGGTATTGGAAGGTGTTGAATAGGGTTATCAAGGGTGGCATAGTTGAGCTCACCCTGTCTATTGACCCTATCACAGCTGATATACTCAAGCGAAAGGATCACAGGATGAACTTTGGGTTTGGAACAGCGCTGGTAAGACCCACCCGACAACAACATGGGGTCGGGCGCGACATACCCAAGCAGGCAAAGGCAAGAATTTCTGCAGCCACGGCCAAATCCTACACACGAGTTGTTACTAGCTCACATACGTCGGATGATAAACCGTGCTGTTCGAAGGAACTTGCTATGCCTAGTTCTACTGAGCCCACAACTAAAAAAGGGTCCATTTTAAGGCTTCCGAAAGGCGGAAAAAGCTGTGCTGCTAAACTCAAATCGTGGCAGAAAGGTGGCAAAGCGTGCTGCCAAACGCAAATAATGGCTGCCAAAAAAGCTGGAGCACCAAAGCACCTCAGGTGCTTACAGGTGAACCTTCACCATGCAAAGGCGGCATCGGACATCGCCAGAAGAAGGTTCACAACGGATGTCCTGGATGTAATGTTCATCCAGGAGCCTTGGGTGCACAATGGAGTCATAAAAGGGCTCAATGCAAGTCAAGGTAAGCTGATCTATAATTCTCAATTAACTAGGCCCAGAGTGGTCATCTTTGTGAGCAATAGTCTAACCTTTCTTCCAATTTCATTTGTCTTGGGAGATTTGGTAGCAATCTCCGCAATGTTACCCTCCCTACCCGGGGTACATGAGGTAGTACTCGCCTCCGCGTACTTGCCTGGCGACGCAGAAGCGGACTAACAGCTGAGGTTTCGGCCTTGGTTGAATATTGCCGAAAGAGGTCAGTGAGCTGGATCCTAGCATGCGACGCCAACGCACATTACACGGTATGGGGGAGTAAGGATGTCAACAAACGTGGTGAGTACCTGCTAGAATTTATATGTAGGAATAATATAAACATAGCGAACAGGGGTGACGTACCGACTTTTAGGAATGCAATTAGGTCAGAGGTCTTGGATCTCACGCTCCAATTTGTCTTTTGCCATCTCTAACTGGCATGTCTCCAATGAACTATCAATGTCTGACCATCAGCACCTGGTCTTTGATGTTATAGGTTCATTGGATTCTAATCAGGTTTATCGTAATCCTAGACGTACGAACTGGGAAAACTTCCGTTATCACTTGGGGGGCGACACCAACTTTTCCAAGGGGTTGATTCTGAGCTCAGGGGAAATTGATTATGAGGCGGCGGAAATTCAAGGGAATTTAACTTCTGCTTACGCTGCGAGCTGCCCACTAAAGACCAGGAGGACAAAGAGGGATGTTCCATGGTGGAACAGTGGTTTGGAGGAGCTCAAAAGTAAAGCCAGAAAGCTCTTTAATAATGCCAAACGAACAGGTGACTGGGTCACCTATAGGGCTGCACTCACTGCATATAACAAGGAACTACGCAGATCCAAAAGGTCCACGTGGCGCAGTTACTGTGAGAGGATCTCGAATCTTCCAGAAGCTGTGCGACTTCAAAAGGCCCTACCACAGGATCATACGAATGGTATCTGTACTCTGAGGAGACCAGATGGTTCCTACACTGAATCTCCCGTCGAAACCTGCAAACTCCTGCTAGATACGCACTTCCCGGGATGTGTAGTCTCCGGCGGGTCGGATGCCACTTGGGGAATCCCAAACCTAACGGGGAGGAATGTACGTCTATCGGGGTCTATCTTTCAGGAGAGCAGGGTAAGGTGGGCGGTGAAAGAGTTTTCTCCATACAAATCTCCAGGTCCGGACGGGGTCTATCCATACCTTTTGCAGCAGGGGTTGTACGCAATTATCCCAAGGCTGGTTAGGATATTTAGATCCAGTCTGCTATTTGGTCATGTACCATTACCTTGGAGAGAGGTGAAAGTGGTCTTCATACCAAAGGCAGGGAGAAAGTCCGAACAGTTGCCTAAATCGTATAGACCAATTAGCCTCAGCTCGTTTCTCCTTAAGACTATGGAGAAAGTCTTGGATCGCTATATTAGGGACACTTACCTCGCACGGAGACCGATACACGGTCTTCAGTTCGCGTATCAGCGGGGAAAGTCTACCGAAACAGCTGTTCATCACGTTGTTGATGGGATGACAGGACGATCTCAGAGCGCAGGCAAGAGGCTCTGAACTTTACTCTTTCATGGTGCCAGGAAAAGGGCTTATCCATCAACCCATCGAAGACGATACTGGTACCATTTACAAACAGAAGGAAGGTTAATCTATCAAGGCCCGTTGTGGGGGGCATGGTGATAGATTACTCTGATAAGGTTAGGTATTTGGGGGTTACTCTTGACAAATCTCTAACCTGGAATGATCATACCTATGCAGCCATCGCATGGTGGCCTAAGGTCGAGCAGTCGAAAACGATGAGTGCTCTTAAGAGGATCTACCGTCTGGCGTGCATTGGTATAACGGGCGCCAGCGGGAAGTGTCCTACGGATGCCATCGGGGCCATGCTGAGAATTCCTCCGTTGCATATCTCTGTAATGGAGGCGGCCGTCATGGGCTCAACTAGACTTTGGGAATTCGGTAGCATGAGAGGCGGCGACCTAAGGGGTCACATTAGGATCGCCAAGATTCTTATGGACGACCCAATCAGAAAGGTCAAAGATAAGATGCTGCCGGAACAGATTTTGGTCAGGTATTTTGACGCTATGTCTTTTGATAGGAGCATGTGGACCAACCGGACTTGGGAACCTGAAGTTGGGGCCCAGTTATGGTTCACAGATGGCTCGAAACAGCTGAATAAGGATACGGGTGCGGGGGTTTTAGGACCCGGTTTCCAGCGCGCCCTTCCCATGGGCAAATATCCCTCCATTTTTCAGGCGGAAATCTACGCCATATGTGTGTGTGTGGAGGAATGCCTACGGAGGCGTGTGGTCAGATCTCGTATCTATATTCTCTCTGACAGTCAGGCGACACTCAGGGCTCTTATGTCCCACGAGGTGTCATCTAAACTTGTCATGGAATGTATTACGGCACTCAACCGACTCGGTAGGAGCAACTCCCTTACCCTGGGATGGATTCCGGGCCATGAGGGGCATGAGAGCAACGAAAGGGCGGACTGTCTGGCCAACCGTGGTGCCCGCCGCACAGTGCTTTGTCCCATAGGCAAAAATCAAAAATTAAGCATGGGCTCAAATTGTTCTTAAAAGTACATTTTTTGAAAGACAAGAAGTTAACTGAAATAAATATGCAAAAAAAAATTTTGTCTGATTGCTTTCGCCGTCAGTAGAGGGCGCCAAAGTTTGAAAATATTAAGCAAAAATTACTGAACAAAAAATATTGTTTTCAGTTGTTTCACGAAAATAATTCTCAAAAATATATTTTTTTAAATACTGATTTAAAGTTTTATTTTTTGAATACTTAGATATATTTGTAGTAAACCTTTAATACACTATTTAATATATATTTGAAAACAAATATTTTTTACAACTCCAAAAAATAGGTTTTTTTTTGGTGAAAATTCGAAAATTTCTTAAGTTTGATGGAGTATAAAAAAAAATTATATAAAATTAAATAATTTTTTATTTCGGTTTTTGTAAGTCTATAATATTATCTAACATATTATTAAAAAAAAAGTGCCGGTTTTTCACAATAAATCAAAATATTGGCTTTTGTAAAAATGGCTTAATTTGTGATTTTTACCGCATTTTTTTGACTTATATGATTGAATATTGACCAATTTTCAGCAAATTGGATATATGTACAAATATCAGTAAAAAGAATTAGTCACAATCATCATGTACCAAATTTCATTCGAATCGGATGAAAATTTTATATAATCTACTTACAAACTATTCTTTTAGCTCCCAATGAATTAGAAGAACATACTAGGAATATGGAAAAATTTATTATCTTTGATTGCGTATAAAAAAAAATTATATAAAATTAAATAATTTTTTATTTCGGTTTTTGTAAGTCTATAATATTATCTAACATATTATTTAAAAAAAAGTGCCGGTTTTTCACAAAAAAAAAAATATTGGCTTTTGTAAAAATGGCTAAATTTGTGATTTTTACCGCATTTGTTTGAAAAAATGTATTATCTTTGATTGAGTATAAAAAAAAATTATATAAAATTAAATAATTTTTTATTTCGGTTTTTGTAAGTCTATAATATTATCTAACATATTATTAAAAAAAAAGTGCCGGTTTTTCACAAAAAAAAACAAAATATTGGCTTTTGTAAAAATGGCTAAATTTTTGATTTTTACCGCATTTGTTTGAAAAAATGTATTATCTTTGATTGAGTATAAAAAAAAATATATAAAATCAAATAAATTATTCAGTTCAATTTCTTCGACCTTTTTAATATAAATTCCAGGTAATAAGTATTGAAGCTTAAGGTCTTTTTTTACAAAATTATTTATTTTTTATTTTATATTAATATTAATATTTTTTAAAATTGACAATTTTGTTGTTTCATTAATTTTGATTTGTCAAAAATTTGTTTAAAATTAAAAAACAAAATATCCCTTAAGAAGCTATCCATTGAGATAGCGAAATATTGGATAAAAAATAAAATAAAAAATAAATAATTTTGTAAAAAAAGACCTTAAGCTTGAATACTTATTACCTGGAATTTAAAATTAAATAATTTTTTATTTCGGTTTTTGTAAGTCTATAATATTAACTAACATATTATTAAAAAAAGTGCCGGTTTTTCACAAAAAATCAAAATATTGGCTTTTGTAAAAATGGCTAAATTTGTAATTTTTACCGCATTTGTTTGAAAAAATGTATTATCTTTGATTGAGTATAATAAAAAATTATATAAAATTAAATAATTTTTTATTTCGGTTTTTGTAAGTCTATAATATTATCTAACATATTATTAAAAAAAAAGTGCCGGTTTTTTCACAAAAAATCAAAATATTGGCTTTTGTAAAAATGGCTAAATTTGTGATTTTTACCGCATTTGTTTGAAAAAATTTATTATCTTTGATTGAGTATAAAAAAAAAATTATATAAAATTATACAACTTTTTATTTCGGCTTTTCTAAGTCTATAACTTGGAATTTTTTTTCGAATCGGATAAAATCTCTTGTACCTAGTTTTATCCGAATTGGATACAAAATTTTGCATATCCACCGTACAAATTATTCTTCTAGTTCCCGATTACCTAGTATTCTTATGGAAAATTTTACTATTTTTGATAGAGCATAAAAAATTATATAAAATTATACAAGTTTTGTTAGATTTTTTAAATCGGATAAAAACTCGTGTACCTAATTTTATGCGAATCGAATAAAAATTATAATTAGTATTATTTAAATTAGAATTAGTTAAAGTGTTTGTACTTGAAAATATTTTACTTAAAAAAAAATATACATAATCAATTAGCCATCACTGTTGTTAAATGTAAGTTGATATCGATTTCAATTACAAAGATGTAATCGAAATCTATTTATAAATACTTTTTTGTCATATTTTGTTTGGTTTGTTTTGTTTTATTTTTTATTTGCCGTTGGTTATGTTATATTTTTCGATAATGAAAACAACGAAAATTGTCACAGAGCAAAAAAGTATAATTTCATAAACTATTCCGAATTCTTACTGTATTCTTATCATTAATGTAGCCAAAATGTAGATTTGAAGAAAAAGGATATATGGGAGGTTGTTATGTCCTTGCTCCGAATGAAACAAAATTAAGCACTTAGCTAAACGACATAATTTAACAGAGATTTACCAATTTTTGCTTCATTCTGCTCATAATAGTAGCTGGAATTAAACTTTTAAATTTAAGGATGTATCGGAAGTAGGCGTGTCCTTAGGCCGATTTTTTCGAAACTTCAAATTTTTCTTAATTTAGATATTCTGAGCCAGCATACCAAATTTCAAGTTTCTGCGACAACTCCTCTAATTTTGCCGATTCACTATATGGGGACAAAGCACTGTGCGCCGGCCCTTCATAGGCCCTGACCCTTTCTGTGGGGTGCCCATGGGGCTATATTAAGGAGAGGCTCAGGTTGTGGAGAGAGTCGAAATTTTACGATTATTGGCAAACATCTCGTGGCCAACGACAGGCTAAGAGATTTATATCTATGCCCAGTGGTGGGTCTGAGCGACTACTGGCCCTTGTTCGAAAGGGCCTAAGGACCCTGACTGGATACTTTACTGGACATTGCAACCTTAGGTACCATAAGAACAAGAAGGGCCAATCGGACACTGAACTGTGCAGGTCTTGCGGGTTGAAATCGGAGACGTCAGAGCATGTCCTCTGCGGTTGTCCTGGGCTTTGTGTCAGGAGGATCAAGTTTTTGGGTGACCGTTTCTTGTCTCCTTCCGACATTTGGAACACTTCACCCAGCAAGGTTCTCGGCTTCATCAATAGCTTGAACATTTAGGGTGATTCTGGGCAGCACAAAAGACCTACTGTGGTCGCGGTGCGTTGTGCCATTTGAAATAATAATAATCATTCCAGAGATCAAATATATATTTTCGAATGAATTGCCGGTAGTCTGAATAATTATATTTATATTCTACAGAAATATTTTCATTTAAGGAATTCTTAGCAAGATTGTCTACTGTTTCATTTCCATATATATTTAAGTGACTTGGAATCCACAAAAAACTCATTTTATTGTTTCGTAGGTAAGTAATAGTCTGTTTTATCTGGTTTATGATCATGTTATTACTGAATGGGACCTGTGATCCTTGTAATGCCCTTTTACTATCCGATATAATAAGAGTTTTCTGATCGACGTTTACAAGGTTTTCAATGCAGGTTTTTATTGCTAATAATTTGCTCGTATATATCGATGAGTAATTATTTATTCTTTTCGATATGACTAAATTCTCCCCAAATACTGCAAAGCCAGCTTTTTCATTCATTACGGAACCATCGGTAAATAAATACAAATGGTTTTGATATATTGTACTTCTTAATTCCAAATATTTTTGCTGTACTTCTATTGGGGTTATATCACATTTATTACAGTATGCAAGAGAATAATCTACATTCACATCAGGAGGAGACCATGGTGGAACATCAGATATTATTACACTCACAATATATTTTCCGTTACCGACTGTAGTTTATTTAAAAAGTATACATAGACTTTGTTTTTAAATGCAGAATCAATTGAAATTCATAGAAATATATTTTTCAACTATTTGAATCAGTCATTCAAAAAACAAACTATAAAAATTTACAGAAATTCAGTAGGAGTTGATATTTTCTGTTAAATATAAAATTTTAATTAATTCTTTTTTGTTTTTTTACCAAAATAGTTTGTATATATACAAAATTATTTCAATTAAAATTACAAGAAATTATTCAAATATACATACACAAAAAGCCAATAGACATATATACATATGTGTGTGTCTACAAATAAAAAAACTTTCAATTTAAAAAACAAACCACAAAAGTAGTTTTTTCTAACTTTTTGTCAGTAAAAACTTGATGGTTATTTTAAACAACTTTCTATTGTTTTTACTACTTTTGTTGGTTATTAAACAATAATTGAAATTAAACAACAAAATGGGTTAAATATAATGAAATATCACTAGTCCACTTTTAGACTGTTTTTTCGATTAATTTGATATACATTTTAAGTTGTTTTTAACGAAATAATATTGTGAGTGAGAAAGTGGTTAATTTTTGTTCTATTTGTAATTTTTTCATGTAATTTTCAGTATATAATTAAGAAGAAACTTTAACCTTCTTAAGTGTAGGGGTGGGCATGAAGAAATTACTTGCATGCTATTAGCTGGGATAGTTTTAAAGGATCCAATAGATAGTCTTATACCTGTATTTAGAATAGGTTCCAAAATATTCAAATTTGTTGTTTTAGCAGAAAAGTATATAATGGATGCATAATCTATAGTTGGAAGCACTATTCAGCATAAGATTTTAAGAAGAGAACGCGGTTCAGAACCAAATTGAGAGCATCGTTATTATATTTAGTTTTGAGTTGGCTTAGGCCTTTATATTATGTAAATGGGATTTAAAAGTTAATTTTCTGTCAAAGGTGACTCCTAAAAATTTGTACTGTTCTACAAATTTTATATTTTTATGTTATTAATTAAGAAAACTAAATTGAATTATACAAATTAATTTCACTCAAGAATTTTTTAACATTTTTAAATTCATGGTAATTTTTAAGTATTTCAATATTGTTTATATTATATTTTACTCGTTTCTCATGGTTAGCCTGCATTCATTAAATATGTGGAAGACATCTAATGTTTAACCACATTCACAAAGTGGAGGTTCGGTTTTTTCAATAATATGTCTATGGGAAAACAAGCAGTGGCCAATTTTTAATCTGTTTAGTTTAATAAAATCTTGCTTGGATAAAGTGCATGAGTTAAATTTATAAGAGATATTTTTCTGAATTTTGTGTAGTTTTGTTCTTTGATTATTTTTCCACATATCATTCCAGAGATCAAATATATACTCTCGAATGAATTGCCGGTAGTCTGAATATTTATATTCTACAGAAATATTTTCATTTAAGGAATTCTTAGCAAGATTGTCTACTGTTTCATTTCCATATATATTTAAGTGACTTGGAATCCACAAAAAACTCATTTTGTTGTTTCGTAGGTAAGTAATAGTCTGTTTTATCTGGTTTATGATCATGTTATTACTGAATGGGACCTGTAATCCGTGTAATGCCCTTTTACTATCCGATATAATAAGAGTTTTCTGATCGACGTTTACAAGGTTTTCAATGCAAGTTTTTATTGCTAATAATTCGCTCGTATATATCGATGAATAATTATGTATTCTTTTCGATATGACTAAATTCTCCCCAAATACTGCAAAGCCTGCTTTTTCATTCATTACGGAACCATCGGTAAATAAACACAAATGGTTTTGATATATTGTACTTCTTAATTCCAAATATTTTTGCTGTACTTCTATTGGGGTCATATCACATTTATTACAGTATGCAAGAGAATAATCTACATTCACATCAGGAGGAGACCATGGTGAAACATCAGATATTATTACACTCACAATATATTTTCCGTTACCGACTGTAGTTTATTTAAAAAGTAATACATAGACTTTGTTTTTAAATGCAGAATCAGTGAAATTCATAGAAATATATTTTTCAACTATTTGAATCAGTCATTCAAAAAACAAACTATAAAAATTTACAGACATTCTGTAATGACTGGTGGTCATTTAAACAAATAGAAAAGGTTTGTTTTTCTTTAATAGTGCATTTAAATTTTTAGCTATGTCCGCAAATTTTGGTACTTCATCTGCACTTGTCAGAACTGGATAGTTTCTAATTACGTCATCCTTAGCTGGATCTGTTGTAATTCCTTTATTTGTTATGAGGTGCCCAAGATACACTACCTCTGGTTTTAAAAAACTGCACTTGCTTGCATTTACTTTGAGGTTGTATTTCATTAACCTTTGAAAAACTTTTATTAAATTGTCGTTGTGGTGCTTTAAACTGCATCCAAATACAATAATGTCATCCACATATAAAAAAGCTTCAGCATCTAAGCCACTAAGCGCAATTGTTAACATTCGCTGAAAACTGTTTGAAGATATTTTCAAACCGTAAGGTAATCGCTTAAATTGGTAATGACCATTTCCTGTGGAAAATGCTGTCAAAGGGCGTGAATTTTTATGTAATTTTATTTGATGGAATGAACTGGTCATGTCCAGCGTTGAAAAATATTTGGCTCTACCAAGTTTGTCGAGCACATCTTCTATTCTTGTCAGCGGAAATTTGTCGTTGACTATCTTCTCGTTTAGTTTACGGAAATCTAATACTAGACGCCATTTTTTTTTTTAATTGTTGTTCGCACCATTGGTGTTTCTGTAATTGTTTTTTTGAACCATTGTTGTTCCTGTAATTGTTGTTATAACCATTGTTTTTTCTATAGTTGTTGTTTGAAATATTGTTGTTTCTATAATTGTTGTTAAAATAATAATTGTTTCTATAATTGTTGTTAAAACCATTGTTGTTTCTATAATTGTTATTAGAACCATTGTTTTTTCTAAAATTGTTACTTGAACGGCTATCTATGCGAAATAGGTTCATATTATCTACTCCTAAATTTCTTTCTGCCGTCATGCATCTCTTAACTGCCTCATTTAATGTTTTTGGCATATTTGCCAATAAAAGTGGTTGATATTCAACATTAACTCCTTTCATAAATACATTTAGCGCAACATTATCACTCACTTTGTAGATAGCATCTTTAGCTTCTTGTGTAGGGCTTGGTAAATTTTTAATTTCAAAATTACTCATATGGTCTGAAAGTTCGGCAATTTTCTTCCTAAAATCAGATATGCTACTCTTATCTTGCTTTGTTGTACCTAACTCTGTCAGAACTTGTTGAAGGGTTTTCGGATTAGGAAAAGCGCTTTCCAATGCTTTTTTTAAATCATCAAAAGTTACTGGTCGGTTTGAACGACCTTAAATACTTCGCACATGTACCGATAATTTAAAATTGTAGATGTACTTAAAGAATATTTCTCTATCTTCTTGTTTTATCAAATCATGTAACTATTCCGATTGAGTTATGAAATCCTCTAAGTATTCGTAAGAACCTTTAAAAAGTTGTAGGTTTTTACTAACCATACCAATATCAAAATTAGCCATTTTTGGTAAATTACCTTCTTGCCTATGCTGTTCAGTATCTTTCTTCTTTATATTTATGTTTTCAATTATTTCGATTAATTCCTTGTGCAAAATTTCAAATTCTGTTTTAAGTGTTTCACTATTTTTATCTTCACTATCTTTAGTGAACTCTTCAACGCTCTGTTTTAAAAACTCTAATCTTTCTAATTTACCTTCCCTATATTTTTCCTCATAAATTCTGTTTTTGCTCTTTTTTATATTCAATTTGAGCTTTTCTAACTCCTCAATACATTCATTTATAAAACTCATTTATAAAAATGATAATAGAAAAAAAATAGTTAATATAAAAAAGTTTGTTAATTTAATACCTTAATTTCCCCATGTGTATTAATTTACAAAAAAATTGGTTATTTCATTCAAATATTTGTTTTAAACAAAATAAAATTAGTTTAAAAAAAAATATTATTCTACTTCAATAATTTTTCTAAGTGTATGGGTACCGAGTACCCTAATACAACCCTGTAGTGGTGGGTGTTCAGTGATTAGCTGATCTATACAATACAACTCTGCGATGATTGACGTTTAATCGTCAGCTGATCGGTAGATGACTTTTTCGTATTTTCTTTTAATGTGCTTTTTCTTTTATTTTTAACAAGTGTTAATTTAATAAATTTTTAAAGTTTTCAATTTAAAGTTTTTAAATTCAATCAAATATTTCCCTCAAACTTTAAAATAAAGTGTTGTGTTTTTTCTTTTTATATAATATGATTTGTATAAATAAAAAAAAATTTAAAATAAAAATTATTTTTAATGCCACATTATGGCGTGTTGTTTTATTTTTTTTTACATTCTTTTTTTAAAAAGATTATTTGTTTTTGTGAGCTTTTAACTCTTGAGTGATAGCATCGATTTGCTCCCAAATTTCAGTGGCCCGTTCCCAAGATGGTGGTGTTTCGGACGACACAATATTTTTTAACGATGCCAATTTTCTTCGCAGCTTTACAATTCTGCCTGCTCTTCTTCTCTTTGGCTTTTGTGTTGGCGGGATTGCAGTTAATTTTTTCTCTGTTCTGCGCTGCTGCCGCTTCAAATATTCCTCGATGGTAATTGGTTGTGGTTGTTGTTTTGCTGGAGTCTTTGCTGTATTGGTAGGTGCTGTGGTGTAATTATTTCCTGTGACCGGCACAGAAGTTTTTTCCAAATTAGGCAGGATCGCCATGTAATGACTGGTGGTCATTTAAACAAATAAAAATTTCGTTCCCTATTTATTTATTTTTGTTGGCCGGCGTGTGAAACGCCACTAGCACTACTATTAATGCCGGCACTAACAAGCGCCAAGGCAAAGCACTACTTGGAGTGCTGGTGGTTCTATTTAGAGGAAAACAAAGAGCCAATTGCTCGGCTAAGTTTCGTATTTAGAATGATCCTTTATTACAAAATTTGTCTCCTTATAAACTAAAATAACGGTACTTAAATATAATCCTTATTCTATCTATTTACATGCAATTATATGCTTACACACACATACATAATATATTGTTTATTTACTAATAAAAAAAAATAAAATAACACAGCTGATTCTAAAAACAGCTGATTCAACGATAAATTATTAGAGATGTGTAATCAACGATTAGATATGTGTAATAAATACATTAAAATTCAGTAGGAGTTGATATTTTCTGTTAAATGTAAAATTTTATGTTTTCTGTTTTTAAAAGTTGAAATTCATATAATTCTTTTTTGTTTTTTTACCAAAATAGTTTGTATATATACAAAATTATTTCAATAAAAATTACAAGAAATTATTTAAATATACATACAAAAAAAGCCAATAGACATATATACATCTGTGTGTGTCTACAAATAAAAAACTTTCAATTTAAAAAACAAATCACAAAAGTAGTTTTTTCTAACTTTTTGTCAGTAAAAAATTTATGGTTATTTTAAACAACTTTCTATTGTTTTTACTACTTTTGTTGGTTATTAAACAATAATTGAAATTAAACAACAAAATGTGTTTAATATAATAAAAAATCACTAGTCCACTTTTTGACTGTTTTTTCGATTAATTTGATATATATTTTAAGTTGTTTTTAATGAAATAATATTGTGAGTGAGAAAGTGGTTAATTTTTGTTCTATTTGTAAATTTTTCATGTAAAGGGTGGTTTTGTAATGCGAAAATTTTCAGTATATAATTAAGAAGAAACTTTAACCTTCTTAAGTGTAGGGGTGGGCATGAAGAAATTACTTGCATGCTATTAGCTGAGCTAGTTTTAAAGGATCCAATAGATAGTCCTATACCTGTATTTAGAATAGGTTCAAAAATATTCAAATTTGTTTTTTTAGCAGAAAAGTATATAATGGATGCATAATCTATAGTTGGAAGCAATATTCAACATAAGATTTTAAGAAGAGAACGCGGTTCAGAACCAAATTGAGAGCATCGTTATTATATTTAGTTTTGAGTTGGCTTTGGCCTTTATATTATGTAAATGGGATTTAAAAGTTAATTTTCTGTCAAAGGTGACTCCTAAAAATTTGTACTGTTCTACAAATTTTATATTTTTATGTTATTAATTAAGAAAACTAAATTGAATTATACAAATTAATTTCACTCAAGAATTTTTTAACATTTTTAAATTCATGGTAATTTTTAAGTATTTCAATATTGTTTATATTATATTTTACTCGTTTCTCATGGTTAGCCTGCATTCATTAAATATGTGGAAGACATCTAATGTTTAACCACATTCACAAAGTGGAGGTTCGGTTTTTTCAATAATATGTCTATGGGAAAATAAATAAAATCTTGCTTCGATAAAGTGCATGAGTTAAATTTATAAGAGATATTTTTCTGAATTTTGTGTAGTTTTGTTGTTTGATTATTTTTCCACATATCATTCCAGAGATCAAATATATATTTTCGAATGAATTGCCGGTAGTCTGAATAATTATATTTATATTCTACAGAAATATTTTCATTTAAGGAATTCTTAGCAAGATTGTCTACTGTTTCATTTCCATATATATTTAAGTGACTTGGAATCCACAAAAAACTCATTTTGTTGTTTTATCTGGTTTATGATCATGTTATTACTGAATGGGACCTGTAATCCTTGTAATGCCTTTTTACTTTCCGATATAATAAGAGTTTTCTGATCGACGTTTACAAGGTTTTCAATGCAAGTTTTTATTGCTAATAATTCGCTCGTATATATCGATGAGTAATTATGTATTCTTTTCGATATGACTAAATTCTCCCCAAATACTGCAAAGCCAGCTTTTTCATTCATTACGGAACCATCGGTAAATAAACACAAATGGTTTTGATATATTGTACTTCTTAATTCCAAATATTTTTGCTGTACTTCTATTGGGGTCATATCACATTTATTACAGTATGCAAGAGAATAATCTACATTCACATCAGGAGGAGACCATGGTGGAACATCTGATATTATTACACTCACAATATATTTTCCGTTACCGACTGTAGTTTATTTAAAAAGTAATACATGGACTTTGTTTTTAAATGCAGAATCAATTGAAATTCATAGAAATATATTTTTCAACTATTTGAATCAGTCATTCAAAAAACAAACTATACAAATTTACAGACATTCAGTAGGAGTTGATATTTTCTGTTAAATGTAAAATTTTATGTTTTCTGTTTTTAAAAGTTGAAATTCATATAATTCTTTTTTGTTTTTTTACCAAAATAGTTTGTATATATACAAAATTATTTCAATAAAAATTACAAGAAATTATTCAAATATACATACACAAAAAGCCAATAGACATATATACATCTGTGTGTGTCTACAAATAAAAAAACTTTCAATTTAAAAAACAAACCACAAAAGTAGTTTTTTCTAACTTTTTGTCAGTAAAAAATTGGTGGTTATTTTAAACAACTTTCTATTGTTTTTACTACTTTTGTTGGTTATTAAACAATAATTTAAATTAAACAACAAAATGGGTTAAATATAATGAAAAATCACTAGTTTTGTTTTTGTTTTTAACGAAATAATATTGTGAGTGAGAAAGTAGTTAATTTTTGTTCTATTTGTAATTTTTTCATGTAAAGGGTGGTTTTGTAATGCGAAAATTTCCAGTATATAATTAAGAAGAAACTTTAACCTTCTTAAGTGTAGGGGTGGGCATGAAGAAATTACTTGCATGCTATTAGCTGGGCTAGTTTTAAAGGATCCAATAGATAGTCTTATACCTGTATTTAGAATAGGTTCCAAAATATTCAAATTTGTTTTTTTTAGCAGAAAAGTATATAATGGATGCATAATCTATAGTTGGAAGCACTATTCAACATAAGATTTTAAGAAGAGTACGCGGTTCAGAACCAAATTGAGATCATCTTTATTATATTTAGTTTTGAGTTGGCTTTGGCCTTTATATTATGTAAATGGTATTGAAAAGTTAATTTTCTGTCAAAGGTGACTCCTAAAAATTTGTACTGTTCTACAAATTTTATATTTTTACCATATAGTTTTATTGTAGGATTGTCGTGAGCTGTTGTGCGTCTGCCAAATTTAATTGCAACTGTTTTCTCATTATGAAATTGAAAACCACTAGTGTTATTCCACGTTTTTAATTTGTTAATGGTATTTTGAATTTTATTGGCTATAGTCGAAACTTTTTTACCCGAGCAATATATAATAAGGTCATCAGTACTTAGCAATGGCTTAACATCTTTATGACGTTTGTTTAAAATATCATCTATCGCCAAGAGGAAAAGGGTGACACTAAGAACTGAGCCCTGGGGAACCCCGTTTTCTATATCATAGTATTTAGATGATGTGTTTCCTATCATGCAACAAAACTTTCTCTCATGCAAAAAGTTAGATATAAAGGCAGCCATATTTCCACATATACCAGCAAAATTTAGTTTCTTAAAGGTTAATTTTTTCCACACACAGTCGAAGGCCTTCCGTATGTCAAAACAGCTATTAGCTCTTTTCTTGAAGAAAAACACTCCATTATATCGGAATGTAAAATTGCTAAATTTTCTATTGTTCCTCTATTTTTTCTAAACCCGGATTTGTTGATATTTAATATTTTATTTTTTTCTATATGATAAACTAGTCGTTTATTTATTATTCATTCCAAAAGTTTACTAGTGCAGTTGGTAAGAGATATTGGTCTGTAATTATTTTTACTCGTTCCATCTTTCCCCGGCTTAAAGACTGGGAAAAACTTGTTTCAGCCAGATAGTATTTTAGAAGTCTAAAAGATATTTTGTAGCATTAGTATCCAAGTTTTTTAACATTTCGTATCTTATATTATCTGGACCTGTACCGTGGCATGACCTAAGAGCAATTTTAAGCTCGGTAAAAGTTAATTTATTATTATATAATTCGTCATTATTAGTTACATCAATAAAAAAATTAGTCGATCTAGCTTATGATCTAAATTTTGTTGAGTAATTCAAAGAAGACGAGTTTTGTGCGAAACTAACTGCTTAAGCGTTAGCAATATCTTTATTATCCGTCAAAAGTGTATTGTTGTCATCTAATGCTGTGATGTGCTGGAAGTTTGAGTGTCCATTAAGGGATTTGATTTTTTTTATATACTTCTGATGATGCAGTTTGTAAATTTATAGTGTGCCAAAATTCTATCCACGATTTTTTTTTACTTTCCCTGATAGCTTTACAAGCTTGTGATTTAACTTTTCAAAATTTTGCCAAATTGCCCGAACTCATATTTCTTTTAAATTCTTTTAACTATCTTCTTCTCTCTTTTATTAGTAGATTTATATTATCATTCCACCAAGGGACTTCTTTTCTGCTGCATATTGTACGTTTAAGGGGAATGATTTCATGAGCCGAACTTAAGATTGTTTTTGTAATATAGTTTTCAATTTCGTTTATATCATAAAAACCAGTTAAAGGTTTAATAAAATTGCAATTAATTTTTTCCCAGTCTGCCCGTTTTATATTCCAGCAGGGTCTGCGTTCATAATTTGTTGAAAATCCATTTATATTAATTATTATTGGATAATGATCGCTACTGTATAAATCATCTTTAATGTTTCAATCAAACAAATGATGAATGTTGGGAGAAATGAGATCTTAAATACTATAAGTTTGGAATGCAAAACTAAAGTGAGTAGCACAGTTTATGTTATTTAGAATATTAAGATTATTTTCATTTATAAATTCTTCAACTATTTTTCCTCTTGAATCTGTTATACTAGATCCCCAAATGGTATTATGAGAGTTAAAGTCACCTAAAAGCAAATAAGGAAGGTTGAGTTGAGATGTTAAATTAGTTAGATAACTTTTGGAAATACTTTCTGATCCTGGAAGTTAAATAGAACAAATAATAAATTTAATTGGGAACTTAACCCTTATAGCTACTACTTGGTATTGGGAGTTAATGGATATTTCTTCTCCGTCGAATAAATTATTCAGATAAATGCAAACTCCACCATGATCAATTGAGGTGGAAAAAATGTTTTTAAAGAAACAATTAAAATTTTTAAGTTTAGTATGATGATTGGGTTTAAATATAGATTCTTGAATACATAAGGCGAGGCAGTTAAATTTAGATATAATAAGCTTAACTTCATCAAAATGATTTGCAAAACCGTTACAATTCCATTGTATTATTTTTTATTGGGTACTCATTGAAAGCAGTCACTAGAGTCATCTAAACTGTCTTCATATCTTCTTGAAGACATTTGTAACAAAAGAGATGCTAGTTAAGTTCTCTTTCTTTTTCTTCTCAGTATTTGAGAGTTCACGTTTCTTTCTCTTGGAAATCTTTTTTGGTAATAACTCAATTTTCGATCCAGTAATTTTTGTTATATTGCGTACTGGAGAGGTTGTTGTTGTTGTTTTTGGAGTTGTATCAGCTGTTGATTTCGTGGTAAATTCTTTATTTGCGCTTTCTTGACATTTGCGATTGCGAGGTTAAATTACCCTGTAGAAAATGTCGATAGTGAAACTGTACTGATTCACTATTGACTTTGTCACCAGTACTACTGACTAATTATGCCACAGCCAACGCTTTCTGCTGTAGACATTTAACATGTGCGTGTCATTGCGAATCTACACAACTATTTACTAGGAGTTGACATTGGAACCAGAGATTCACTAGTACATTTTAGTAATTCAAGTCTAGTTTTCCACACTAGGGAGGAAATAAGATTAAACAGGTGTATTTATTTTGTTAAATTAAATATTTTATTAATAAAAATTTTTTATAAATTTCATTAAAGTAAAAAAAATTTTCGTGCAAATTTAATTTTGGAGTAGACAAATCTTCAAAAGACTGCCCAAAATCATCCACAGGCTCCGTAGAATCTTCATCAGGCTCCACAAAATCTCTAGAGTTCCAACTTCCACTAAAAATTGTTGCCTCTTTCTTGTTATTTTTATACAAAATTGATATTTTTTTGTAATTCCTTTTGCTCATTATATATTTTGTTCAAATTTGTATATTCACCTTTTAAATTCATTTTTCTTTATATTTTTATTAAAAACTTTAATTTTGCATGCAGCTATGCACATGTACTTTCAACAAAATAAAACATTAAAAAATCAAGAACAAGCACAGCTTTGCAGCTGTAAAAAAAGAATATAAATAGTATAGATGCTTTGTGGACATGTCACCAAAAAGTCACCCAAAATAGTCGACAAAAGTGGTGACTTGTAGACACTTGACCCCAGGCTTCCTACAGGGTACATTTGCATATGGTGCCTATCGTATTTTCTTCGCGCTTCAATCATAGTTTTCTTTTGTGTTATTTTAATTCTTTGAATTTCATATTCTTTTTTATAAGAAGCACATTGTTTTGAAAAGCTGTTTTGTTGTTGTTGGCAGTTAGCGCATTTTGGTGTTTTATTACATCTTTCTCGTTTACCAGATTCGTCAACTAATGTATGATCAACATTACTGCAATGTGGGCACATTCTGTCTGAAAGCGGATTAGGAATGTAAGGTTTTATCATAGTTTACATGTAGCCCAGTAATAATTTTTCTGTCAGATCGCTTATATTGAATGTTGTTACGTACAAACCAAGGTCATTTGTTGTAAGTGTTTTCGTTTCATGGTCTCTCTTCTTAAGACGTTTAATTTCAATGACATTAGGATTTTGTTCATGAATTTCCCTTAGGAGTTCTTCATCGGTCAGGCAACTTAGTTCATTGGAGTAGAATATTCCTTTTGATTTATTTAGTGAGACGTGTTCCTCAACATTTACGAAGATATCTAATGATAAAGATATCATTTGGATTACCTTGTTTGCTTGTTTTTTATTAAAACATTGTATAAGTACTTTTCTAGATCTCAATTTTTTACATGATTTGACTTTTTCTCCAACTGCGTCAATGGAACGTTGTATAAGGAATGGGGACACGTCTGCGAGACCTTTCTCTGCATATACCCCTGCTCTGCTCATTATTAGGAAAATTGGGTGTATAGAATTCGGATTTTGTACCGTTTTGTCCCTGTCAAAGAGGAGACCGGCCATTGTGGGAGTTAAACTGTATGAAACCGTGAAAGGTGTGAATTATTTGCTTTTTTATTTATTTTTTTTTGTAGAAAAATTTTATTTTTTTATAATTGTGCAACAACTATGTAGTAATTTAGATTTTATTTGTTTGTTTTGTTTTACTTCGCTTCAGCAGAACCAATTTGCTGCAACATACGAAGAACAAAGTGAACATTTTTTTACAAAAATCACGCGATGTTTGGTTTAAAATTTTCGCCTGACAAGTAGAATTTCCTGTCACGATAATATGGTAAAAAATTTATAATATATTGCACCAAGCTGAGTATTTGACATTTCGTCAAAAGAATTTTGTAGCATAATAGATTTTTGTGTAAATGATCTAAAAGCGGAGAGAAGCTTTACAACTAGTGTTTCCAGTTCTGTTAATCGATTAACCGATTCCTCGATTAATCGCCTCTCTTTCTTTTAATGTCGAAACAAATAATATAAAACTCAAAAATTTATTGGACCCGAATAATCAATTAAAATAGGTCGATTAGCCGGTTATATTTTTAATATGATATTTCTGTTATTTTCCTAAAAATTTCATAATATTAACATTGGCAAGAAAATCGTAGGAAAAAACATTAGGTTCATGTTTTTTCCTACGATCAAATTCTTTTCAAATCCAATGATTCAAAGAACATGTTATATATGCATTAGGAAATATGATAAACAATTGTTTTTGTGTTCAATTCCTTTAAAAAATAAATTTTAAATAATATAATATTATGTTTTCATGTCTATAAATTCGAAATAGAGCTTTAAACCTCCGTATACTTGTATTTCTAGCAACAAATTTTGATGAAGTAGGAACTTCAGTAGAATTAAATTGTTTTATCAAAAATATTTAAGAATTCGCTTATTTGAATTTTAAATTACACACAGAAAAATCGGTAAGGACTTGTCAGGAATATGCTTGAATTTTATCTTTTCTAATAGATAACCTCTTTAACTCTAAAGCTTAAACCAGGTGACGTACAAGTCAGGAAACAGTGGCAGTTCTATCAAACTTTGTTTGTGAATTTTGCAAAAACTATTCACAACATATTTTTAAGAATTTGCTATTTTTGCATTTTTTTTTATTCTGGACAGTGTTGTATAAAGAAAATAAAAACCAATTTTATCGACAAAATGTCCCACACTATCTACACTGCGTTTTTAAGGGCTTACTTTCTCTGAAAAAACCCAAGATTATAATGCATGATTCTTTAAAAATTTCAGGATGCTTTGAATTATCCTAAACAAACACTTTAAAACAGTGGCATTTTTACTGGCTGACGAACCCCTAAGTTTAAAATTTTTTTTATATTGAAATAAAAACATTTAAATCCGAAGATTTTCAGAAAAAAGTAGGAGTAAAAAATACGACAGATAGAATTTTCAGAATTCAAGAGATTTACGAGATAAAATTTTTGGAAGAAACTTTCAATTAAATTACCCTAGAAAAACTTAAAAACTCTAGGATTTTGAGGTGTTTTTTAATAGGAAATTGATTCTTAAGCACATTCTGATGAATTTTTGTTTGGCATCATAGAAAGTGTTCTATAGAATACACAAATAAAATAATGTATATCCAATTAAACAAAAAAATAAAAAATTCCGGAGTCTGAAAAGTCATAAGAACTGGAATACCACAACTGTTTAACAGTTTCTTTTTATTGATTTTTTAAAACAAATTGGCAACTGAAATGGAAGACTATTTATTATTACTTATACTTATTTTTAAAGAATTTTTTCCGAACTCTTCCCGGACCCGGATGCAGATACTGACCCCCCATTGTAAACCATTGCTTTAGAAAAAAATGCAATAGACCTGATATTTCAGCAAAAAGCAGCTCCATGTGTTCTTATTGGTGAAAGAAATTCATTTATTTTTCATTGAACGATTAATCGCCAATTTTTCCAATTAATCAACCCGATTAATCAGTTTTCTTAATTTTTCGAAAAATGACCTAACCGATTAGCCGCTAGGGTCGAATAATTGGAAACACTATTTAAAACAGAAAAAATGTACTTAATATTAAACGTATACATTAGATCTCAGTCAATGGAATTAATAAATAAGTTTTAAATTATGAATTTAAAAACTTTAAATTTTGTTTTAAGTGCATCAAAAAGGTCAAAAATTTTAGGTTTACAAATCACCATCCTTAAAAAAAATTTTAGAAAATATATTTTGGGCACTTCTTGTGGCCAGAAATTGAGGATATAGACCTGGACGATATGTGGTTCCAACAGGATAGTGCCACTTGCCACATAGCCAACGAAACAATGGCTCTTCTGCACGAGAAATTCAATGGTCGTGTTATCTCACGTCATGGTGATGTTTATTGGCTGCCACGATCATGTGATTTGACACCGTTGGACTTCTTTCTTCGGCACATTAACGACATTGAACCTCAATTATGTCTCAGAGTCATCAAAAATATGGACCATCGGATAGAGGTATACCACCGAAACCGTGGCGAGCATGATAAAAAATATTAAGATAATTCTCTGAAAACTTTTTGTTTTATTTACAATTAATATCGTGTATTATGGTTGGACCACCCTTTATATTTACATAAAAGTCTCCGGTTAAAATAACATCAGTGTACCCAATATTAATATTTCTATTAGTTCTATTGACAGTACCTTGTAAAAACTTTTGGTTACTGTTAACAATTTCAATAAATATATATTCCACTTTTCTAGCTTCGGAAACAATTGTCTCATTTTCTGTGTCTTCTTTGCTGACCATCTTGATCAGCATTTTTGCATTTAAATTTACATCGGATTGACATTTTTACATAAATATCTGCACCACCTGCATTTGTAGTTCTATCCGACCGAAAAAGACGATAGCCATTTAGTTTGTAAAAACCATCGTGAACGTCAACGTGAAACCAGGATTCGGAAATACATATAATACCTACATTTGAATCTTCAAAGATAAATCGAAGTTCGTCCATCTTGTTATTTAAACTCTGCGCATTAACATGGCAAACATTAAGACCAAATGTTCGGTTAGAAAGAATTCGGATAATGTTGTAAAGATTTTCTTTAGAACCAACTCTCCTATTATCAAAAAGCAAGAACATAACCAGAAGTTAAAATTTCGATAGCAATGCAAGCAAAAATATATTGTTTAATTTTGACACAAATAAAACAGGTTGTAACTATTTTATTAAAAATTTAAAAAACATAAAAATAATTAAGTTTATTTACTAAGAAATACAAATAATTTAAAATTTGCCTCATATTAGATATCGATACTTATGCGAATAGCTCCAGATACATTAACTTGAAGAACTGGCAAACTCGTATAATTGGAGGTTTGAGAACAAATATCTGATTTAATTTCTCGAAAACATCAATACATAGCGGTTCATTGATTGGATGCTTTCTTTCGATTTGTAAAGGCAGATTAAACTAATTCTTGTTTGTTCGTTAACGTAGAAATGACTTAAATTTAAACCTAAAACTTCATTTTTAGTTTTAATAAATTAAGTTATTGTTTTTAAAATAAAATTCCTTTCATACGGACATTTAAATCTAACAATTATTGCAGCATCATAATCTTTTCTAATATTTTTATTTTCTTGATTGTTTTTTTTTTCTGTTAATTTTAACACGGTGAATAGCTTTTGTATTCGGAGGAGCAATATTTACACCTTCACATAATTTAAAATAGATTTCATAAAGATCTTTGTTTTTCATGCTAGGTACAGCATTAATGCGAATATCATATGCCACTATATAGTTTTCTTGTTTTCTAGCACAGTTTTTTAAGAGACGATCTTCACCACACATCATTTACATCATTGTTTGTATTTGTTCAGTTAATTTATCAAAACGTTTGTCTCAGGGATGCGAAAGTTGGTACAATTGTACCATTTTTGGGACAATTTGGGTCTTAAAAGTACGATGGTACAATTACAAATTTTCCCAGTTTATCGTTACTTTTTTCTTGGCAACTCATTTTTGCTGGTACATCTTTGTACATATCTTTTATATTAGAGCCAATTTAGACGGCGACTTTGTTGCATATAATTATTGCAATTTTTGATTGTTGTCGAACGGGGTAGAGCAGCAAGCGGGATAACAATAAAGGCACATTTTTCGATATTCGTGCATGTTTCTGTTATCTCTTTTTCACACTCATATGTATTCTTATTTTGTTGCTTCATTCACATTCAGTTTTCGTGTAATTAAAGTCACCGTATAAATAAACATAACTTTGGAAGCAACTTTGAAATGGGAATTAAGAAAATTGCACGCAATCAATTAAATCGTATAAATTGTCAACAGTTTTTAGTCTAGTCCAAACGAAAGATTTGTTACATTTATCGCATTCTTGTTGCTATAATTTTAAAATAACAAATAGTTTTTTATCTACTTAAATATTATTTTGATCTAATGGATTTTTGTACCTTACATATTTAACATATTTTCATTATATTCTTTTAATGTACAACTGAATTTTCTGTACAGATTTTTTGTTATGTTTATTAAAAATAAAAATATTAAAAAAAAATTATAATTGGAGTTTTATTTTTTTTAATTCTAAAAAAATGGTACAATTGAGGTCAAAAAAGTACAATTTGGTAATCACTTTTCTACGAAATTGAAATTCTCATTTCGCATCCCTGGTTTGTCTACTATTTGTAATATTTTAAAAGAAGACTCAGTGTTTGATAAACGAGGAGTTTTCGGCATATTCTCAGTTATATTATTTTGCAAAACTTCTATTAATCGTTTTTGAGCGGGAGTAGTTAAACTTTCCATTGTTTTTGTGCTATCTCTAACGGGTTTAATGTTATTTTTTTTTTTTTTTTGGTATTTTTCGTTTTGTTTTTATTTTGGCTTCTTAGTTTTGCTTTATACATCCATATATTTTAAGAGTAGTACAAGTAAGATTTATACTCTTAGATTTTATTCTTTTTATTTTTATTATTTTTATTATTATTGTTATTTTGTTTTGATTTGTTTTCCCTACTTTATAATTTTGTATCCAAAATAAAGTGTTAATTTAAAATTTTTATATGATGAGAACTTTTTTTCCGCAGGTATTCTATTTCAGATTGTGTTGTCTTAACACTTTGTTAGATGCATAATACATTAATATAAATCTTATTTTTTAAAAAAAGAATATTAATATTTCTGACCACTTTTATTAATTTTCTCAGTTCCCGCCATTTTTTTTATAAAATTGTTGTTTACATAAATCAGCTGTTTATATCAGCTGTCAAACCGAAATCTCGTAAGTGTATACACTCCTAGATTTCGGACGAGATTTTAAGCGAAATTTCGAGATTTAATGCCAAGTGTAAACGCAACTTTGCGTTTTTAGAAAAAGAAAATACACAATTTTCTATCTCAATCTCTAAATTTAGCAGAAAATATGCTTAAGTGGTAACACTGTCATTCATTCGTTTTAACAACAACTGAACAAATGTGTGAGTATGCTTTTTTGTGGTTTGGCTTTATTTTGCAAATTTGCATACACGCCTTTAGTTATTTAAAGTTTTTTTCCTTTTGTTGATTTTGGTTTTTTGGGCACTGTTTAACAATGTAAATTATATGTTTTTTATATACACACACATATAAACATCATTGATAGAATTTGATGTACAGTAGAATCTCACAAATTAGAACTCTCACAAATTCTAACCGTCCAGAAATTAGAACCGGCCATTTTATTGTATTGGACGTAGTTTTTTGTTTTATTTTTGCTACAAAATAAAATTTTGAAAGATTTAAACTAACAGGGGAAACCGAATTATATGTATTAAACGTTTTAAAGGTCGCCTCAAAATTATAACCTGTGGTTTATTAACTCATAAAGTAATAATAAAACGGGGAATCACCGAGTTATTCGTGATGTGTACAATTCGGTCACATGCATGTGAAATTTGATACTCTTGTACAAATTTGGGTCAGTTTATGGCTGAAGGTGAAAGTTAAAAAGAATACCTAATAAACGTAAAAAACTAAGAATAATTAAATGTTAATAAGTAAAAAAGGTTTTATGTTAAAATAAAGCTTTCGTAACAAGTTTAGTTTTATAATTATTTCATCATTTTCTGTGAGAAAAAAAATGTCCAGAAATTATAACTTTTCAGAAATTAGAAGAACGCAAGGACCAAAGTGGTTCTAATTTGTGAGATTTTACTTTATTATTTAATTTTTGATGAGGTAAAAACCGTTGAAATTCTGTTGGCTCCAATGTTTCGCAAATGGTATTTATATTTTGTGATTTTAATACCTGTTCAACACTACAAGTATGCTAAACTGACAGGTACTGAAATATGGCGAATCAATAAATTTGAATATGAAAAAAGAAGAAATAAACGTTGTGTAATAACATGATTATAAAGAGCTTTAGAGGATTTGGAAGGTTTTTAGTTTTGTGTAAAAAATATGTAAATTAACTTACACATTGTGATATATGCAGTGTATGGTTATTATTTATGACGTATGATTGATGGAGTATTAAATTTGAATAAAATTAACTGCCAAATTATTTGGTTAATTCCGTTTTGAGGCAGATATGTAGGTACCCAAAATATAGAAGATGGAGAAGAGTTTCTAATATCTTCTGGACCTAAAAATTCCCTATTGAAAACTTTTCTTTGCTCCTATGCAATGCAACACACAAATAAAATGTGAATGGTTGTTTCGTCTTCCTCAAGACATAGTCGACACAGAGACGATTCTAACATATTAATCTTCTGGTACACTCAGAAAAAAAAGTTTGTAGAAAAATTTGTAAGCGGTTTTCAATCCCACTTTACTATTTTTGTACTGATTTTAAGTAAAAAAATTATTGTTTAGCAAATCTTTTTGCTATTTACATTTTACAAATTACAGAGTTTTTACAGAATATTTTTGTTGCTAATTTCAGAAATCATTTTACAAATTTTTGAAAACCGATTTGCTAAAATTAGCAAAAAAAAAAAAATACTAATTTTAAAGAAGTCGATATTGAAGGAAATGTTATTTCTAATAATTAAAACTTATACATACAAACTTAAATTGCCTTAAAATGTTACATAGATTAAAAAAAGGTATCGGAAGTTAAGATACCGACTCATGTCAAAAAAGAGGACATCCACTTCACATAGCTCTAAAAAGGGTTTTTTAGTTCTAAAAATCAGCCCTTAAAACAATTAAATTTAACCCTAAAAGTAAAAAAAAAAAATTGACTAAAATATTTTTCAAAAAGAAAATTACCAAATTAAAACAAAATAATAAATTCGTTTATGTTTTAACAATTTTTAAGATTTTAAGCCTTTGATTTTTTTTTCATTTTGTATAAAATATTTTTTAAAAAATATAATCAAAATTTTTGATGCTCGATAACAAAAATAAATCTAAAACTTTGTACTAATATTAATAGTATTTAGTATTTTTTTTTTTACTGATTTTAGCAAACAGATTTTAAATTCCACTTTACAAAAGTCTACTAAAATTTAGTAGCGGCTACTCATTTTTCTACCAATATCATTGTACTACACGTCAGCAGACATGTGTTGCTAAGATTAGCAAAAAAAATACCGCTGGGCTCAAATCAGCAGAATTTCCCGTATTAACAGCAAAATTTTCAGTTGCCATTACAGACTTTTTTTCCCTGTTAGAAAGATTGGAAAAGGGGTTGACCAATTGTTTTCCAAAGGTCCCTTGCCATTGGTAGTTCTCCCTCCCTAACCAGGGATGCTATGGCTAACCAGTTTACCCCACAGTTGGGTTCCGGTCCTACAAAAGGTGTGGAAGAACCCATTCTAGCTAGTTCGTCCGCTACCTCGTTACTAACATGTCCACGATGACCTAGTATCCGGTAAAGAGTAACCCTGTTACGCGCGGCCAACTGTTGAAGGGTATCAAAACACTCCAGAACTATTCCTAAAGTGAATATCCACGACGACATAGCCTGGAGTGATGCTCGGCTATCAGAGGAAATAGAAACATATGCGCCATTTAGACCCTTATCAATATTCAGTCTAGCACATATGAGTATAGCCTGTAGTTCAGCTTGGAATACCGTTGGCCACTTGCCCATTGGTTCCGATATCCTCGTATTTGGTTCAAAGACTACCGCTCCCACACCGGAGTCCATTTTCAACCCCTCAGTATACCAGTTAGGCTGCGAGTGTCCACTACTGGACCATCCGCTGCCGATTCCTTCCCGGTTAATACGGTCTGCCGGCATACCTAAGAAGTCCTTGTTCCCTTAAGAATTCAAGATATTCGTATGATCCTTAACATAAAAAGAACCATCATGTTGAAAGTTTAATCTACGTGCTGCCAATGATGCTGAAGTTCTTATTAAGATATTTAAGGGGATTAGATCAACAATGGCTTCCATGGCCACTTTTGGGCAGGTCCGCCTAGCCCGTGTAATGTAAGGCCAACTCAGTCGACTTTCCCTTTACATAGGGGGAGAGAGTTTCAAAGTAGTGGACCTAATATGAAGATCCAGTAATCTTTCCATAGTCTTTAAAAGAAAAGATGTAAGACTTATAGGTCTGTATGATTTCGACAGCTCGTTGGATCTAAATATTCCCAGTCTTTGGAATGAAAGCAAAATTTACCTTTCTCGAGAGGAGAGGTATGTGTCCCATTATAAAACTGGATCTAAATACAGAAACGAGTGTCGCTAGTAGAGTATCAATACCATTTTGCAAAAGTGCAGGAAAGATACCATCCCCACCTGGCGACTTAAAGGGAGCAAAGGATCGAATGACCCATCTAACTTTATCTGGGTCGAAAATGACACGAGATAACTTAGGTGCGCCTCTACTGGAATCAAAGGAGTCGGTTGCATTGTTACATTCCCTACAATCACTTAAGATTGAGTCAGGGAAATGAACCTTTAGCAGTAGCTCCAGTGTTTCCTTTCGATCCTTTGTATAAACCACATCAGACCAATACCACAGGAGACGGACTAGTAAGAGCCCTGTGCAATCTAGCGGCAGTGCAATCTAGCGGCAGTGCAATCTATGCTAGAACAGAATTTTCTGCCAGATTCAGTCAGAAATCTCCTATGCTCATCCCAATAATTTCCTAACATTCTTGCCTCGAGTAGTTTGTTCCACCAAGGGACCTTACGTTGCACCTTACGTTGCTGAACCTTACTACTGTCATGATATGAAGAGACAACCACATTATTAAACTGGTCTACTGCCACCTCAAGTTCACTGATAGAGTTAATAGCGGCGATTAGCAGATCAGATTTACAGGCAATTGTCTCCTTATATGCATAATTATATGTATATAATTCCGGGTGAGAGATAGAATAGCAGGAAAATCAAAACGAATGTGTTGTAATCCGATAACGAGACCTCATCAGAAACTCTCCAGTTCTAGTACCTCTTCCCTGATAGTATTAATGAAAGTAGGTTTCGAGCTCCTATTCAGAACCTCTATTATATATCCCACTAGAAATTCTAAAAGAACCTTTACCTTTTCATTAATGTCATTGCTACTTCAAACGGTGTGATGTGCATTTGCATCACATCCAATTATAAATTGAAATACCAGTTTCTTAACCTCTTGAGGACCGTATAAACCAGGATGGCAGCATGGTATCATGGCGAAACTGGAAGAATTTATGCATTTTGTACATCCTGGTTTATGCGGTCCTTAGTATAGTTACATCACCTGCAAAGTACGCAGAAGCGCAAAAGACTTCTCTCATCAAAATCTCTCACCAAATCCCGCAAGATGAATTCTGGAATGGGAAGAAAGTTAATTAATTTGTTTACCCTCTAACAGTTAAGGATGCCTCAAGGCAGCTATCCGTTTTTTTCCTATTGTAATGCTACTGAACATTTTTTTAAGTGTACCTTTTTTACTTTCGATTACTTACTATTCTGTTTACCGTTATATTTTTGGTTGAGTGCAATAGAATTAGTTTTGTGTGTTATGCTTTTATTTTTATGCAAGAAATCAGTGTGATTAGAAAAAAAATATTGAAAAAAATATAATATTTGTGAAATAAAAAAACAGACTTCCAATTTAAAAAATACAAAAAATAATTTTTGGTAAGTAGTTTATATATAATTGTTTAATTATAGAGCAATTCCATATGAAAGCGATCACCTTTTGGACGACCCCTCTCCGATTTTAAAATAAATAGTCTCAATCGATTGCCCAGCAAAAAATAATGTACCTACATATTTTTTTTTTTTTTTTTTATAGTGACTGGTTTAGTGGTGGTGTACACCACTGTCATGTGACAAAATTGAAGAATTCTTCATAAGAGACCTCATTGAAAGTTGTTTTAAAAAAAACTACTAAAGCGATCGCAACGAGTGATAGCTCGTTGGAAAGGTATTGAATCAGGCTTTAATTGAATTCCATGAAAATTAAATTTTCCTATGAAAATTAAATTTTACGATTTTCCACAGAAGCTCCTAAATTTTCCGGCTAATTTTATTTTCTTTTGGATTCCTCATAATTTTTGCTTTAAGAATCAGCAATAAAAAAATGGGCCCGACTCCTTGTTTGGACAGGAGAAGAGCATTTAAGAGACCACTTTGTTCTCATTGTTTTTATATTTTTTATAATTGAAATATTTTTAATTATTTAACATTATTTTATTTTATTATTAAAAATACATTTTAAAAATTATTTTACAGTTAAAAATACATTTATGAAGAAAAATCTTTCTTATTTTGCTGCTTATACTTAATTACAATATTTATTAAAAATTTCAATTGTCTTGGCATCATTATAAAATTAAAGTAACTTTAAATTTAGCACGTCGGCAGACGAAGAGTACTGCTTTACATTAATTGACATATCAGAAATATTTGGTATGAAGCAATGAAACTTTTGCATTCCAGTTATAGTTTTGACATTATTATATCTGTTTTGAAGTCGTCGCTCCATGGCATCGTGTTCTTTTTGAGTGCATAAAACTGTGTTAATGGCAATTTCCTTGCTTTGAATCCACGAAAACACATGTTGTACATTTAAGATCTGGTCAGTATATGGCCTTTGCAAACTTGCCTTAGTCGCCATGCGTTTTAGGGTTCCCCCTAACGCATCGCATGGGCCCTTACCGTGGGACGTCGCAAAAAAGTGCCACTCGACCTTGCAGTTTTGTTCTTCTTCAATTATGCAAAGATTGTAAAAAATTTTTTTACTTGTACTGAGAAGCCGCGCCGTCTGAGAAAAACGTTACTTTGTCGATTGCATCGAATTTTGATCTTAAGAATTCAAACAGTTTCATTTGAAATAAATAAACGGACACATAATTATGAGCTAAACTCTCCGCGACAACAACAAGGCTTACGGTCTGTAGTTCGTTATCTTCGTTTTTGAAATAAATGCAAAAAGGATGCACCGTGCACTGGTCGTTTGCCCAGTGATAAGCCTGAATTTCATCCTGAACGAGAAAAGTGTAATTCTCGGCAAAGTCGCTTATCACAATGAATTCATTTTGGGCTAATTTCTCCTTACTTTCCTTTAGAAATTTCGATTGCATCTCGGATATGAAATGGTGCGCCTTCAGTTCATTCAACTTGAATCCGAATTCCTCGATGAATTCCGGAATCTGCTTTACCACGGTCTCAAGGGAACATCTGCCGCTGCTAATTATCCACTGTTTGAAAGGCACCTCCTGAATTAACAGCTGTTCAAACTTTTCCGCCAAATATTGCTCTAGCTCGTCAATCTTCGGACAATTGTCGCATTTGGACAGATGACAATTTTCCGTGGGGTATGCGCACAACGACTTCGACAGGAGGTCCCTATATGTTTCAATTTCACCGTGAAATACTTTAAATTTCTTGCATGGAAAGAACATTAATTTGATGTTTTGATGAAACATGCAAACGCAGACTGAATGCGTTCCGTGCCTGTCTAATGCCAGCAAGCATTCTTTTGGTCGTAGGATGGCAAACTTAGAAAATCCCACTAATTCTGCTGGGTATTTCTCTTTGAACTGATGGTATGCTTCGGATAAATTACATAATAATAATCTGCGCTGCTTGTGTACTTTTTCTCCATCTTCACGTGTGATAACATAGTCACGTGTACCTGGGCAGGCGTGGCTGTTGTCATCATTGCAGTAAAAATCTTGAATCAATTTCACCGTTGCTTCGCTAAGGGTCCTTGAGCCAAATTTCTTGGTGGGAGTCGCCAATATGCCCTTCTGTCGAACTAATTCTTTGCTTCTTCTCGCGATGTAAAAAGATGTTTGAAACTGTTCAGAAATCTTGCGTATAGACCATGATTGAGGCAGCACAGATAAAATGAGATATTTCTCCGGAAAAGTGGTCGCTAAATTGAATTTTCTTTTCAACTGCTCAATCATTTGTTTGCCGTCATCAACGTCATCTGCTTGACTGCATTCGTTATCAGAGCCTTCATCAAATATTGTCGCGATTGCACTCATAACCTTGCCTTTTTTATCTTTCCTGTATTTTTCACTTCGCAACTTTCTTTTTCTAATAGGCGTTTCACCTAAAGTGGTAATAGCCTCATTCAAAGGACTCAAAGACATATTGACCATCGGAATGTCTGCCTCACTATCAGATGAAACATTTTGTTCAATTGTCATTTCACTCTCGGATTGTGGTTGCATTTGTTTCAATGCATTTGCTTGTTGAGACAAATCGATTTTTCACTTGGGGCAAATGAATTGTGCTTCTTCACCGTATTGTATATTTAATTCATTCATGTATCGCTTCGAAACACCAGTTAATTTTAATACTTTTATCTTTTTCGAACGATGTCCACTCTTGTTAAACGGATTGCAGCAAAATTTATTCATTTTACTTTAAATTGTCTTTACAGCTTCAGTCTTTACTTTACAAAAAAAACACTTTAACGCTTTCACGTTTAGTATTCAAATGAAATTTGACTCAGAGTGTGTGAAGTATTTATATTTATTTTTTGGTAAAAATAGGTAAAAAAAATAAGCGATATTTGCTTTTCTTTAATAGGAAAATTTGCGTGAACTACTGGTCATAAAATGTTTTTTAAAGAGGGACTTAATTGGTTACTGCCAATAAGCCGACCACAGGTCATAAAATGATTTGTAAATTTTTTAAATTACCAGGTAATAAATATTTCGCCATATATGTGGAAAATCCGTGTTTTATGACTTGTTTCTGCACGTGTCATTTTAGGCGAAATATTTATTACCTGGTAATTTAAAAAATTTACAAAACATTTTATGACCTGTAGCCTCAGTCGGGTTTGGTGTGCCATTACATGCCACTGCTGCTATTATCCATGTATTTATGGCCGATCTTGTGAAGGCAGGCAGACCATATTCACTACACACTCAACTTGGAGCTCTTAAAAAAAATGATTTTTTTCTTCATAAATGTATTTTTAACTGTAAAATAATTTTTAAAATGTATTTTTAATAATAAAATAATATAATGTTAAATAATTAAAAATAATTCAATTATAAAAAATATAAAAACAATGAGAACAATTTGGTCTCTTAAATGCTCTTCTCCTGTCCAAACAAGGAGTCGGGGCCCATTTTTTTATAGCTGATTCTTAAAGCAAAAATTATGAGGAATCCAAAAAAAATAAAATTAGCCGGAAAATTTAGGAGCTTCTGTGGAAAATCGGAAAATTTAATTTTCATGGGAAAATTTGATTTTCATGGGAAAAAAGGTAAATTTCTGAGAAAAATTAGGAAAATTTTATTTTTCAATTAAAGCCTGATTCAATACCTTTCCAACCAGCTATCACTCGTTGCGATCGCTTTAGTACAACTTTCAATGAGGTCCCTTATGAAGAATTCTTCAATTTTGTCACATGACAGTGGTGTACACCACCACTAAACCAGTCACTATAAAAAAAATATGTAGGTACATTATTTTTTGCTGGGCAATCGATTGAGACTATTTATTTTAAAATCGGAGAGGGGTCGTCCAAAAATTTGCCAATTTTGATCGTTTTCATATGGAATTGCTCTATATATTTATAATTTTTTATCAGGCTCAAGATCATAATTTTTAATGTTACTAACGAATAGTAAACACTAATTTATTTTATTAAATGGAAAAAATTGTAAGGATCAGCGCTAGAGGGAGTGCACACCGAATGACCAGGTCATCATCAGCCTCCTTCTGAACCACCAACACAAATAACTCATGGCTTTGAACAGGCATTTATATCACACACTCTAAGGAAAATGACTATGTGAAATTAATTTTTTTATTTAGTGAATGATTACCCGTGCAAATGAGCTTTTCTCCATCTATTTATAGAATACCCTTTGGCAATCATCCTCGATTCTCGAAGCACAAATTGACAGGGTTGCCATTCCAATTGTTAATGTTTCCATTTCTGAGAACGAATTGGGAATCTGGCATACTAATATTTTTCACGTCACAACATACTTGAGTGTTGTTTGTTATATTAGATTATAAATTACATCGTGCTCTATGTTTTTTATATGTAAATTTTGTATATTATTTGATCTATCTGTTTTAATTATATATTTATAATTTTTTATCAGGCTCAAGATCATAATTTTTAATGTTACTAACGAATAGTAAACACTAATTTATTTTATTAAATAGAAAAAATTGTAAGGATCAGCGCTAGAGGGAGTGCACACTTTCGACCCGAACGACCAGGTCATCTTCAGCCTCCTTCTGAACCACCCAACACAAATAACTCATGGTTTTGAACAGGCATTTATATCACACACTCTAAGGAAAATGACTATGTGAAATTAATTTTTTCATTTAGTGAATGATTACCCGTACAAATGAGCTTTTTTCCATCTATTTATAGAATACCCTTTGGCAATCATCCTCGATTCTCGAAGCTCAAATTGACAGGGTTGTCATTCCAATTGTTAATGTTTCCATTTCTGAGAACGAATTGGGAATCTGGCATACTAATATTTTTCACGTCACAACATATTTGAGTATTGTTTGATATATTAGATTATATATTACATCGTGCCCTATATTTTTTATATGTAAATTTTGTATATTATTTGATCTATCTGTTTTAATTATATATTTATAATTTTTTATCAGGCTTAAGATCATAATTTTTATTGTTACTGACGAATAGTAAACACTAATTTATTTTATTAAATGGAAAAAATTGTAAGGATCAGCGCTAGAGGGAGTGCACACTTTCGACCCGAACGACCAGGTCATCTTCAGCCTCCTTCTGAACCACCCAAGCTTTTTTCCATCTATTTATAGAATACCCTTTGGCAATCATCCTCGATTCTCGAAGCACAAATTGACAGGGTTGCCATTCCAATTGTTAATGTTTCCATTTCTGAGAACGAATTGGAATGGCAACCCTGTCAATTTGTGCTTCGAGGATGATTGCCAAAGGGTATTCTATAAGTAGATGGAAAAAAGCTCATTTGTACGGGTTATCATTCACTAAATGAAAAAATTAATTTCACATAGTCATTTTCCTTAGAGTGTGTGATATAAATGCCTGTTCAAAACCATGAGTTATTTGTGTTGGGTGGTTCAAAAGGAGGCTGAAGATGACCTGGTCGTTCGGGTCGAAAGTGTGCACTCCCTCTAGCGCTGATCCTTACAATTTTTTCCATTTAATAAAATAAATTAGTGTTTACTATTCGTTAGTAACATTAAAAATTATGATCTTGAGCCTGATAAAAAATTATAAATATATAATTAAAACAGATAGATCAAATAATATACAAAATTTACATATAAAAAACATAGGGCACGATGTAATTTATAATCTAATATAACAAACAACACTCAAATATGTTGTGACGTGAAAAATATTAGTATGCCAGATTCCCAATTCGTTCTCAGAAATGGAAACATTAACAATTGGAATGGCAACCCTGTCAATTTGTGCTTCAAGAATCGAGGATGATTGCCAAAGGGTATTCTATAAATATATGGAAAAAAGCTCATTTGTACGGGTTATCATTCACTAAATGAAAAAATTAATTTCACATAGTCATTTTCCTTAGAGTGTGTGATATTAATGCCTGTTCAAAACCATGAGTTATTTGTGTTGGGTGGTTCAGAAGGAGGCTGAAGATGACCTGGTCGTTCGGGTCGAAAGTGTGCACTTCCTCTAGCGCTGATCCTTACAATTTTTTCCATTTAATAAAATAAATTAGTGTTTACTATTCGTTAGTAACATTAAAAATTATGATCTTGAGCCTGATAAAAAATTATAAATATATAATTAATCAGATAGATCAAATAATATACAAAATTTACATATAATTGTTTAAATTAAACCAAAAATGGTTAATAAAATAATAATATTATTTGTTCTAAACGCAAAAATATTATAGCAGCCTCAGGGCACTCTTGCCCGTTTATGGCAATTTTTGTGTTCTTAACCATTTTCACTGTAATATATATTAATTTTTTTGTATTGTGGATTTTACTTTTAAAAAATGGAAAAACCAGATATATTTCCCAGAAAAAATAAATTAAAAATTTCTGAATTGACTAATGATGAATTGCAAAAGTTTATGGACCCAGTGGAAACCGATGAAGAGCTATCAGATTTCAGTAGTAATGATGAATTTGAAGATCCCAATTATGAAGATGATTATATTGTTGAAGAAGTTGAAGATAGTGAACTTTTTTTACGTCACTCTGGTGAAACAAAGGAAACGGAATCGAGTAACATTTCGCCTCAGGATGTCTATACATTGTCTACTAACCTTTCAATTGATGATTTACCTCAATCATTGTTGGGCTCTGTAGCGGTAACTGCAAAGGAGATCCCTAATATCCTAAAATCAACTTCAAGAAATAGACTTCGATCGCCATTACCCTCTATGGAAGATACTGGTCCACTTGTTTCGCCAACGAATGGGGGATTCTCTGGTTCAGATACTACTAAATATGTTATTTCATTTATTTTTCGAATAAATTTCTGATTTACTTTCAGTTTTAGATGAAATACGAAAGGAGTCAACGGAATATTAAAATATAATATGGTGAAACACATCGATGCGCATTCACGTCAACGAAGTAGCTTTTCAAGGAAATTTTTCGCTTCCGTACTCTATAAGAAGCCCCCAACACAATGTAAATGCGAAAAGTGTGATATACATTTATGTTGCTCAAATACTATAAACTGTTTTTTTTACATACTAGTATAAGTTTTAGCTTTTTTCAAAAAAAAATTCTTTTTGAATAAAACTCATTTAATTAATAGAACTCTTCCTGTTTATAATTTTTACGGTAAAGAGGTAAGGATGCCCTGAGGCAGCCTTTCCTTTTTTTCCGCCTGGCGACTAAAATAAAACAGATTTTTAACTTCAGTCTTCAATTTATTTGTTTTTTGGCAAATATTATTTAAAAAAAAATTAACAAGCTGTTGTCATTAATATTAAGCTCTTGCCTGTTACAGGGTTAACTAAAATCGCCGCTCTAGGAGTAGTTACTCCATGATGGTATAATAATCTACCTGATTCATGTTAGAGACCCAGGATCTTAACTCCGATAGAGCATAGCTCTTGGATTAGAGCCATGTCTTTAAGAATTAAAGTTCATAAGAATAACTGTAAAATATAGGCGATATATATAAATTGTTAAATTTCGTTGATGTTAGTCTAATTGTGTGTTGTTTTCGAGTTTGTTAATTTGTTTCCAAACACTCAATATAAAATAGACAATCATCAATAAGCAATGACCAAAGGGGAGAGCGTGGATACTGAGGAGGTTGTGTAGTGACAACCGAAAATACTAAGTATTCTATCCTGTTGGTTCTGTGGAATATTTCAATTTCTATTCTCTATAATTTACTAATAAAATTTTCATGTTTCTTTGCAATAAAACAATTTATAAAAAAGAATATGATTATATGATCTAAAATCCTTTTAATACTATTCATTTACAATATTGATTACTTTTATTTTTTAATATAACTCATTATTAATAAAAACACATAAAAATAAATACAAATTTATTGCTTTTATTACAAAAGAAATTAACTGTTTAATTTTCAACATCGTGGTGGTAAATTTACGCATTTTTGCACACATTTGGTAAATTTACTCAATTTCATTTAGCTTTTAAGCACTTTCAATATAATCACCAAATACGTAAAACTTTTTTTTATTATTTAAAATAGCAAAAAATTAATTACATTTTTAAATTTATATTCCAATATTAAGAAGAAAAAATTCTATATTTAAAATTTTTATTTAACTTTAATTTTTTCACATATACAAAACAGATGATTTATTAGCAGTAGGTTATGATTTTACAGTTTTACCATTTTAAATACCCAAACAAAGAGTACGGGTTAGTTCTGGTAAAAAGAGAAACGCAATAACTCTCTCATGAACACTCTCATTATACCCTTCACCACAGGTGGAAGGGTATATATAAGTTTGTCTTAGACCCTATTCTGGGTCCTTATGAAGAGCGAAGTTGATTTAACGAAGTCCGTCTGTGTGTTGAAATGGGTTTTACGAAGACCCCAGGCATGATGAGGACTTGATTGTTATATATTTCTGTTAAATGTGATCCATTTCTGCTTGCTATTAAAAATCAGCCAGATCGGTTGATAAATGGCTGAGATATTAGCAAAAAACCAGGACTACCTCTAATTTTTTCCGTAAAATCCCTTTGTTTTTATATGAATGTTGAATATTACGCATAACAAACACATCAATTTCTTTTCTTTCACCTCTTCACCTTTTATACACAAACAACAAACACATACAAAGATTTGTCATTTAAATAAAAACCAAACAAATCCCTATTGAACGAAAACTGTTCATTTAACTCTATAAACGATGATTCCATATAGCCTTCATAGCTGAGTTGTCTAAACGCTATGTCACAAATACTTTTTTTGTACATTTTTTTTATTTTCTTAAGACCTTTTTATTTTTTGTTTTTTTTTAACATTAAATAATTAATTTAAATAAAATTTTATATTAATAATTAAATAATCCATAAAAAGGCTAAAAACATCAAAATTTGTATAAAAACCCTCTGGTACAAACAAAATACAAACGGTTTAATTTCTATTTTTTGCTCCGATTTAAAAGAATTTATAAACAGATTTTTAAACCATTTTATTTCTCATATATTAAGAAAATTTTATACATAATTTCACTTTGAGTGCAACTATTTTAGGTCATAACTTATAAAAAAAAATGGTTATCAATACACAACATCTAACCAAATGTGGTCGGGATCCTTGAATTGGGCGTGGCACAAAAGAGATTAATTTATATCTTAAGAACGGTAAGACCGTAATTAAATACTCCATAAATGGTCTAAAAACATTAAAATTTTTATAAAAACTAAAATTTTAGAGCTGTAATATGACCTATGGATACGTCTTATATATCCAAAGATCGAAAATCTTTAGTAGAACATATTTGCTGAAAGTAGTTATGACCAAAACATAAATTTTTTTAAATACCTATTTTCGGGGAACTATAAATCTTTCAGAGTCCAAGTTTTATCACTAAACTTAATGGTAAATTCCCACTTAAAGATGTCCGTATATAAATCTGTCCATTCCATATATGTTTATATATAAACTTCACTATTTTCCCAACCATGGTGAAGGGTATATAAGATTCAGCATAGCCTTACTTGTTAATAAATTTTGGATTGAAAATGGGAAAAACGTTTTTTTTGTGGGTTCAAGGTGACAAATTCTGACTTTAGGAATGAAAAGCAAATTCGATGTTAGCGAATTCTAAAACAATTTGACACGAATTCTTAGCAACTCGTATAATTTTTGACTTTTCAAAATTCCCTCATAGTTATATAAAATGCAACACTGATCCCATCAAGTACCACCTGTTAATAGACTGCTGTCAAATTTTGAGCAAGTTCCTTCATTTACTTTGCGTTCAGCAGCAGGATTTTTCGAGGTCCATAAAATAGGCATTTATTTGATCAATAATTTCATCGTTGGAGCTAAATCTTTTTCCACAGAGCCATTTCTTAACGTTTGGTAATAGTCACTGGGGGCTTAATCCGGAGAATAAAGCGACTGAGGGGGCAATTCGTAGTCTACTTCATGGATTTTTGCCATGGAAACTAAGCTGTCACACGATTCCGTTGGTTGTCGATTGTGAGCGAACGCGGCAGCCATCTTTCCGAAAGCTTTCTGATACCCAAGTGATCGTTCAAAATTTGAACAACTGAGCCATGTGAGATGCCTATGTCTTTCACAATCTATCGCACATTCAATCTCCGATCGGCCAACACCACAACGTAAATTTTTCCAATTGTTTTGGGTGTAGAGACCTCAACTGGGCGTCCAGAACGTTCGGCATCTTCCGTGCTTGTTAGGCCACAAAGAAAGTCAGTAAACAACTTTTTTACCATTGAAATCGATGGTGCAGAGCCCATATAGTATTTATCAAGCTTTTACTTAATTTGATTGACGGTTTTTTTTCGCAAAAAATTATATTTAATGAGCACTCGAAATTCGCTTTTTTCCATTTTTAAAAAAAGCCACGAGTAAATGACGGAACTTGCTCAAAATTTGACAGTAGTCTATTAAAAGGTAGTACTTGATGGGAGCAGTGTTGCATTTCATATAACTACGAGGAAAGTTCGAAAAGTCACGGACTAATTGATCCGCCCCCGTATATTTATATATTGTAATGAAGGGAAGTATTTGTTTAGTTTAAACACTTGGTAAAAAATAATTTTAATTCTCTACACTCAGAGAAAAAATCGGTTGCAATTCGATCATTAATTAAAAACAGGAAAAATTAACTAAAAAGCAGTCCTATTATCCAGTTATTGGTATAGTCACAATTTTTTTTGCGCACAAATTGTGGACTATATCGCCAATGTGACTATAAGTCTAATTTTTTATGCTATTCAGTGGCGTATAAACGAGTTCGGATATACTATGAGCGTCAAAAGTGAGTGAACACCTGTGAAGTATTTTATTTTTTTTTACAGAATGAAATATATAAAAAAAATTTTCGTTTTGTTTGCAAAAACAAAATAGTTTATTCAGTATTTATAATATTAAAACATAAGATACAGCTTCAGTTAACCAAGAATTTTGTTATACTTTAAAACAAACAAGACAATAAACAGCTTTTTTAGAGCTTCTATTAAGATTTCTTTACTAGTTATGTTCCCTTTACGGATCTGGTGGTCCAAATATTCTCAATAGGATTAAGATCTGGGGACTGTGGTGGATGATAAAGCTGACTTGGTGTCCGGTACAGCAGCCATTCCTTCGCCAAACGGCATGTATGCTTGGGGTCGTTGTTTTGTTGAAAGATCCAACGTCAAGGCAAATCCAATTTGGCGACGCTTCGTGTAAGATTTTTTTCTAAAATCTGTACATATCCTTGAGTATTCATTGTCGAATCAATAAGGTTAAGCTCTCCAACCCCAGAAGCCGCAAAACACCCCCAAACCATAACCGTACTTAACAGCCTCCACCGTACTTAACAGTGCATTGGATTTTTGCTTCGCTAGCTCTTCATTTTATTTTGTTAAAATTTTCCTGTGTTTTTCTCCCCCAAAAATCTCAAACTTACTCTCATCGGCGAAGAAAACTGTTTTGCAAAAGTTAATACTTTTTAGCGCAATCCATACGTTTCTTTTTATTAACTTTGGAAAAAGAGTCTTCTTCCTCGGTCGTCTGCCATGAAATCAATTTTTATCCAATATAGTACTCCCGTCTCTATTTGCTCGGACTCCGCACTGATGTCCTTGGCAATTTGCACTGCACTACAATGGGAATTTTTTTTTTCTGTGACAACAATCTTCCTCTCTTTCCTTTCAGTTAATAGCCTTGGACTACCTGTTCGCTTAAAACTTTCAATCTGTTTAAAATTTTTGAACTTTTCCACGTTTTGTTTGACTGTAGTGTGGTGTCTTCCTACAATTTTCGCGATTTCACGAAATGATTTGCCATTATATCTTAAATCAATTATAACACTGTGGAACAATCTCAGGTTAGCAAAAGTTAGGTCGATTCGGAGAGTGAGGGGTGAAAATAAAGGCTAAATTAGAAGACCCGTATCGTGGCGTTTGTTTATGTTAGTTCGAATTTTTCTTTAATCGACCTTCAAGCTTTGCAGTCAAATGCCGATTTTCAGCATATTGTTTATATGTTTTTTTGCTTATAACTCGTCGACTAATTGATATTTTTTTAAATCTGTAAAGGCCAAATCATTGCTAGACCCCTGTGCAACAATTAAAATTTTTTAAAAAATTGATTTAGAAAATTTTTGTGGTGCTTATGAAGCAAAATGTTGGAAAAATTATTTGTTTTTCATGCTTTTTGAAAATATTTTCCACGAAACTAAGGCTTTCTGTTTAATCTATAATATGCTTATCCGTTTCTTCAACAAATTTCATTTGAAAAGAAAACAATCATAATACAGAACTTGCGTTTTCCAGCTTAATATTAATTTACTACTCATTTTTTATGTACCAATTTTGTTCAGTGTTGGGTTTGAGGAAACATTAAAAAATAAATTATAAAAATATGGAAATAATATATAATTTTGAAATGTTAGTTAGGTAAAGTTCTAACTAACCTGCGTTATTTTTTTAATAAACATTTTTTAGAACAAAAAGTAATATATGTGACCCATTTAACTTTTATTACGCCTATAAAATATTAAATGCATCTTTATCTTTGAAAAAATAAGAGCAAAAGTTTTTTTCCCTTCGTTTTTAAATCTCTAAGGTGAAAACTTACCTACATTATTTTTTTAACAAACATTTTTTGTAACAAAAAGGAATGTATGTGACCCATATAACTTACTTACTTTTCGTTTTTAAATCCCTAAGGTGAAAACCTCAAAAATAAAGATTCAGTTAAGACTTGGAACTCAGCCGAAGCTGATGTCTTTTAATTAGATTTTAATTAAAAATGTCGGAACCAAAATGTAAAATTGACCATTTTTGTAATGTTTGTGGACGTTTCATAGCAAGCGATGAAATGTGGCAATGCGAGTAATTTTTTTTGGAAGCCTATTAACAATATTTTTTGCAAGAGTTTATCACTGACGTAAACTATACCCCTGAAAAAGTTTGCTTTAATTGCTATTTAACTCTTATGCAATGGAAAAGTGGAAAGAAGAAGGCTATGCATTTTGGTATACCAATGATGTGGTTAGACAACAGCTCGCATCATGAAGAAAATTGCTATGAATGTATCAAATACCATAAAACTTTGAATAGAAGGAAAGCAAAGAATAAAACTTATGTAGCAGTGCCAAGTGTCCAATTACCACTCATAATTCGTTCCAGTATCAACATACCGAAGTATTGATTTTCAAATAGATATCAGTACTACAACCGCCGCTGCTACATCCATGGATTTCTCAGAATACGACCCTGGTGAAAGTACATCCTATGAAACATCAAAGGACCCAATCCTAGTGACACAAAACCAATTGGATGGAATTATTGCAAATTTGTGTTTGACTCAGAAAAAATCAGAACTACTGGCTTCATTTATTTTTTTTTATTTTTTTATTTTATTCAAATATTCAAGAACCAAGCCCTCTGGGCCAAATATGGTTCGTATACTACTAAAAAAACAATTTACTATATAAAAAAAATAAATCTATATAAAATGCCTAAACTAAAATAATAACTAAAATATAAAATTTAAAATAAAATTTAAAATTTAAGGTCCATAATGTAGCAATTAAGAAAAGATAAAATTAGAGTTATCATAAATTAGAGAGGGTGTTACATACCGAAATACTGCACTAATTTGCATTTAAACGTAGCCTTTGAAAAAACGAAATTTTTAAGGTATCTAGGAAGCGAATTCCAATTTCTAGTTATCCTCACATTAAAGGATCTTTCATAAATGGATGAAGTTATACGATGAAAAACTATTTGAGGGTTTCTACTCGATTTTGTGAAATTAAAGTTCTCAACAATATAACTAGGACAATTCGTCTTAATCACCTTGTGAAATAGCAACAAAATTCTCAATTTTATAAAATTTTCAAAAGAAATACCAACAAAATCTAATACAAAAGGAGTGACGTGTTCCCTCATTCTTAATCTATAAACATATCTTATGATACGATTAAATGTAAGATGAAGGCGTCTAAGTAAAACACTATTAGTACCCGTGAACACCTCTAAGGCGTATAATAATTGTGACATAAGAAGACCACTAGCAACACGTTTCCTCACATGTAGAGGCAAACATAAATCTAGAGACCACAATCGCCTTAAGGTAGCATTCACACGAGCACAAACGTAATCAATGTGCTTTGAAAAACGTAATTGATCATCCACAAAAACACCCAAACACTTAATTTCAGTGACGAAATTTATCCTAACACCTCCTAATGATACATTCAAATTACTGGAGTCAAAACCAAAACACATTGCCTTTGTTTTGCCAGGATTAATTTCCAACCCATTAGTATCCATCCATAGAGAAATCCTATTAAGGAAAAACTCAATGTTCGCTTCCAAAACATCAAAAAATTGCCTTTCCCCAGAAAATAAAATCTGTACATCATCCGCATATATAAATGTTTCAAAAGAGTTATTATCAATGACATTAATAAAATCATTTAAATACATCATAAATAAAATGGGGCCAATTACAGAACCCTGTGGAACACCACTGGTAACCTCCAATAAACTAGAGTTCCTATCTCCTACAGAAACGAATTGTGACCTTTTACCAAGATATGAACATATAAGTTTACATGCAGATTTAGAAAAATTAAAAAAATTACATAATTTAGTTATCAGCCTTGAATGTAAAACTTTATCAAAGGCCTTTGATAAATCTAAGGAAAGCAATACACTACATTTTTTCTCATTAAGCTTACGTCTTATTGAATCAGTTAACCCAAGAAGAAGAGTTGTAGTACTATAATTCCGTCTAAAACCAGATTGGTTAGGATGAAGCAATCTTTTAGCATTAATATAAAACATCATCTGATCTTTTATAATGTGCTCAACAACTTTTGAAAGAACGGGTATCACAGAAATTGGACGAAAATTTTGTAAAAGATTTGAATTACCATCCTTTTTAATCGGCACAACACGTGATATCTTCCAATCACCAGGAAATTTGGAAGTCATAAAAATTGTATTAACAATATGAGTAAAAGAAACACAAATATAAGGATAAATAACCCTAAAAAATTTCGGTGGTATACAATCATAACCAGCAGCATTCGAATGTATCCTATTAAGCGCGCAATATACATCATCCGCTATAACAGGTTGAAACTGAAATGAATCTTCCAAGGGAAAAATAAGCTCATCAAAAACAGATGTGGATGGTTCACATGATTGATTAGAAATAAAAAAATTATTAACAATGTCAGGGTCAACATCCCCAACTTTATCGCTCGAATCTATACCACCACACGTCCGCAAAACATTCCACATCTGCTTAGTATTAAGCCCTCCGAAGAGGCGTTCATGTGCCTTTCTTTTCGCATTCCTAATTACAGTTTTAGTCCTATTCCTAATTCTGCAATATATTCTCGAATTATCCGAAGAACTCTCCTGAAAATACGCCCTATATGCCAGATCACGTAGAGAGATAATATAAGTAATCTCCCTTGACTTAAACCAGGAATTATCATTAAAATCTTTTAACTTACGTTTAGTTATCGGTACTACTTCATGTAATAAATGTACATTATACATAAAATTAGCAAGCTGAGCATCAACATCATTAGTACAAAATAAAGAATCAAAACTACAAGCAGATGCAACTTGTTCCAGCCTAGCCATGTCAATGGCATCATAATTACGATATTCAACATACTTTTCAAATTCTAAAAGTGGCAGCTCGAAAACAGCAAAAATAAAAGCATGCCTAGAAATACCCGGGCATTGCATCTGACCAGAAAAACGAACAGCTAAATTTGCACTAATGATAAAATAATCGATTAGAGAAGTTGTGTTATTTTGCACATCGTAATGAGTTGGCAAAGAGTTATGATGATAAACAAAATTTAGTCTATTACATAGGCTTAACATCGAGGCAGACTTTGAGGAGCAAAACAGGTTATGATTAAAGTCACCCATAATAATTACGTTTTCATATTTGACGACCAAATCACTTAATGCCCCTTCAAATGCAGCAATATCTCCACTAGGAAGGTAAACCACCCCAATAAGCAATTTAGAAACACCTAGCTCAATTTCCAAAAATAAAAATTCACACAATGTAGAATCAATCGAAACCAAAATTTCCCTATATTTAATTCTCTTAGATAGAAGAAAAGCAACTCCACCACCCCGTCGTCCCCCAGGACGATCATTTCTTAAAAGCACATAACCTGGTACATTAATAGCACTCGAAAGAATTCTTGGCTTGAGCCAAGTTTCGCTAATACCTATAACGTTCAAAAGTTCACCATCCAAAATATTCCTAATCTCGTTTATTTTCGATGAAGAATCTACTACCCTAAAACTCTGACAATTGAAATGACCTACTTTAAGATTATTACAATAATTTGCAAGACTTCCACGCAAATAACTGTTATCACTACATATTGGACCCAAATTATTAAAAAGATTCATTAGAAAAAAAAAGGAACTAAAAATAACAAAAAATATAGATATATGTATAAATTAGAGAGTTAAACTCAAAATAATTTAAGAAAGCAATACATGATTAGCTAAGAAAAATTAATTGAAATTATAAAAATTTTGAATTTGAAAATTTTAATATGAAAAAAAAAAAAAAAAATAAATAAATAATATATATCACGACTCAAGGAAAAATGGTAAAAAAATCGCAAAAAGCTATACAAATTTTAAAAATAATATAAAAAAGTATATATATATACATATGCCAACAATCAAATTATAATCTTTAGAATTTTCAGCACTGATTTTTAATTAAATTAAAAATAAGTAGAAATACACCAAAATTAAAAAGAAACGAACTTAATTTGGTATCATAGCCGTATCCATTAAATTCAATGTCATTACATACTTGAATTCAAAATATTATCATTTATGTGTATAAAACATTTATATTTTTAATTTAAATTTAAATACGGCGAACTATCAAGTTTAGGTAAAAATGCTAACTTAGCATTTGAAACAATAAACATTGTGACAAGCTAAAACAAGTAGCGTTTAACAATAACAATACTGCTAGAAAATCTAAAAGTTATAAATTGATATAAAACCATAAGAAAAACTAAAAAAATTAAAATAAACAAATTTATATTAATTTCTGAAGGTAGAAATTAAACTAGTACGCCATCCCCAATTTCATTTGAAAAGGAATATGAACGCATACAAGGCAAAAAACTTTCACGACCACGGTTTCTGCTACCATTCAGCTGCCTATTATCCACTCCAGTTTCATCTTGTTCCACATCATTCAAAATAGCATCATCAAGCATATCAAAACATTCTTGCATAGTTAAAAATTTATGAATATTTGTCGGCAATGTAACCTTTACTTTGGGTATATCAGCATTAAAAAATTTATACTGCAGGATCTTATTTTCTGTACGCAGGTCCCTACAGGCTGATATAAGTTTTGCCGCAGCAGGTGTTAAATGATCAGTAAGAAAAACTTTAGATGAAACATTGCCACCAATAATATTATTTAAAATTAAAAACTTTTTTTTTGAAAAACTCATCATCAATTGATCCCGATGTTGAACAGAGTTTAGCTTGATGAGTACAGCTCTTCCATTATGAATATAAGTACAATGCTGTATACTAGTATGTGACAAAGATAACCCACAAAGCGACGCAATTTTAAAAACTGGAACTCTTAGATTCTTTATTCCCTTTGGCAATCCTTTAACTAATATATCAGCTCTATTCAACCTTCTTTGTAGGATATTGTTGTAAGTTTCCAAGTCGCTAATCCGTTTCTTGGCTGTTGAATCAATTTGTTTTAAAATGTTCTTATTATGGACCAAATCCTTGCGAAGTTGCTCAACAGCAACACATTGTTCAGCACGAAATTTATCAAAATATTCAACCATCTTTTTTTCAAGTGCTGCAATACTATTATAAACTTGTTCTTCAAAAATTCGATTGTGCTCCTCAAATTGTTTTCCTATTTCCGCAGTAAGATCATGCAAACCTTGTCGTAAGTCACCCGCAGCATTTGTTGAAATTTCAGAAGGTTCTTCAGCAGTTTTAGAGGCACAGCCTTCACAAATGTAATGAAAAACTTTTTTATTTTGACAAAACAAATGATGTTGATCTTCCGTAACATTAACACAGTCGATGTGAAAAAACGAGCCACAAAGGAAACATCCCACACTATTATGAGATTTGGTTATATTTTTACTGCAGATGCAACGAGAGTATTGTTTCTTTTTCGCCGGCATTTTATAAATAAGTCACGACACAAAAACAACCGTAACAACAGTACAATAATATGTATATTAAAACAATGGCAGCAGGTTTATCCAAAATAATAATTAACCAATTTTGGAGAAGGTAATTTGATATTATATGTAAATCAACAGATTTAGTTTATTTTATTTTATACTTAGTTTCTGTTTTCGAAGGGATGAAAAGTAACACAGCTGATGTAAACATAAACACTAGAGCCACAACAGGATACTGCAGTTATTTTTGTAAATAATTAGCAAAATATCATTAAAATTCTCAAATTCTTTATAACAACAGTTTAACTATATTAAATAGTAGTTTATTATGTGTCTTTGCTACTTTGCAATATTATTTGAATTAATTTCAATAAAATTAATCTTAGCAAAAAATTTTCACATTTATTCGCACATGACGTTGCCAGGAAATAATTTGCAGGCGAAAGGTACCAAAGTAACAGCATATCAAAAACGCCAAAAAGACTTAGTAACGCCAAAATTCAGGAAGGGGTTGTTAATGGTCCCGACATACGGAAACTAATGAGTCGTCGAGATTTTGACCAAGTTCTGACAGACCGAAAATTAAATGCATGGCTCGCATTGAAAGCAGTTATTAAAGGTCTTTTGGGTAAAGAACGCAAAGACAACTACAGGTAATCTGTTGTAAACATGTTGGCAGCTTTCGATGAAATTGGGGTTAATATGTCGTACAAAATTCATCTCTTGCATCATCATCTTGATCAACTCGCTCAACAGTTACCAACTGAATCTGATGAACAAGGCGAACGTTATCACCAAACTGCGCTTCCATTTAAAATAAGGTAACTATAGAGTGTGCATATTTTGAATTCCTAGATTTTTCTAATATCTTTGTCAGAGTGCACAATTTAAACATGTTAACGATTGAAAACTATTTTCGTTTCAGGCACAGAGGAAAGAAATCTCCACATGCAATACTCGCTGAAATTTGTTGGTGGTATAAAAACACCTTTGAAGAAGAGGAAGACGTGGAAAAGGAGGAAGAAGGGGAAGACAAAGATGAAATTTTCTAAATCAATTTTTCAAAAAATGTTAATTGTCTCTAGCAATAATTTGGCCTTTACAGATTTAAAAAATATCAATTAGTCGACGAGTTAAAGACAAAAACCAAATAAACAATATGCTGAAAATCGGCATTTTAGTGCAAATCTTGAAGGTCGATTAAAAAAAATTCGAACTAACATAAACAAACGCGGCGATACGGGTCTTCTAATTTAGCCTCACTCTCAGAATCGACCTAATTTTGGTAACCTGAATTTGATCCACAGTGTAATTTTTCGAATTTCTGATGAGGTTTCAGTTCTCATCTTAGTAAAAAAAACTTTATAAATCTTTAATGATTATTTCATGGCAAATGTTGATAGAATACTAACAATTTTGTTTTTACTTTTCTTACAAAATTCAACATAAAATTATCTGTAACATAATCTAACAGTTTTAGAAAAAAATTGAGAAAGAAAGTGTAGTGTAGTGAGTACTTAGACAACATAGTTTTTAAGGTTTTTGTTTTAAATTACTAAAAAAAATTGTTGTGGTACTTTTTAAAATTTTTAGCTGGTAGTGAAATGGGAATGAAATAACCTTTTAATTGTAGGAATTATTCTATTGCTAATATTACAATTATAATACAAGGAAATATAAAATTATCACCCATGTTGACTCACTTTTGCCACTCATAGTAGTCTTCAATTAACATGATTAGACAGTTGAAAATGATCATATCCCAGTAAAAACAGACATTACCAAATAATTATGGGAGTAAGTAGCACACAAAGGGTTACACTTGTTACCAGGCTATTTACTCGCTTACAAAAAAGTGAGAATAATGCGTTACCAGTCTGGTTACTCATAGCGAATAAATAAGTGGTTACTTATAACAGTAATGTAAGTAGTTACTCTTAGTAAAATAATAGTGGACCTTATTCAAGTAAAATTTTCTTACTTAAAGAAATCGATAAGAATAATTTGCATGTGAATCTATAAAAAAGAATATCTACTTTTTGCATTAAAATATATAAGTTTATATAGATGCAATACTTTTGCACATTAGAAACCCTTTAAAATCTTAAAATGTTTGCAAAATCACTTTTTACAGCAGACAATTTTAAATTTTGTTGTATAGTTTTTCAAAACAAATAAATGAATAAATGTTAAAAAAATGAAATACGATTTCATTACTTATTTCAGTTACTATCAGTAATTCATTATAATGCATGTATATATAAGTACTAGCACCCATTATCAGTATGTAATTTTTTTGTATTTTAAAGTAATTCAAAAGGTAATGACATCATTACATAGTAATGGACACAGTAATGACCTCTTATAACTATGTTGTTGCTGGAATATTATCATGCATGTAGTGTCATATATGTTCGGATTATTTAGTCGTCGACTATCCTTATCTGCTATTACTCAGTATTGGGTTTAAAAATCAGCAAAACTACAAAATAATAACGTTAGAATAAATGTATGTAGTTTATTGGTTTTAAATATTGTACTTTGTGTGGGTTTGAGCTGGCTAAATGAAATCTAAACTAAATTCAAGTTCCAAATTTCTATGAAATTTTAAAAAATTTTCAAACATTTTTCAAAGAAATTTTAAAATCTTTTGTCAATTTGTATTTAGTTTAAGTCGAATAATTTAATTTGCATATTTACTTTTAAAACAATAAAAATCTTGATTCCAATTGTATAACTTTTTTAATTAAAAATCTGAATTCAAGTACCACATTAAGTCTTAACTGGAATCTTCAAAATTTCAGATTTAGTAGTTTATTTTTATTTCAAAACATATGTATTTAAAATTGAAAATATTTAATTAACAACTTAACTTTATTGACTTTAAAATTAGTTATAGTAGTTAAAAAGTAAGAATTTATAAAAATGCCGCCAAGTCTTGGAAATTCTTGGCTTTTCTCTTTTAAATGTAAACCAAAATATTTGTAATAAAAATGTTTGAATTTTTTTATTTGTAATTTGATAACTTATTAAAAACAACATTATACCTAAGCCACGCCGCTACCTCCCTATTGGCCAAAATTTCGGTCGTACCACTGCCGTATACAGACAGTGAACCATTTTAGGTTTCAAGCCCCATTTTTCCCCTACTGCCTTCTTGCACGCCCACCTCTCCACAGTGAGAACAACCCTTTGAATGAAGTCCCTGAGTGTACCAGGAAACCTTCCCCTTACTGCCAGTCATCATCATCCGCATATGCGACATCACATCATCCGCATATGCGACAACTCTGACGCCAACCTCCTAAAGGGACAACAGCATGCCATTCAGAGTGAGGTTCCATAGTGGGGGTGAACGTACACCACCCTGGGGTGTACCCTACCTACAAACCTGTCCAGGTCTGACGACCCCAGTCTGGCGCTTATATGTCTCCTCGTAAGAAGATCGTACATAAACCTATTGATGCCAACATCCACTCCATGATTAGATAGCGCCGCATCTATCGCATATGGAGTGACGTTATTAAACGCCTCTTCTATGTTAAGAAAAGCCACCATGTTATACACCTTAACGGCGAGTGAACCTTCGATGAACCAGGTCGTGCAGGGCTGTCTCAGCGGACTTGCCCTTGCAGTAGGCATGCTGACAGTAGCCTCTGATCAATATTGTCCCTAAGATACCAGTCAATGAGTCTCTCCAGTGTTTTCAGAAGAAACGAAGACAAACTGATAGGCCTAACGTCTTTAGGTCCCGTATGAGAGGGTTTTCCCGCTTTGGGAGTAAAGACCACTTTGGTCTCCCTCTACATAATAGGAACATAGGTTAGGTCGATACAGCATATGTATAGATTCCTGAGTCATGGAATCAGCATGTCCGCCACCATTTGCAGTTCACACAGTAAGATCATGTCCGGCTCGGGTGACTTAAAGGGTTTGAAGCTACTAATAGCCCATGCAATTCTGAATTTCGGTAGTTACCAGGGTAGTGAGTATCTAGGAGGAACTCCAGCTATTCCCTGCTTGATCTTGTCCAATCCCCATGAGATTTCTTAAGGTATCCTACCGTGCATTGTGTGGAAGCCAATATTATCATCGCAGCCTCAGAGGTGTCCTCAATATTGCTGCGGAATTTACCTCAGGACTTACACCTAGCTTTCCTCAATGCACTCTTGTATACTCTAAGTTTTTCCTTATACACGTCTCAGTCCTGTAAAACCCTTCTGGACTTCCTGAGACTCGCTAGCTCTAGCGATCACCATTGCGGTTGTTTCCTGCCCCTAGCCTTACTACTGGGACATGAAGCTAGCAGCTTGTTCCACTGATTGATCAATGGCCCCTATGTCCCAAACGCTCATGTCAGGCACTATCGAAAAGGATATGCAGAATGTTTCCCTGTATTTTCTACAGTCTGCTTTCCGAAGATTCGGTGGAAAAGCAGGCTATCGGATGCTATCTACCTCATTTAAACAAAAGCCTATATAACGGTGATCTGAAAAGCTATGATCCTTCAAAACTTTCCAGATCCCAATGCTATCCGCTAGTTTCTCAGAGACAAGGATAGCATCCAGTACCTCTTATTATATATAGTTAGGTTAGTATTCATAATAAATTCAATGAGTAACTCACCCCTATGATTGATGTCCGAGCTCCCCCAGAGTTGATGGTGCGCATTGACATCACTGCACATAATCAAGCCACATCCAGCGCTTCTCACAGCGTTCACCAGTGCCGCCAGAGTGACCAGAGGCACCTCGGTCTCGGCCATATACAATGACGCAGGTAAACTTTGAGAGTTGTCATACTCAAGGCTGGCCACTGTTATATCCTTACTACTAAAAGGAGAGAGAAGAAAAATATTAAGTACGTTCCTTACAAGTAAATTGGCTCTGAGCCTAGCGTCCGCCGCACAGTGTCGTGGTTTCATATAACGAGTGGCCAAAAATAGAAGGAGTTGTCAGGAAATTCTGAAACTTGGCGCACATGATTTAATTCATAAAATATAGTTACACCTAAAATTTTGTAATTTTAGGCCCAAGGATTCGTGTCCTTCCCATATATCCTGAATTAAAAAAATGCCATAACTCATGTAAAAAAAATAATAACTTAGTGAAATTTCGTATATAGTTATATGGGACTCTAACCCAGTCAAAGATTTTACCATTTGACAGCTCTGACATTCAAATGACTTCATCATTTGAATGTTCTGCCTATTTGCATGCAGACTTGTAACATGATCCTTCATTGGTTCTGTATTCTTCATAAATAAAGAATTTCAAAGTATGTATGTTGCATGAACATACACACGAACATATGTAATTCGGTTATAAACAAATCTGCTTAGTTAACAGATTTTTCATTTAAATAAAAAGATTGAAGTTTGATTTCAGTTTGAGAAAAATCAACTTTATAATTAGCAACTGGTGTATTTATTATCTATATAGTATGTATAAAATGAAGTTTTTATTCATAAAAAACAAATGCACAGGAGTGACAAGAGAAGCACTCCACCGGCATGGAAATGTAGTCAGTTGGCAGGAGCTCAAAGAAGTTCTCCTGAACAATTTTGGCGAAAAAGAAACAAGTAGACTCTTGATGGACAAACTCAAGACCTACAGAATGGATTCCACTATAGAAAAATACCACTTTGTTATAAATAAGTTAAGAAATAGACTCCATATTAGATGCTTAACTCATGGAGAACAGGGTTTCTCTACCGACGAAATAAATAGAATATCGTTACATGTATTTAAAGAACACTTGCCTGAACCTACAAAGACTATGATATTTGCAAGAAATCCAGGTACACTTGAAGCAGCATTTAAGATGATTCTGGAGGCAAGTCACTGCTTTTGGGATCAATAAACGGAATGATAATCCGAGTTCCTCATTTAGGAAAAATTTTGGTGACGATGTTAGTAACAATCGATCTAAAAATAATTGTAATAAAAACCAAAAACCTTTTTATAATAACCAGAACAAGTGAAATGGAAATGGTAACGACCATAATAACAGTGGTGGTAATAACCCAAATACTGATAAAAACCAACAACAGAACTACCAAAATTCTGGTAATTCAAAACGGCAATCCAACCAATCGAAAATATCAAATAATTCGAATAGGAATGCTGAACCAATGGACATTGGGAACTACAATGTAAATTTTCAGGGGGACGAACAAAACAGCTTCCCTATATAATAATCGACAATCCGATTAAAACACTGCGTTTCATTATTGGTACTGGAGCAGATTTCAGTGTCATAAATGAAAACCTTTGCAGTCCAAAATGGAAACAAGATACCAATGTTTCAATACGAGCAATGGGTAAGGAATTTCAAGTTAAGAAACTTTGTAAATTCCCCATTTTTAATGAATTCAATTTAGAGGATTACTTCTGCGAATTCTTAGAATTCAATTTTAACAACACATTTGATGGATTGATCGGAAATAATATCCTTTCGGACCTCAATTGTGTTATAGATTATGGAAATAGGCAGATGACAGCGAAGAATGCAGTCATCACTATTTCCCTTAATAAAGAAGAAGAAGAAGAAGAATATAAAAATGAATGCCACGAGGAAAATGTGGAAATCTTACATAATGAGATATGTAAAACTGTTTCTTCTGTATCTGATTTAGATTTGTCATATTTGAACACAACTGACAAAACAAAATTAATGTCCACTTTAAAAACACATAAAACCTTTTATCGTGAGAACGAAAATATGACGTTCACGAATAAGGTAAAACATAAAATAAAAACCCAAAATGATATCCCGGTATACTCCAAAATTTATAGATACCCGGAGATCCATAAAAGGGAAATAAACAAGCAAATAGAGGAAATGCTTGAACAGGGGATAATTCGAGAATCCTCAAGTGCTTACAACAGCCCTATTTGGATAGTTCCAAAGAAGCTGGACGCGTCAAACATTCAAAGGTGGCGTCTTGTAATTGACTACAGGAAATTAAATGGCATCACTATCGAGGATAGGTTTCCAATCCCAAATATGGATGACATATTTGATAAATTGGGAGGATGTCAATATTTTACAACTCTCGATTTGGCCCAAGGCTTTCATCAAATTGAAATGGATGAAAGAGACATCCATAAAACAGCTTTTTCAACAGCGAATGATCATTATGAATTCCTTCGAATGCCATTTGGTCTGAAAAACGCGCCCTCTACTTTCCAGAGACTGATGAAATAAGTCTTAAAGGAACATATTGGGAAAATTTGCTTAGTTTATTTGGATGACATTCTAATATTTTCTACAAGCGTAGAATAACATATGGAATCTCTAAATAAAGTGTTGAATTGCTTAACAAAAGCAAACTTGAAAGTCCAATTGGGAAAATGTAGTTTTTAAAACAGGAAACAGAGTTTCTGGGACATTTAGTCACTAACAATGGCATTAAGCCAAATCCGAAAAAAGTGGAGGCAAAAGATAAAATTCTGCTTCCAACTAACCAAAAGGAAATAAAATCGTTTTTGGGAATTACAGATTACTATAGACGATTTATAAAAGACTACTCTAAAGTAGCTCATCCTTTGGTTAAATATCTAAAGAAAAATGCGAGAATAAATCTCAAAGATGAGGATTATAAAAACGCATTTGAGAAATTAAAGATTCTCATTAAATCGGATCCAATCTTGGTATATCCCGATTTTACAAAAAAAAATTTACTGTAGTTATTGATGCTAGTAACTTTGCTCTAGGAGCAGTATTAATGCAAAATGACAGAGTCATTTGCTATGCTAGTCGATCACTGAATGGTCATGAGAAAAACTATAGCACTATAGAGAAAGAGCTCTTAGCATACATAAAGGAAAAAGAAAATGTTATTGCGGACGGCCTCAGCCGTATCGTTTCGGAATCAGATGATCAAATGATCGTTAATCTGAATGAGTTGTTTGAAGGTGATATGGATACTGTACACAGTGCAGAAACTGACAGTACCGACATCATTAAAATAACTGAAAACCCGCTAAATTTATTCAAAAACAAACTAATCTTGAAAAATGCAGAGACAATCCTGTAGCAAGAAAATTGTGTTTAAAAATAAGATCAGAGATACAGTAAATTTGGCACCAAATAGCGATTTGTTGGACTTTCAGTAATATACTGCTCTGACAACCATTTGTTTTTAAAATTCCAAGATCTTTATATAAAATATTTTGCGAAAAATACAAAGTATTAAAAGCGAGTACTCTGTTAGAAGATATTGCCGATGAGGGTAAAATTCTTCAAATAATTGAAAAAGAGCACTTACAAAATAATCACAGGGGGATAAATTAAATATTTTCAGAAATAAGAAGAAAATATTATTGCCCGAATCTACAAAAATTCATTCAAAGATATATAAATAATTGCGAAGTATGCAATAGAGCTAAATATAAAAGAAATCATGTTAAACATTCGTTGAACATAACGAAAACCCCCAGCAGACAAAATGAGATCGATCATTTTGATATCTGGTATCCACAAAGAGGTGTGATGTTTTTAACCAGTATTGACAAATGTACAAAATACGCAACCGCACACCCACTGAAAGATAGAACATGGGTATCAATTGTATCAGCAATTAAATCACGGATTCAGTATCTTGGTAAACCAGAAACACTGGTTACAGATTACGAACTGGACACTGTAGCGGTGAAGCAATTCTTAAAGGATAACGGAATTGATGTTCACTTCACTACAACTTATAATAAAACAGGTAATTCAGATGTGGAAAGACTCCATCTGACACTTAATGAACACATTCGACTGTTTAACGCAGATGAAAATAAGGAGGACGATTTGAAGCAATAATTGCCTACAATAATACCATACATTCGACAACAAAAATGAAACCAATTAGTTTCATTAATAATACAATGTCAGAGGAAGATCTGAAGAAATTTTCAGAAAAGCAACATGAGCAGAAACTAGCTAATATAAATGCTATAAATGCTAAAAGGGGAAATAATAATGTTAAAAACTTCGAAAATGAATTTATAAAAAATCATAGGGTTAGTAAAACACAACCTAAGTATAAGAAAGTAAGGAATTTTAAAGTAGAAGATAATCATTTAGTATCTAGGGATAATAAATTTAAAAAAGCTTATAAAATACAAGTAAAACGAAAATATATTTTTCAGGATAACCAAAATGAAAATCACACTGATGATTTCATTGATAGTGGTAGTCCAAGGACTTCTGCAAATCAACAGCATTGAGGAGGACTCGGGGTACACAAAAATTCAGCTAAGGAAAACAGAAGTTACCAATGTAACAAATATAGTATTACATATTATACATACTTCGGAAATTTTTAACATAATTAACCAAATAGAAGAAAATATAAAGCAGATAGATGTAGATAATAAAGAAATTTTGGAGTTGGAAATTAGAGTTATCAAGGCGAAAATTAAAACTATAATACCCTCTAATTTAAATTGGGAAAAGAGAGGCTTGATTAACGGAGTAGGTAAGATTTATAAATGGCTGTTCGGACTGATGGACAACGACGACAAAGAGGAAATTTTAGAACATCTAAAATACGCTGATATTAATGGCCACAATGCCATTGAAACCTTAAATAAACAGATTACTATTAATACACATTTTAACGAATCCATTGAGATAATACGGAAAGCAATTGAAGATGACAGACATAAAATAGATTCAACTTTTGAAGAAGTTAAAAAACGATATAACGAAATTGTTAAAAGACTATTGTACACGGAACAAATGCTTAAATAAAAAAGTTTGGAAAATAAGATTACGCAGATTCAAGAGAATATATCTTCGGCTAAAGATAATATAATACACCCTGGTGTACTAACACCTGAGGAAATAGATAAATTTAACATTGACTATTTTAAATTACGACTTATAAAAAATGGCAGTTATGACGTATACGAACAATTCGCTAGTCATAGCAATAAAAATTCCAATTGACTTTTTTGTGACAGATTTGAAACTGATGACTCCATTGCTAAATGACAAGTTTTTAGAAATCGACGAAGAGAATGAACTTGTAGTCGACATAAATAACGTAACGTACTCTTACGAAGAGAATTTGACGTTTACGGACTTAAAGAAAAGCAAAAGTTGTGTTGTATCGAATAATTGTAAATTAAGATACAATAATGATTCAAACATCGAAGTACTCGATGACGACTTAATTTTGATTAAAAATACGAAAAATGCCAAGTTAACGCAAAATTGCAATAGCAGAAACATTGTTTTGAACGGGAACTATCTAATAAATTTGTCAATTGTGAATTAGAAGTATTAAATGAAAAATTGTTAAACAAAAAAACTATTGTTCATGAGCGGTTTATTTACCCGAACAGTGGTTCAGCAAAGGTGATATTTGAAGAAAAAATCACTTTTGAAAAACTAAAATTTAATCAATTTGGAAACATTAAACAAATAAAAGAATTGGTATATCATAGAAATGTTTCCTACGGGATCAACATAAGTCTTATATCATTAGTGGCGGTAGTGATTTTGGTTCTCATAATCTATAAATATTGTAAAAGAGGAGGAAACAATGAAGAAATAAATGTTAATATTGAATTGAAAGCTAACCCAACAAACTCTAATTTAACAGAGACCGTTAGGAGGAGTTATATGGGACTCTAACCCAGTCAAAGATTTTACCATTTGACAGCTCTGACATTCAAATGACTTCATCATTTGAATGTTCTGCCTATTTGCATGCAGACTTGTAACATGATCCTTCATTGGTTCTGTATTCTTCATAAATAAAGAATTTCAAAGTATGTATGTTGCATGCATAAATTAATATACACACGAACATATGTAATTCGGTTATAAACAAATATGCTTAGTTAACAGATTTTTCATTTAAATAAAAAGATTGAAGTTTGATTTAAGTTTGAGAAATAAAAATATCAACAAATCTGCATAGCTTGCAGATTCATCATTTTATAAATTCAAAATTTAAGTAGATCTAAGTTTTTATAAATAAATAAATTTAGTACAATAAAACCAAGCAAAGGAGCCGTTTCATTTGTTACTCACGTAACTATATACGTAAGTTTAAATATCTTTAGTGCTTAGTTTAAATTTCGTTTAATTCAGGGCAAGGATACGCCTACCTCGAAAATGTCCTTTTTAAAAAAGTAAAAATAAGAGCAAACCAATATAATTTTCTTATTTAATTTGGCACACAAATTACTTATAATGGATTTTATGTGTAACTATACACATTTTACTTTTTATTCAATGCAAAAAAACCTTTCGCAAAAGCTTTCGTCATTAGCTTTCCCATACATCCATGTAAAATCTAAGCATTTTACCACAATTAAAAAAATTATTTTAGTTATCAAACATAATTTTTATTACTTTATATACCTGAAAACATAAATATGGGTATACCTCCTAAAACTGATTAATTATTCATACAACTGACAAAAAAAAACAATACTTAAATTATTATTAAACGTAAATTAATATATACATTAATAAATTAATACTACATAACATAAATATTCTAATCATCATCGCCGGTAATATCACTCTCAGATTCCTCTATTATACCATTGCTAGACACTATGTTCGTATCATCTTCTCTTTCAATTACATACATGCTTATATCATTCTTATTGTATTTTTTAAAAAGTTTTTTCTGACTATACATCGAAATTGATGGTTCTGTCTGTATTATGAGATAAACTATTAGGTCCTTATTAGATTGAACCCTTCCTGTTTTTCTCGTATGTCTTAACCTGGCATTTCTTATAATTTTGTGGCTTGACTCAATGGCTTCTTCTGATAACATTCCAATGGGAATGGTAAAATACTTAACATAATCAATGCCGTGAATTAAAATTTTGTGCACTGTTGCAGGCATATAGTTCCAAGGATACAATCTGAAGTAAATAAGTGCAGTTTCTTTTAAGAGGTTCTCAAAATTTGGAATATTAATATTGCGCCCACATGACAGTGTTCTTAAAATAATTGAAAAATTTTTAATTAATGTTTTATCTACACCTGTAATTTCAGCCGAAAGCTCTACATTTGAAAAAAAAACGTCTAGCTGTATTTCCATTAACCCTGTCAACTATCAGGCCCATTTCTTTTTTAAATCTATCTTGTATAATCCTTTTTTTCTCGTCAACTTGATCGTTCATTTTCTTTCCTATTTTTCGCCATGTTTTGATGGATTGTTTTTACGCAATATGTATGTTTATACGCAATATGTAGAATACATTCAAAACACTTTATCCACGCGTGCAATGTCGACAATCCGTATTTGTAGCACCCTTCATTGACAGGCCTTTCAAAAATTGACATTCTATTCATTTCGGATGGCTTTGCTCCACATAAAACTCAAGTTGAACTACTTTTGTTTTCATTTAATACATTTAAAACCGCACCGTCTATCACTGTTAACTTCATATTGTAATGAACATTAAAATTTTTGTTTTTCGATATGTAATTATATACATCTAAGTTATCAATTTGCGTTTGTATGTTTCTCCTCAATGTGTTTATTACATCAGGGTTTTCCTTGGTAAATATTATTTTGAGAGGTCTGCATAACCTCCAAGAAGATACCGGTACTTGTACTGGGTTCCTTATAGAACTGAATTATGTTTTACTAAAAAAAATCTAAGATCATAAGAAAACTTACATTGCAAATGTCTTCACTAAATATCTCAGTATCTAGCCAGTTACACAACTCAGTTTCAAACCTACTTTTCCCACGTCTGTATTTAACCCAATTACTGCTAATTTTAAAAAGAGTGAATTTTAATTTTTTCTTCTCTGTATTCGTTAATATTCTTCGAATACGATTTTCCACAAACTGTTCAATTGGATGGAACACATTAACTGCATTACTTTTCTTCAACTCCAACCACTGCTGAAAAATATCACGAATCTGTAATGATGTCGACACTAAAAAACATTCACAAAACACGTAAAAGCAGTCAGAAGCAGCTGAAATTTCTATATGTTAAATAAATACTTGTAGAAATAAAATATCAAAAAATTTTGAAACTGATATCAAGTGTTTTTTTTAATTTACTTTAGAACTTAACTTATGTACCAAAATACTGACATTATTAAGAACTATCGTTTGGCTAACGGTATTTCGCGTATGGTTAATATTTGTAAACAGTGTTGTAATTAGAAATACATACCTGGCTTACAACCCTGTTACAAAAATATTAGCCGCTACCAAACCAGATTTGAGTTTTAGCTATAACAACCACATGTAATATTTGAGGTTTTCCCCCTAAATCTACCATGTTGCATACAATCCTTAACTTTGAACTGTAATAACTCAAAAAGTACGCAAAACTTTAACGTAATATTTCACATATGAACTAATAGAAGTGTTTTCTATAAAATAAAATTAAAAAAAAATAAAATTCGTACCTTGACTTTAACCATTTTTGGTCACGTTCGTGCCGTACCTTGGGTCAGCTTAAACCCGGGAGTCCTTAATCCACAAACCTTGCCTCTATTCAGCCAGGATTCCTAAGTAAGGACCACGTCGATTTCTTCTTGCGTCAGGAGGGTTACCAAGGCTGCGGATGCAGCCTTAGGGTGGTGTAGATTTACCTAAAGAAACCGGAGTAGCATCAAATTTCTTCTCCACCGTCACATCCCCATCGTCCCCGGAGTCCTCAAGAAGCTCTTCTTCACAAAACTCTTTGCTTGGTTTTGTGATGTAGAGATTCTCCACGCCCCCGAGTGCATCAGAAACGGAGATGACACTTCCAGATGCGACAGCATGTACAGCATTAGTGATATCCAATTCATCTGCCGATTCGCCTACCATATCACTTTTGTTAACCTTCATTTGGATCTGATGAAATCCATACGATAGTAAGCCCCTGGACCTGAAAATACCTGATAGAGACTCGGCACAAGTTACTATGAAGACATTTTGTTACTTTGGGGACTGTCCTTAAACTTTTCGTTGTTCTACTGTTTACACTGAAGACATTTTACTGGATTCAGCGCATATAATAGGGACTTTTTTGGCTGTATATACAGATGTCTTCAAAGTATGCGCATACTTTGAAGACATCTGTATATACAGCCAAAAAAGTCCCTATTATATGCGCTGAATCCAGTAAAATGTCTTCAGTGTAAACAGTAGAACAACGAAAAAAAAGTCCCTATTATATGCGCTGAATCCAGTAAAATGTCTTCAGTGTAAACAGAAGAATAACAAAACGTTTAAGGATAGTCCCCAAAGTAACAAAATGTCTTCATAGTAACTTGTGGAACGAAAAACCGTCCCCGCAGCATGTGCTGTGTACATATAAATATATATATATATATAAATATATATATATATATATATATATATATTTATATATATATATATATATATATTTATATATATATATATATATATATATATATTCATTGCCCATACTTTGAAGACATCTGTATATAAAGCCAAAAAAGTCCCTATAATATGCGCTGTATCCAGTAAAATGTCTTCAGTGTAAACAGTAGAATAACGAAAAGTTTAAGGACAGTCCCCAAAATAACAAAATGTCTTCATAGTAACTTGTGGAACGAAAAACCGACCCCGCAACATGCGCCGTGCAATGCATATATATATATATATATATATATATATATATATATATATATATATATATATATATATATATATATATATATATATATATATATATATATATATATAGAGTGCCCCGGTAGGCTAGTTGGTAACGTGCTAGCTTATCAGTGCGGGGGTCGTGGGTTCGATTCCCACCAGAGGCTCTGGTCTGTTTTCGCTACAACGAGACGATGGCCTTTGTTGCTGTTGCTCGGTTAGGGTATAAGGATATAATTTGTAATTATATGATTAATATAAATTAAATAAATAAATAAGTAAATATATATATATATATATATATATTGGGGCGGGTTAATTTTTTTTGATGAAGCGTATAGCAAAAACGTAATCTATAGGTGATTCTGAGACCATAGCTCTAAGTCGGATTTGGAGCCCCCCAAAATTTCAAAATATATATTTTTCTATATATACATAGAATAATTTAATTAAATTCGTCATAAAATCGGACGTGGTAATATAATTTTTTAATGTCCTTTTTACTTTCCATTCGAGGAGTTGTCTTACGACTTTCTAATGTCACGATTCTTTTCTATAACTCGTTTTGCAACACTCGTTAACAATTGTACATGTCTTTCTGTTCCTTGTATGTGCATTGGAATTTATGAATCAGCCAGTGGTGGTTCATCGAAATCTAAGTATTCTACCAAGTGATCATATAGAATCTGTCGAGTAAATGCTGGTTCAAATAATATATCGTCTACTTGCTTTGGTTATCCAACGAGAATGTGCAATTGGTCCTGGTTTAATGTTAGCTAAATCAACTGGAACAATACCATTCGAAATCGCTTTAGCTATTTGATATAAATATTTAACATCTGTTGTTAGTTCGAGCTTATGTTCATGATCCATAATTGCAGGCATATTCTCCAGTATGGGATCAAAATCAGGTTTAGATCAATTAAAATGCAATTATTTAATTTTAACTTTGTTCCAATAGAAAAGTAAAATAATGACAATAAATAATGATAATAAATGATGATATTAAATAAAATAAAGTGTTACATACCTGCAATTTCTCACATTCTTGAATAGCTTTGAATAACTTTCCACTTGCTGCTCGTGGTCCACTGGTGACTGTTTTGTCCAATGCTTCATATAAATGACAGTTCATTGAAATGAAGCAGACATATAAACCAGTGAAGCGGCCTATTTAACTGTTTTTCAAATAATCGTAAAACACCATTTTCTGTTCCAGTATTTGCTGGCTCACCATCACTGCATATGCCAATTAATTGATCAACTGTTAATGTTTTATTGTTAAAAAATTCATTCAGTTTTCTGTGTTTGGTTTTTGCATCTTCTTGACTACCCAAATTAACATATCCAAGTAACTCATTATAGGGCTCTTTCAAAACAACTAAATGCGGTTCATTTACCATAGTGGTATGAAATTTGTCATTAATTTTCTCTGTAGTTAATGAGTCATCTTTTCTACCATCGAAAGAGAATGCAGTTATGGAAGAATTTGTATGTCGTGTACGAAGCACTGCATCTCTAGATTTAACTTTTTTCTAGCCACTTTTGATTTATCTATAATAAGATTACCATGAACATCTCTAAAATTTATATCTTCGAATAAAGCTGTTGCTAAACATGAAGCGACTCTATCTGAAACACCGAATCTATCACACATCATAGCAAAATTTAAGGCATCGTATAGTTGAGTATAATGACCTCGTCTCATTTGAACAGTTGCTTCTGGAACTTCTGTTGTTGCTTCATTTTCATCTTCATCCATGTGTAATTCAGGTGGTTCGTAACTTGGATCATCGGTACCAGTTGTAAGTGTTGGTATTGTTGTAGCTACTTCTTCAACGTCTTCCGTATATTCAGGTCCATCATAAATTCTTTTAGATGTTCTGGAATCAATCCAAACGCGCATTTTGTTGTTTTTAATTTGCAATTACATTTGCCAATATAAAATAATTCGTTTATTGAATCAACAAATGCTTTAAATTCATCTCTTTTGTTTCTATGTTGTACGTTTCTGGTATTTATCAAGCAAACCAGTTAATTTTTTTAAAACACTCTTTCTATTAATGATTTCAATATTTTTATTTACACCAAATTTGGATCAATTTATCTGTTACTTGAGGAGTAAAAGTTTTATACGAGAACATGTTGTTTTAAATTTAGCACGATCATTAAAAAAAATAATATTTTAAAATGTCACATTTAAAAGGCAAAATAAGATCATTTAAATCCCTTGATAAACCAAAAACAACAATATCTTGATGAGGCATGTTAGTCAATCTAGAGTCAAAACTTGTTGATGTTGTTGCTTCCATTTGCGAAGACACCGCAGACGATGTTGATGGTTCTTGATTATCCATAATAACTTTGATATTATCACTGCACCCTTTGATTGTGTCACACTAAATTTAAAAATAAAAAAAAATATTGGTATTGTGATAACCGAGTTTTTATTTAAGTTTTTTGGCGAACTGCGTGCGCATTGCACGATGAACGATTAAGGAAGAAGGAAAAGAAAGCTTGGCAACGTTCAGTGTTGGTAAACGTCATTATTTTGTAACGTCATTATTCAGTGTTACAAAGTTGTTCAATTAAACAATGCAATACAGATTCTGAAAGGTGATAAAAATACCTTTCAAACAAGCCCAGATTGAGAAATCTACTATAATTCTATCCGATTTTATGGCGAATTTAATTAAATTGTTCTATGTATATATGGAAAAATTTCTATTTTGAAATTTTGGGGGCTCCAAATCCGACTTAGAGCTATGGTCTCTTGAGCAAAATTTCTTAGAATCACCCTTAGATTACGTTTTTGCTATACGCTTCATCAAAAAAATCGTTCCATACAATTTGACCCGCCGGAAAGGTTACGCATTAAAAGGTTTTAAAATTTAATCATAATTATAACATTATCAATAGCGTTCACAGAAAAAAAATGATTGCATTCTTTTAAAATCCTCCAGTAATATTAACCAAATTCAAGAACTTTTTATACACAGGATCTGCGATTAAGAGATACAACAGAACATCAACAGGTTCGATCTTCGAAAAAGGCCTTCTTCGTCATCAAACATGTTGGTAAGTGATTTATATCTCAAACTTAATTTCTAACAATTTTGTTGTTGCATCATAAATTTTCCAATTAAAATCAAAAACAACAACATTTTTTTATAATGTTTCATTAAATTGTCTTTTTAATAATAACTCTTGATCAATAACTCTTTACGTGAATACCACTATTTTGCACATTTTCTTTATCTCAAGACTGGCAATCAAAACAACTATCGGTAGCGGTATTGATTTTTTATTATTTTTTTTTTTGTTGCAGTAACGGTATTTTATTTCTATCGGTTTTGGTGTAACAGATACCGAAACATCTCGTCCTATTTAAAAATTATATTTTCACCATACATTATGAATGAGTGTACTCGTATACTGAGGGAGTGAATTGGGAATTTTAATTCAGGTTTGCAAGAAATTAATGAAGTTTGCCAGAATTTGTCCATTAAGACTTCTCACTAAATCGTAGAAAAATTTAATTTGATTTATTAAAAATTTCATACTTAAGTACGTTTAATGAAGTTAGTTTCATCAAAATTATTAAGCTTTTTTTTTAAATTTTAAACATTTTTCAGTCATTAGTGAAAAACAAAAAAACTTCATTAGTTTACTAACAAATTCCATAAAAAATCGTCCAATTAAAATCGCAGTCTTACCACCTCAGTTTGAAAAGGTTTTGAAGCCGGTATTGAAAAGGCATCGGTTGCCAACCTTGCTTTAGCATATTCGGTAAAATTACAGCATGTTTTTATAAGAAGAATGTCTAATTCGTTCCGTCAAAACAACGAACGAACAATCATTTCCATATTTGTAAAGCGAATGTCAATAATAAATGAACGAAAACGTAATGGTTCGTTGGGTTATATGGTTTTTAGAACAAGAAAGGAAATGTCTAAAACGTCAAAATATGACGAATAGATATTAGGTCTGTACGAGGTAATTTTGGGTAAAGTCTGGTAAAATGAGAGTAAGCAAAAAATTCTCTCACAAAACCATAAAAATGCCCAAAATACTGCGAACGCACAAAACCACATTTCATAATCAAAAATAAACGTCAAATTTATTCATATTAAAAAAACAGCTTGTCTTGTATCATGCGGACATGTTGCGAAGAGTTTCTGTAGTTGCCTCTGTAGTTATGGTTATTTCTATTGTTAAAATTATTGTTTCTGGAATTATGGTTGTAATCGTTGTTGTTATTATTGTTTCGGCTAAAGTTGTTATTATTTCTGTTAAAGTTGTTGTTATTTCTATTAAAGTTCTTACTATTTCTGTTGAAATTTCTGTTATTCTGTGTGTTAAAATTTCTATTGTTATAGAAATTCGGGTTCCGATGTTGCTGTGCTCCATAGTGCATTACTTGAAATCTATTCATTTGTTCCAATTCACATCCCAAATTGATTGCTTCAATCAGTGTTTTAGGTTGGGAAGCGAATACTGTTTGCTTCAACTGGTCATTCAATCCATGTTTGAAAATGTTTAAGGCATAGGATTCATTAATTTTTTCTATTACCTTCTTTTCCTCATTGCTAGCACTTGTACCTAATTCTTGTATTTGTAATTTATTGAGTTCAGCAATTTCGTCTAATAGTCTGTCTTTAAAAGTTCCTACCGCAAGATTGCCTTGGTTAAAATTCGCTAGGTTCGAATGTATTTGAGATATCGTTTTATTTGATTTGAATTTTTCAATTAGCAGTGTTGATAAGTTTGCAAAGTCTGTTGGTTCTGAACAACTTCCTATTATTGTCTTAACCTTTGGGGAAAATTTTATGTGGAAAACTACTTCTATTAATTGTCGTTTACCATCTGAAGATAAAGAATTATAAAGTAACTCTACTATTTTTAAAAAACTATCAATTTCCTTGTGACTTCCTGTAAAGTTATGAATTATCTTCATAGCTGTTTCCATGTTAAAATCTGCTATTTTCTTGCTATTATCTATTTCTATCAATTGTGTCACTAATAAATCTTTGGCTTTTCCGTATAATTATGTAATAATGTGGTGACGAAATATTGGAGGAAAAGAAATAATAAATAATCATTATTATTATTTTTTATAAAAGGATCTTGAACTCGATTTTAAGTAAAGAAGTCACCCAATGTGGTGACGAAATATTGGAGGAAAAGAAAAGTAAAGAAGTCACCCAATGTGGTGACGAAATATTGGAGGAAAAGAAATAATAAATAATCATTATTATTATTTTTTATAAAAGGATCTTGAACTCGATTTTAAGTAATAATATATTATTTTGTGATATTCAACAAAAAAAAAATACAAAATATTATTAAAAATGGATTCACCACCTAAAAAATTTGTAAATAAATTACATATATTTTAAGACAAATGTATTTTCACAATCAACAGCATCAAGATAACAAACAGTCGTCAATTTGAAGCTTTGGTAGCTTCAATGGAACAAAACCAGGAGTTAGCAAGATGCCTTCCAATATTTGGAAGCAGCAAAATTGAAGCCGAAGAGACGTGGAATATTATCGCGCAAAAAGTTAACTCCTTTGGACCACCAGAAAGAAGCGGAAATGAATGGAAAACGGAAATTACCATTTACTAAACAATTGTATATTTTCTTCATTTTTACCGCTATTCTTAAGTTTGGGCTCACTTAAAAAGCCGCTCTAAAAGAAAAATAGGAGAAACAAAAGATATTAATACGACCGGAGGGGGACCATTTCGAATGCACTCTTTAACCGAGTTGGAACAGTCAATTGACAGAATATTGAATTTGTCGACTGCGGCTGCTCCCAGTGGAAGGGTCTTCGGAATAGCTCAAAAATCGAAACCATTACAGGAATCGAATTATCAAGATATTTTGAGCGATTTTTTGGAATCAACTCCACCAAGAGGAAGCAATAGGGTGGCAGATGTTACTCCATCCCCATTACACTCTCAGCAACTGCAATTCACAGCAAATGATTCTCAACAAGAATCCCTAAACCAGCAACCCTCTACAATACTGGTAGCAACTGCATCGCAACCATCAATAGCAAACACCCCAACCGTTCCTCAACCAAAAACAACAGCTATCAAAACAACTATTCCTCAACGAAAAACGTCGAAAACAAGCGTGCCAACTATTGCTAAATGACAACAAACAACATCCCAACGACTAGTGGGGGAAAGAAAATGTAATGACGAAAAACACGAGGAGCAGCTTAAAATCTTGCGACAACAAGTAAAAACACAAGAGAGTACAGCAGAAGCATTGAAAATGCAGGCTGAAGCAATGAAAATGCAAGCTAAAGCTACAAAAGCTATCGTTGAAGCTGCAAAAATACAGGCGGACGCTGTTAAATCTGTTGCTGAAAATGTAAAATTGCAGACTGAAGCTCTTCTAACAGTGATTGCAGATTCAACATAGGCTATTGCCTATTCTTATTAATTTTTTGCAGAATAAAAATATTTGGAACTATTGTTTTTAGTTAAATAATTAAGGATTGAAATTGGTTATTAATTTATTTATTTTTTGATTTTTATTATTTTTTTTTAAATTTTAATTATTTTTTTTAAATAATTAAATTAATTTTTATGGAAGTGTTTTTATTGTAATTGTTTATATTAAATAAAATTAAGTTGTTCTGAAATGCAGTCATTTGAAATACTTTGTGGCACATGAATATTAGATTGCGTTTACATAACGCTCGAAATCCAGTTTAAACTAAATTTCCATCATACACTCAGAATATTATGTAGTTAACTGTTTGTAGTTTAATAAAAATGTTTTCCGTTCCATTTAAAAGTAAAGGAACATATATTATTTTTCAAAGAAATATCTATATTAACTTTTATATACATTTATTCGAAATAATTTACTATCATTTACCGATTTTTTTCAGTTTCATTTATTTTTTTCATTTGTTTGAAATTTAATAAAAATTTACCCACAAAATGGAAACTTGTGGTTTATTTGTGTCCGTAACAGTTATTACAAATTTAAATTTTGTTTGCTGTCTGTTTCAAAAAAAAAAATATTCAAAAAATTTCAATTTGTTTTTTATTTAAATTGGTTGTATATATACAAAATTTTTCAATACAAACTACAAGAACTTCATAAACACACATACATACACAAACACATTCACACAAAAACTGTTTAAAGCTTCATATGCATACATACATTTTGAATTGTACGAGTATATTAAAAAAAAAACAAAAAATACAAAAACGGAAATAATTTCAAAAAAATGAAAAAACATTTATTTTTTAAGGATTGGTAGGTTTTTTACATTTATTTTAACTGATTATATCATTTGTTTCTTACGGATGTGTCAGTTAATTAATCAACATTTCAAAATAAATAACAAATGGCATTTAATTTAAATGAAAATTAAGTTGACCGGTTTTTAAATGAAATATCATTTCTTTTAAATGATATTTTCAGTTATTTTTACTTACAAACTTTTTTAAGTGTATGAAACTGTATACTATTTAACACGAACTAGATTTCAAAATGTAGCTCAAAAAAGATTTCGAGCGTAATGTAAAGGCAACCTTATAATTTATTATTTAACAAAGGTTTCTTGCTATTTAATTTCTTAAGGAAGTTGCTGCTGTTGATTCTTCATACGATGTTTCAAAAGGATCTTCATCATTAGTTTCGTTTACTAATTCGGATGGAAGCTAGCTATTTTTATAAAAAATGCACATATTGTGCAAAGCAGCACATGTGTTTACGATTTGGGTTGTTTTTTTCTGGACTATTATGTAGTCCTCTAGGTCCTATAATACATCTAAATCTATTTATCAAAACTCCAATGCAACGTTTTATTATATTTCTCTCTTTGCAATGTCTTTCATTAAATCGTCTTTCATGTGAACCTGTTGGATTTCTATACGGTGTCATCAAGTAAGGCTGCAATTTATATCAAGAATCTCCTATTTTAAATTAGTTGTTAATGTTATTGATTCAAAAACCATCTTAAAAAAAATTGAAGTAAATACCTAGGATTCAGGTGTTATAATAATGATCAGCTGAGCTTTGATCCCAAACAAAAGCCTCATGATTTGAGCCAGGGTGTCTGGCATCTACATATGTAATGACCATCTTATGATCACAAATCTGGAAAAGTAGTATTTTTATGCAGATGATAGAATTGAATACGTTTAAAAGTCGTGTATATAAATTTAACGACAGTGCGCATAAAATGCTTATACAATCATACGTTGAACTTACCAACATTACGTTGATACTGTAGAAACCTTTTCTATTATAATATAAATGAGTCAGGCTATCCCCTGGTGATTTAATGCGGACATGCGTTCCATCTACGCAACCCACAATGCCTGGTATACCAGCAACATTAAAGAAATGCTCTTTTGCCGCATCTTCTTCTTCCCTGTTTTTTTCCAACTTTATTCATTTTGGACAGAAATAGTTTTCGAAAATGTTTAAGCATTTGGATATTGCTTTGGAAACTTCGGATTTTGACATCGGACAAACAAATTCATTTCCAATTGATGTTTGGCTACCAGTAGCCAAAAAGGTTAGAACTACTGCTAGTTTGTTTATTGTTGGTATGTGAGTACTTCTATAAGTAAGTTTCATTTTAGGTTCGATTTCTTCCTAACATTATGAATATTTCCTTGCTGACTCGAAATTGAGGCACAAATCCAAATAGATATAAATATATTATGTTTTGAGAAAAATATCCAGTACGAATGAGAACCTACCTTTCTTCCAGAATATCAAGGATATTCGAAGCATCACGCAACATTTTGCAACTTATTCGGGTCTCCTCGTTGTCACTATCACTGCTAATATCAAAGCCAAGAGCTATACTTCCAAACATTTTTATTTTATTTTTATGAATTATTATAATTTTTGTCTTCACAAAACATAAATAATTTTAATGTAAACAAAAAACAGCTGCTTATTTTTTAAAGAAAAACGTAAGTCTTAAAGGAATGAATTCGTGTGTCTTACAAAATCCATTTTCTTGCGTATTCGTCTACAGAGGATTCGTTCGTGTAGAATTACATTCTTTTTATAAAAACATGCAGTTAGCTACGCTCATCCCAAATGTTTAGACAGAATTCATGAAATTAAGAAATATTGTACTTGCTTGTTGTTTTGATTATAACCAAAAAATAGAAATGCAAATATATAATTACACTACAGTCTCGATAATCTCGTTTTTTTTGTATAAAGTAGGAAACTATTTTGTGAATTTTTTTAAAATTATTATTATTTCAAAGAGATTGTTGATATTTAAAAAATAATAATTAAGACAGTTTGTTCAAATTTTATAAAATAAGGTTAGTTAGTGAATTATTCTGATATCAGTTAAAAGTGAACGATAAAGTGCATCGATTTGTAAATATTTATAAGTTTAGAATTAGTTTTATTTATTATTTAAATCTAATGGGTTGAATGGATTAATATTTAAATTATGAATTGCTAAGTTTCAAAGATCGTGTTTTTCTAAAATGAAGATGTGAGAGAAACTAAAGGAGATTTTTTAACATTTTTTTTTTGGGGTTCTAGACTTTTATAAAATATTACGGCCCTAGAACCATAGGTAAGGGTGCGTTTTGAGCCGATTTACTCCCGAGGTCATCTGGGAGATATTGATAGGCAAATTCAATAAATACCATTTTTTTTTTCTTATAATTACATCCTTTAAGTGACTAACATAGGGCCATTTTTTTATACCCTCCACCATATATGGTAAGGGTATATATCAGTTTGTCATTCCGTTTGTAACATGTCGAAATATAGGTTTAAGACCCCATAAAGTATATATATATATTCGTGATCCTTATGCAATTTTAAGTCGATTTAGCGATGTGCGTCTGTCTGTCTATCTGTCTGTTGAAATAGCGATCACAACGCGAAGACGCAAGCGGGGATGCCTTTTTTTGCCCAGATTATTGAACATCCGCCTGAGCAAAATCGGTCCAGCGGTTTAAAAGTTATAAGTGAAAATGGGAAGGAACCTCTAAATTTTCCATACAAATTGGTACAATTTTTCTGTATCTATTTTTTTTTTCTGTTAAGCTTTGTTGGTTTTTCGTTTCATTCCATAAAATGTATTTTTTGTTTTTGTAACCAAAGACATTTATATATAAAGAAAGAGCAAAATAAATAATTGCTTTAGTGCCGCTTCTGTTGAATAGGTGGCGCTGATTTAAAAAAACCAAAGCCATTTATATATAAAGAAAGAGCAAAATGCATAATTGCTTTAGTGCCGCTACTTTTAAATAGGTGGCGCTGAATTAACATACCCTGCCCCATGGCTAGGTCGACATAGCCTTGGATTAGGCTTTCAATTAATTTATTTACCAAAAATATTAGATTAGCTACACACTTCAAATACTAATGCATTCAGATGTTACTAGTAGACTTATTACATAATTTTAAAGTCAATTTTTCAAATGTTTGACTATATAAAAGCATTTGTTTCACATTTTTATGGCAAAAAAGACATTTTCATAGAGGAAAATAGTATTATATATTTTCAATTTTATCAGGCTCAAGATCAAAATTTTCTAATGATACTAACAAATAGTAAACACTAATTTTTTATTAAATGGAAAAACTTGTAAGGATCAGCGCTAGAGGGAGTGCACACTTTCGACCCGAGCGACCAGGTCATCTTCAGCCTCCTTCTGAGCCACCCGACACAAATAACTCATGGTTTTGAACGGGTATTTATATAACACACTCTAAGGAAAATGACTATGTGAAATTATATTTTTCATTAGTGAATGATTTCCCGTACAAATGAGCTTTTTCCTTCTATCATAATTTTACCCGTACAAATGAGCTTTTTCCTTCTATTTATAGAAATACCCTTTGGCAACAATCTTTGATTTTCGAAGCACAAAATGAAAGGGTTGCCATTCCAAATGTTAATGTTTCAATTTCTGGGAACGAATTAGGAATCTGGCATACTAATATTTTTTTCTTTCACAACATATTTGAGTGTTGTTTATTATATTAGATTATTAATTACATCATGCCCTATGCTTTTGTGTGTAAATTTTTGTATATTATTTGTTCGATCTGTTTTAATTATATATTTTCAATTTTATCAGGCTCAAGATCATAATTTTCTAATGATACTAACAAATAGTAAACACTAATTTTTTATTAAATGAAAAAAATTGTAAGGATCAGCGCTAGAGGGAGTGCACACTTTCGATCCGAGCGACCAGGTCATCTTCAGCCTTCTTCTGAACCACCCAACACAAATAACTCATGGTTTTGAACAGGCATTTATATCACACATTCTAAGGAAAATGACTATGTGAAATTATATTTTTCATTAGTGAATGATTACCCGTACAAATGAGCATTTCCATCTATTTATAAAAATACCCTTTGGCAACCATCTTCGATTTTCGAAGCACAAATTGACAGGGCTGCCATTCCAAATGTTAATGTTTCCATTTCTGGGAACGAATTAGGAATCTGGCATACTTATATTTTTTCTTTCACAACATATTCGAGTGTTGTTTATTATTTTAGATTATTAATTACATCGTGCCCTGTTTTAATATGTAAATTTTTGTATATTATTTGATCTATCTGTTTTAAATTTATATTTTCAATTTTATCAGGCTCAAGATCATTATTTTCTAATGATACTAACAAATAGTAAACACCAATTTTTTATTAAATGGAAAAACTTGTAAGGATCAGCGCTAGAGGGAGTGCACGCTTTCGATCATCAGCCTCCTTTTGATCCACCCAACACAAATAACTCATGGTTTTGAACAGGCATTTATACCACACACTCTAAGGAAAATGACTATGTAAAATTATATTTTTCATTAGTAAATGATTACCCGTACAAATGAGCTTTTTCCATCTTTTTATAGAAATACCCTTTGGCAACCATCTTCGATTTTCGAAGCACAAATTGACAGGGCTGCCATTCCAAATGTTAATGTTTCCATTTCTGGGAACGAATTAGGAATCTGCCATACTAATATTTTTTCTTTCACAGCATATTTGAGTGTTGTTTATTATATTAGATTATTAATTACATCGTGCCCTATGTTTTTGTATGTAAATTTTTGTATATTATTTGATCTATCTGTTTTAATTTTATATTTTCAATTTTATCAGGTTCAAGATCATAATTTTCTAATGATACTAACAAAAAGTAAACACTAATTTTTAATTAAATGGAAAAAATTGTAAGGAGCGACCTGGTCATCTTCAGCCTCCTTCTAAACCAACCAACACAAATAACTCCTGGTTTTGAACAGGCATTTATAACACACACTCTAAGGAAAATGACTATGTGAAATTACATTTTTCATTAGTGAATGATTACCCGTACAAATGAGCTTTTTCCATTTATTTATAGAAATACCCTTTGGCAACCATCTTCGATTTTCGAAGCACAAATTGACAGGGTTGCCATTCCAAATGTTAATGTTTCCATTTTTGGGAACGAATAAGAAATCTCGTATACTAATATTTTTTCTTTTACAACATATTTGAGTGTTGTTTATTATATTAGATTATAAATTACATCGTGCTCTATGTTTTAGTATGTAAATTTTTGTATATTATTTGATCTATCTGTTTTAATTATATATTTTTAATTTTATCAGGCTCAAGATCATAATTTTCTAATGAAACTAACAAATAGTAAACACAAATTTTTTATTACATGGAAAAAATTGTATGGATCAGCGCTAGAGGGAGTACACACTTTCCACCCAGAAATGGAAACGTGCATCGAGGTCAAAAGTCAGATGTATACAAATTTTACTATTTATATGAAATTAAAAACTTTGGTAATTTTTTTTTTTGCAAATTAAACCTAGTACCTTCTTTGAGTCAAAGTGACCCACAAACTATATAGTCGTTGAAATCTTTAATGTTCTTCGTTATTTGGTGGAAATTAATGGATGCCTTTGACATATTTGTTAGAATAATAACTTATCTAAATTTAAAATAAAAGTAAGACAAAATAATGTATAAAACAAAATCTTTTCGTAGAGATTGAAAATTAGCATTTTTCGATTATTGCTGCCTATAGTTTTGAACCACCTGAAAAAAATATAAAAAAACCACGATAACAAAAAAAATACTTAATATACAAGCAATAAAAAAAGATAGTTACTTTCATTAAATATTGTTTCTGTTCCTCATCCTTTGTTATTTTGCCATGGTATTCTTGAATCAATTTCATGCCTCTTTCGGCACTATCGTTGACAACACTCAAGTTTTGGGCAATATTCACTTCCAGAAGTGTCTATTGACATCTACGCCACTAATTTTCCTTTTTGTTACATCATCTATTCTTTCGTCAAATAAACAAAAGCCTACACATTCCTCGCTTAAATAAAACAGATAATTTAATATTTTTGAAATGGCTTTGTCGGCAATATTTGGTTGACTGTTTTGTAATATCATTTAAAGCTGTTTTATCCGCTTTATTCGAATCAAACCAAAAAATTACATAATAGCTTACAATAAAACCAGCCACTTCTATCAAATCATTGATTTCTAAATTGGTAATATCAGGAAACTGATTGCGAAAAATTATTATTTTCAAACAGTACATAGAATTGGCCATCCATCTAGCGTAGTGTAATGCACTAGGTTTTGTGAATTTTATTCCTCGAGGAGGACAGCCACTAAGGAATATAATTACGAGTTCTAAAAATTCTTTGTAATCATTTCTTGGAAACGATTCATTAATTTTTTTATTAGCAAATGTTAAAACTTAAGCAACATTATCTCCTAGAATTTCAATAACTCTTGGATGAGTAATTCCTGGCATATAATTATCGGTATTTATTACTGGCCAATGCTTTTTGAATTTTTTAAATATCGTTTTGTCCGGCTCAGTAGATACTTTAACATTGACCTCTACAAAAACTGCTGCTAACACAATTTCAAAAATATGGTGTCTGCAGTCTAAAAACAAAATATCCTTTTCAATTGCTTTCTCCAAAAGCGTACATGCACCTTCAAAACGACCAGTGTTGGATGATGTCGTATCAAAAACAAACGCTTCCGTTTTTGTCAAAATGTTTTTATCTTCCAATGCGTCATAAATTGCAGAGGAAATTTCCATTCCAGTACCAGAAGGAATATCAGGCATATCTATAATTTGCTCTAAACCTGGAGCCGAAGCAATTATAGCCAAGCGATCTTCTACTGTTCATGTTACTGTGGATAAGAGTTTAGTATCCCAATGTATTGTCAAAGGTTAATCATTTGCAGTGAATTTTGTGCTCTTTGCTGATTTATGAAGGATCGATTTAAAATGTTATTAGATGGATTAAGTCCCATGGCATCAATAACTGCTATTAATAAATGTACAGCATCTCTCTGGCTTACTTTCAATTTGTCCAAAACTGCAGCTAGTCTTGGTGTTAAAATGTTTTCTTTTTGCCTACAGGAAGTTCTACGAATACGTTTTAGTTGTGGTGAAGACTGTACAGAATATTCTTCTTCTGATGTTGCAGCTTCTTCGGATTCAGAGAATTCAATCACATTGCAAGCTAAATAAATAATGTCATTATTCAGTACTTCTAAAAAATTAAAAAAAAAACATTGTTTAATATTTAATTAACTTTTTAACTGATGAAGTTTATGGTAAATTCTCACTTTTTTTTACTCTTCTTGTTATTTTCGTTTAATTTTTCTCTTTTCCTTTAGATTGACGTCCACTTTTAACATACTACCTTTACGTCCTTTCGCTCTTTGTTTTATTAAAAATAGTTTATCTTCCTTTATATCCATAAGTTCCAGTGCATCACTATGAGCAATATCGAATAGATCGTCTAAACTATCCTCCAACTGTTCCCTTCTTTTTTATGAATATCGGACTCTCTAGATTTATTTTTCTTTAAGTTTTTCCATTCCTCGTATATGCTCAATATTTTTTTCTCACCTCTATGGAACTGTTGAATGGGAATACGGGCCTTTTCCCAAAAAATTGCACACTCTCTTACCACAAAAGCAGCGCTTTCTTTGGCATTTAGTTTTGTTACCCTCATATTATGAAAAAAACCTTCAGGCAGTCTCCCTTCGAAGGAAGTTTACAACCAAATAATTGATGTTTTGGGTAGCCAATTAAAAATATTTTTTCTCTTAACGAGGGCATTATTTTCTTAAATATATTTTTCACCAAAAGCACAAATAAAAATCACTCATAAAAAGCTCTTAACACCCGGAACTCACACAACCGAATGAAATTTAAGATAAATTAGTATTGGAACAATAAATTAAATGTATAATTTTTTTTTTCAAAATCTAGTAATCCTTGGAATTTAAATTGAATGTATAATTTTTATTTTAAAAATCTAGTAATCTTTGAAATTTAGCATTCAAATTCGTAATTTAAGACGAAAGGTTGTTGTCTATAATAACAAATTAATTTGCAATATTTGTGATATGCGCCATCTATATCACAAATATTCTATATCTCTGATGCAATATCTCTGAAAGCGACCTTATTAAAATTTTGAAAAAATATACTTTATAGAGGGATTCCTTCTCTACATTTATGGAGAATTTCAAATAGAAGTTATCCTTGGATCCAGAGTATTAAAGACTTCAACGACTATATAGTTTGTGGGTCACTTTGACTCAAAGAAGGTACTAAAATTCCAAAAAAAATTTACTAAAGTTTTTATTAAAAAAAAAATTATATAATTTTGTAAAATAATGTTACAATCTAACTAGTTTCAGATATTTAAAAATTGTATACATTTGACTTTTGACCTCGATGCGCGCCCTGAAAGCTCAAATTTTCAGCACTGAAGTTTTAGACCTAGTGTCACAATATTCCGGCCCGCGGCCTTCAAAATTCACGAAAAAAATTGCCTGCCACCCTGTGAGATAATTTGTGAGCATAATTTTTATTGTGTTGGAAGTTGTGGTCCTAGAGCAGTGCTGTTCATTTGATGGGACAATTGTCCACTGCTCAACTCACATGTATTCTTACGTTCTTGCTTTTAGTCGTCACTGAAACAGCGACGAGTGAACATGTGTAGCGGATGTATGCTGATTTTTTTTTCAATGCACTGAAAAAAATTAATAGCAATATAAGAAAAATATTTTGTGATACTACAAGATCTATAAAAATCTTTAATAGACTTAATAAAAAAAACAATTTTTTTAAATAAAAGTTAAAATGTTTTGAAAAATTCAAGTCCGATCGTTCATTCAATTATTCCAATCAAATGTATTTGTTTTTCCTTCCGAAAATTGAATAACATAAGAAATCCAACATATTAAAGATATTTTATTCACATATTAAAGCTATTTTTATATTGTTAAAAAAAATCTTCAACTTTTTGTTTTTATACAATAAAAAAAGACACCCTAATGTATATATGTATTTCTTTTTTTCCTTTCAAAAATTTAATTTTTGTTTAATTTCTTTAAAACAGTTTTACACAAAACATTAACACTTTCATATTTTCAATAAAAACATAAATTCATTCAGATACTAGCACTGCTATTAACCCATTGAACATTTCTTACAGTGCAATTCTCATTTTCTCACAAACACAACTACATTTTTATTTTTGAACAGCACTGTCCTAGAGCCACAAAGAATAAACACAAAAAAATTATAAAATTGTTTTTTGCAAAAAAAAGACCTACCATTGTTTTGTTGCGGTCAATTTAATATCACCACAAGAACATTGTGAATTTGTTGTCATTTTTTATGTAAACACAAACATAGACTTGCATTTACACACGATACATATAAAAAGAATAAACACATACACCCCATTGTGGTCAAGGTTCGTTTGTGCAAAACTTGTTTTATGACCAATATATGTACACATTATCATTTATTTATGATACAATTTAGTTTCTTTTCCTTACATGAATATTTTAATTACAAAAAATATCTATAATTTTTTTATTTAAACTTAGGTTGAAATTGTAAATAGAATTTAGTTTAAGCTTTTAAATTTACTTAAAAAATAATGGCGCGTAATCACAGTCAAAAATAAAGTATACTTTAGGAGTTCTAAAGTATACCTTTCTAAAAGTAGTCTTTAGGCCTACTATACTCTAACTGTTAAAGTCTGCTTAAAAATTAAAACTAGTTAAAGTTTGTTTTATTAAACTAAACAACACTTACAACAGCTGTTTTCCGCCAAGCAAATATTTGTGAAAAAAAACAAGTAAAAAAAGGCTTAAATTCGGCCGTGCCGAATCTCGGAATACCCTCACCAATATCCACTGTTGATACAAATAATGTAGAAAACTTTAGAAGTAAAATTATGGAGGTGCACAAAAATTTTGAGGTGAAAATTTTTTTTGGATGTGAAAACAAATATTGTGGAAAATTTGGTGAACAAAAAATTTTGAAATGCAAAAAATTTTTTGAGGTGAAAAAAATTTTTTTAAGTAAAAAAATTTTTTGTGATGGAAAAAATTCTTTGAGGGGAAAAATATTTGAGGTGTGTAGGAGATTCTTCCAAATAAAATTGGGTGGTTGATAGTTTTATTCTATTCTATTTGAAATTCATTTAATTTATATTTAAAATTGTACTTCAAAAAAACTTTAACGAGTTTTTATAGAAATGTACTTATTTTTTCACTTATACACAAAATATGATCTTTACTCTTGAACTTTACAAAGCAATTAATTATACCCTTCACCATAGGTGGAAGGGTATATATAAGTTTGTCATTCCGTTTGTAATTTCTACAATATTGATCTTAGACCCTATAAAGTATATATATTCTGGGTCCATATGAAGAGCGAAGTTGATTTAACGATGTCCGTCTGTCCGTCTGTCCGTCTGTGTGTTGAAATGGGTTTTCCGAAGAACCCAGACATGATGAGGACTTGATTCTTTTTTATTTCTGTTACATGTGATCCATTTCTGTTTGCTATTAAAAAATCAGACAGATCGGTTAATAAATGGCTGAGATATTAGCAAAAAACCAGGACTACCTCTAATTTTTCCAGTAAAATCCCTTTGTTTAATAAGAGTGTGAAGATAAATACGTAGGTTAAATACGTTTCACAACTATTGTGAATGATATAAATAAAAACTAAATAGTAGTGTCGCCAACTTTTTTTTGCCTAGAAAATGCCAAATTTGACAAGAAAAGCGCTGAAACATATGGAAAAATATAAATTTGAGATTTTACATGACATATTATTTTGGATTAAAATTTTTGGACATTTAAGAAAAAATAAATGGGGATACCGCTTGTTTGTGGAGAGCTATGAGGTAGTAGATTCCAACGATGTATTCATCTCCTTCAGAATACCATGGTGAAGGGTATATAAGATTCGGCATAGCCGAATTTAGCCGCTCTTACTTGTTTTTTGTATAACAGTGCTAGCAAGAAAAAGGTTCTTTTCTTATCAATACTAATAGCAGGTAGCTACATTTGACCTAACTGTAACAAGTCATTTGTTTTAGTTAGGTTAAGGATAAAATTTAATATGCAAATTAAGTGTATTGTTTATAAAGAAATTTTGATTTAAAAAATGCCCAAACATTCTCCCCGCCTGAGAACTTCTGTTTTTGTAAAGGTAATTTAATGTCAATGGCAGACGTTATGTTGTGGAGCTGATGCTGAATAATTAATGGGTAGCAAATATATTTTAGAGATAGGTCGTTTTATATGTTTCTCATTGCAGTAAATAGTTGCAACTCTAACTGAACTGTCAGATCCTGGATGTAGGGCTTCAACTATTGCGAGAGGCCACTGACCAGGAGAGCTTTTTTCATGAAGTAAAAGAACTAAATCAACTTCTTCCATTTAAGTCGATCTTGAAGCCTACATAGGTGTTCTCTATTCCAGCGACCCCAAAAATGCTGTTTAATACGTTCTACGAGTTTCCAACGACTTAAGCGATCAGTATTAACGTCAAGAAAATCTTCATCTGTTATACACGTAGTAGGCATGCCAATTAAAAAGTGAGCTGGAGTAAGAGCATTGATATCAGTCGGATGTGTAAAGATCGGACACAATGGCCGTGTATTCAAGCAGCTTTCAATTTAAGTTAACAGTGGATGTAGTTCCTCGTATGTAAGTTTTATATCCTTCATGTTTCGATGTAGATGGTATTGAGATGATTTCACCCCTGCCTCCCAGAGACCTCCAAAGTGGGGGGAAGCCAAATTTTCTGCAAGTAACGCTTTGTTGCGTTGATATAATTTCTGCAGCTTCTTGTTTGCACCAAATTGGTGCCACAATCTGAATATAAATCGGTACACATACCTCTGCTTGCAGTGAAACGGCGATCTAATCCACTATGCTTAAATGCACGTACTGGCTGTAGTTTTACAGCTGGTAAATTTCCCATCAATTGTTGAGAAGTTTTAGCTTGGAACTTAAAGCAGACAACACATGAACGTTAGACTCTTTTGGCAAGACCGCGGCCAGAAGGAATCCAAAAACGACGTAAGACTGCATAAACTGTATGCCAGCATGCAAAGTCTTTAAGTGAGCATCTGCAAAAATTAATAAAGAGAGAGCATTTTGTTTTTTTAGTAGCATTGGATGTTTAATATTAAGTGGCAATTTTGCATTAAATAAACGTCCTCCAACTTTTAGGATTTCCATTTCATCTAAAAAAAATGCTAGTTGTCGAATTTTGCTTTGATTTCGTGTGAGTTTACTAGACTTTAAACAAAAAATTTCATGATAAAATGATTTTGAATGAATTTAATTAGCTTATTCATAGCTCGGTTAAGCACGAAAGTTTTAAGAAAACCAGATTCTCCTTCAGACGAAGAAGGTAGGCCTTTACGCGAACCATTGCAGTAAGTGAAGAATATTCGTGTATGATATCGCCAATTATAGGTAGTTTTGTTGTTACAGTAGTTGTATCACAATTTGTTTTATTTATTGTATCATCAATTGTGCAGAGTGTAGAAATATTTACAGATAATTCAGTTGATTGATTGTATAGTTTAGTCGGAGAAGTAGGCCAGGTATTAGATGAGTTTTTAAGCCAATGTGGGCCTTGCTACCATAAGTGATGGTTTATTAATTCTTTGGGCAGTAGTCCCTTAGACGCGCAATCTGCAGGGTTGTCTTCAGATGGAACGTATCTCCAATCTTTAGCATCGCTAAGATTTTGGATTTGTGCAACTCTGTTTGCCACGTATACTTCTAGTTTCGTAGATTGGTTTATTAGCCATGCTATCGGTTCAGTACAAGATATGACGAATATTAAATTCCACATTATTATACCCTCCACCATATATGGTGAGGGTATATATCAGTTTGTCATTCCGTTTGTAACATGTCGAAATATAGGTTTAAGACCCCATAAAGTATATATATTCGTGATCCTTATGCAATTTTAAGTCGATTTAGTGATGTCCGTCTGTCTGTCTGTCCGTCTGTCTGTTGAAATGGCGATCACGACGCGAAGACACAAGCGGGGGTGCCTATTTTTACCCAGATTATTGAACATCCTCCCGAGCAGTTTGGTATTTAAAATGAGCAAAATCGGTCAAGCGGTTCAAAAGTTATGAGTGAAAATGTGAAGGTACCTCTAAATTTTCCATACAAATTTGTACAATTTTTCTGTATCTATTTTTTTCTGTTAAGTAAGTTAAAATGTTATTAAGTCTTCTTATTGTTTGATTACATTTATTGTCTTACATAATATGAGAATTATAACATTCTTAGAGCTATATGTGTGTTACTGTAATAACTAAGTTAACGTAAAAATCAACAATGTTAAAGTCGCTAACAGAGCAGACCTCTGTAAATAATATTGCTAAAACTAAATAAATAACATTACTAAAACTAAATAACAAAAGTTCGTTACATAAATTGACAAAACATATTCATATTACAGTTCATGCAAAATTTAGTATATACATATATCATCTTCAGCCCCTATGGTGGAGGGTATTCAAAGATTCGGCACAGCTGAATTTAGCCCTTTTTTACTTGTTTTTTATTTTAGAGACTAAGTTTGCTAATAAATTAGCTGCACATAATTCCAGCCGCGTAATCGTTACCTTTTGTCAATGGTGCAACTTTTGTCTTTGACTGCAATAAATTGACTAATATCTCACCCGATTCAGTTTTTATACGGGAGTAAACTACTGCTGAATAAGCTGTTAGTGAAGCATCGCTGAAACTATGAATATCGACAGATCTTGCTTGCTTATATCCTTTCCACCTTGGCAGTTGTATATGGTCGAGAACTTTTAATTCATTACGAAATTTGATCCATTCATCTTGAAGTTCTTCTGCCAGTACGTCATTCCAATCGAGGTTAATCGTCCAGAGTTTTTAAAACATGATTTTGGCAAGTATAGGTGTTGGTGCAAGCAGTATCTGAAAGCAAACTCCTTTTAGTTACAAGATTTGAAAAAGTAAAATTTATAAAAAAAAAGCAAAATGAATCGTATCCCTTGAGAGGCCTAGAGCTTTTGACATTTTTGGCTGATGAATATGAATCGACTCTTTTGTTTCACGCTCTTCTTCAGGAATACATTTTATAAGTTGAGATGAATTAGAATTAAATTTTCTTAAGTGAAAACCATCTAATTTCAGTAAAGGACAAAATTGTTTTTGTAAATGTAATGTTTCATTTCATCCGCGCTAGATATTACATCGTCCACATAAGTGTCCGAGCGAAGTATTGTACTAGCTTTAGGATAATTGTTTTGCTCATCGTTTGAAAGTTGTTGTAGTACTCGTACAGCTAAGTACGGTACATACGTTGTTCCGTAATTAACGGTACGAAGATTGTAAATGCAAATTTTATTTGTTTGCTCATCTCTCCATAGAATGCATTAAAAATTCTGATGTTCTTTATATACCTGAACCTGCTTAAATATTTTTTCGAGATCCGCTGTGGAACTAGTATTATGTCTTATCCATCGAGTTATAATAGTAGCTAAATCATTTTGCAGAGCTGGCCCAGCCGATAGTTAGTCGTTTATAGAAGGTTGACGGGGTCTACGGCTTCCACCTTTAAAGCCTACACGTAACGTAGTCGTAGTACTGCTTTCTCTTAGTACACCATGATGAGGAAAAAAAATAAGCGTTTTCTGGAATAGCATGCTAATATTCTCCCAATTTTATGATATTGGAGAAGACAGGAGCTTTTTCCTGTGTACAAAGCAAAAAAAAAAAAACGTATTGGAAGGTTTAATGTTAAGATGTTACCTATTTTTAGTGCGCGAAAATAAAACACCTTTGTGTGTAATTTTTGTTCTAACAAAATTCACTTTTATTATAAGTTTAACTTCAGTTACAAAATTGTATAATTTTTATACACAAGATCACTGGTTCTATTCTTATTTATTTAACTGATGCAAGCCAAGTGAGTCTTATAGAAAAGTTTAGAATTGTTTTAGCAGAGAATTAACTGTTTGTCAAAAACTACAATTTCTTTAGTAAAAGCAACTGTTTGTAGCGACCAACGGTCATAACAAAGAACAAAAAATAAATGTTTTCTTTGCATTACAGTAACTAAGTATATTGCATGATAGTACAATTGTTGTTGTCAAAAGGAATGCGATTTGACAAACAACTAATATCCGATAGGAAATTTAAACAGTAATGACAAAACCCTAACATTCACCCCCCCCCCCCTTTGAAAGTTCAGCTTTCAACATTTAATTTTACTGTTCAAGAGGGAGTTTACATAATTTAGTAATAGCTCTTTTAAATACACCTTCATTTGACTTAACGGTTGCAACACGAACTGCACCGTCATTACCTGGATTAACTTCAATAACTCTAGCAAGGGAATGTTGTCCTCTTTGAGCAGAACTAAATCATTGACTTCAATGTTGGGTCTTTTAACGGACTACTTTGTTTTTTGTTGCAAGCAGTTCAGGTATTCTTTTCGCCAACGCTCCCAGAAATGTTGTTGTATCCAATCTATTAGTTTGTAGGTTTTCAGAGATGCGAGATTTACGCTGCACAAATTTGGTTCCGGCAAAGCAGTTAACGGGCGACCAATTAAGAAGTGGGCTGGCGTTAAAGGTCTTAAATCGTTTGGGTCGCTTGATAGGGGTGTTAGAGGGCGACTGTTTATTATTGCCTCTGCTTGACTATAGTATTCAATTCATCGTAAGTTAAAGTATAGTTACCAATCGCCCGGCGTAGATAATGCTTAGCTTGTTTAACCCCACTCTCCCATAAGCCACCGAAGTGGGGTGAGCGAGGAGGAATAAATTTCCACGATATTCCATCTTGCTGGCAAGCTTCACGAACAGCTGTGTTATGTTGATCTGACAAAAAGTCTTCTAACAATGCCCTTAATTCTCGGTTAGCGCCAATGAAGTTAATGGCATTGTCGGAATAAATTGTTGAACATCGGCCTCTTCTTGCAATAAATCTATTTAATGCAGCAATAAATGATGTTGTTGTTAAATCTGGTACCAATTCCATGTGCACGGCCTTGGTTGAAAAACATATGAAGAGCGATATGTATCCCTTTATCGGCAATCGACCACGAATTTTTTGTGTGATTTGAAATGGTCCACAATAATCGACTCCACAAATTTGGAATGGTGAAGAAGGTTATACGCGATCAAATGGAGGTGAGCCCATTAATTGATTTTCTGTTATTGGGCGATATCTGTAGCATAATACACACGCGTGTATTATTTGTTTGATAACATTTTTACCATTTATTATCCAGAACTGCTCGCGTAAAATGTTGTGAAGCGAAAGTACACCTGCATGAAGGTGCTTTCTGTGATGATATACAATTAATGTTTTTACAAGCGGATGATAACTAGGCAATCAAATAGGGTGCTTGGCAGAAAAAGATAATGACGAGTTTTTTAATCGCCCTCCAACACGAATTAAACCGTCATTTAGAAACGGCGATAAATGAATTAATTTTGAATTGGTAATTGGCCTACCATCTTTTAGTTGTTTTACTTCGACAGAAAAACATAATCTTTGCACAACTCTGCGGCAGGTTATTAGGGCACTGTTCATTTCCGTAACTGTGACGGTTCCGGAATTAATCTTGGAGGTACAACTAAATGTTATAAATCTTTCAACATATACAACCATGCGTAATAGCTTTTCGTAACTATTTATAAATTGGTGGTTTTCTAGCATATCCTTTGATGTAACTTTAACTGCTACTTTCGTTGCTAAAGTGACGGTAGATTCTTGTGAATCAGCTGTTGGTGTGATAAACCGTGGCCATTGCGACTCATCTTCTTGTATAAAGTGCGGCCCTTTAAACCACAAATCATTGTCTGTGATACCGCTAACAGTAGCACCTCTAGATAGCAAATCTGCAGGGTTTTGTTCAGATGGGACGTGACGCCATTTTATCTGCTCAGAAAGTTTTTAATCTTGGTTATTTTGTTGGCCACAAATGTAGGACGACCATGAGCCTCTCCTGCAATCCATGCCAAGGTAATGGTGGAGTCCGACCAACAAACTGTCGTATTCAATTGTTGAGGAAAGCAATTTCGAACGGATTTCACGAGAATTGCGCATAATAATGCCGCACATAGTTCTAGTCGGGGAAGGGAAATCTCCCAGTGTAGTTTAAGTCTCCATAGACTTTGTAGTAGAATTTTGGCTCTTACAATAATTGGATTTATAAGAGTGGTTCACTAGAAATTGCAGCAAACGATTTGTATTTTAGTTTTTTCTTACCACAGACTAAACCACTACGATCAGCTGATGCATTTTGTAAACAAACGTTGTCTTTATTGTGTGACGTCATATCAACGTAACATGATATATATGTTGATGCCGAATGAATGTTAACAGATGAGCTTTGAGGCGAATTTGATGATGCTGTTAAATGTGATGTTAGTTGTTAACTCAAAAGCATTTACTTGAGTTGATTCCAATGGCAACAAAGTAGTTAGAATATGAGTCTTTACAGATGACGGTTGAAGCAAGGGCGAGGTTAAAGCAATCGTGCTGACATTTGATGGCATTAAATCATGAGCTTTTACTGGTGATGTCAAAGAAGACACAGATGGTTGCGGCGAATTAGATGTAACAGCTGAACCTGTCACCACCCATCCAAACTTAGTTTTAATAAAATATGGTTGATTTTCTATTCGTATTCTACCAACCATTAACAAATCCCAAAAGAAATCAGCTCCAATAAGTAGGTCAACTGGACCTAGAGTTTGGAAATTAGCATCAGCTAATTTAATGCTTGCTGGAAACTGCCAATTCGATGTATCGATTTGTTGTTGTGGATGGCATGATGTTATACAAGGAATAACAACGACGTCAATTGGTGCTGTAAAAGCAGTTGTGACTGATTTTACTATGATCGATCACGAATAATTTGCTGAAACTGTATTGTTTCCAAGCCCAGCAATTTCCGTGTTGATTTTTTGATTAGATGGTTTTAAAAATTGGGCCATGCGTTTTGTGACAAAGTTTAGTTGTGAACTTAAATCCAATAATGCACGTCCAACAATTGACACCCCTTTTTTATTACGCAATTCTACCAATGCTGTAGCTAGTATAAACAGACTTTTCTCTTTCATCACATGTAACGTTGCAGCTTTAGTTTTTTCGACATTTATAGGTTGATTTTGTTTATCGTTGTTAGAAGGGGCGAAACGGCTGGTGTTTGTAGACTTAGTTCGGTCGGATGACAGTGTCGTTGTTTTTTCTCTATGCAGAAGCGTGTTGTGAGCAGCATTATAATGACGGCAGCGATTTTGTGATGGACACGATGATGCAATATGATTAAGTCCTAAACAATTAGGGCAAAGCTTATGACGTTTGACTATCGCGAAGCGATCTAGAACATACATTTCGATGAATTTTGTGCAACGATATGCACCGTGATTGGTAGGTGAATTACAAATAATACAATTTGGTTGATGGTATGATACAACAAGGGATGATGACGATGATTTTTTGTAAACTGATGAACGATTTAATGGTTGGTGGTTATTCGATTGTGGTGAATGGTTATTATTGATGATATTTAATGCTTTACAACGCCTTTCCAAAAAGGCAGACAAATCTTCCCATGTTGGGACTTTTAACGTTGTTGATGAGGTTGCGACCAATTTTGTGGATGATTCCTCCTCCCATTTTGCTTGTAAGTTGGTATCCAATTTTGATACAACCATATGTAAAATGGTGCCGTCTGCAATTTGGGATTTGGATGGAATTGTTTTTAGTGCACGAATGGTTGCCGTTATGCTATCGATAAATTCGCGAAGAGTCGATACGTGTGGCTGTTTAATTTTTTGAATTCCAAACAAGTGCTGCATATGCGATTGAAAATTTTCAAATTTGTTGTCATATCTAACAATGAGGATTGCTAATGCCCTTTCGTAATTTTCGGCAGTGACCTCAATTGATTCTACCAGTTTTGTAACAGGATCTACTAAACATGAACGCAAATACTGAAATTTTGAAACAGCGTTTAAGTCTGTATTATTATGTACTAGGGAACAAAATAAATTATAAATCTCAAGCCAATTTCTGGGATTTCCATTAAACGTCGTCAATTTCAGGGAGGGCAAATTTATTCTTGACGAAGACATTGAATTTTGGACCATGCGAGTACTGGATAACAACGTTTCAGAGTTATTGGTATTTGTTCGCAAAGCCATATTTTCCAATATGTGCGATTTGACAGAAAAATACGCCTCCTCAAAGTCACTACGATGATTTTTATTAAACTGCGATTCATCTAACGTTTCCAGCTGCAACTGTAATTTTTCAAAGAAATCCCACTGGCGCTCCAACAGAGTTAGCTTTACTTCTAGTTGATGAAGAGTCATTAAATTCATTTGCGAGAGATTATTTTTATCAGATAACAATCGCGTCATTATTTGTTCGCGTTGTAATTCTCTTACACGTATACTACCCGCACTACTGGCCATCAAAGGAGTATATGGTCCCTCATCAAACTTTTTCGATAGGTTTTCTTGCAACATAGTTTACTGACTTGGCTAGCAATTTACCGAATTTTGGTTACTGATATCCAGTTCGAAGGACCGTGAAGAAGACAGGAGCTTTTTCCTGTGTACAAAGCAAAAAAAAAAACGTATTGCAAGGTTTAATGTTAAGATGTTACCTATTTTCAGTGCGCGAAAATAAAACACCTTTGTGTGTAATTTTTGTTCTAACAAAATTCACTTTTATTATAAGTTTAACTTCAGTTACAAAATTGTATAATTTTTATACACAAGATCACTGGTTCTATTCTTATTTATTTAACTGATGCAAGCCAAGTGAGTCTAATAGAAAAGTTTAGAATTGTTTTAGCAGAGAATTAACTGTTTGTCAAAAACTACAATTTCTTTAGTAAAAGCAACTGTTTGTAGCGACCAACGGTCATAACAAAGAACAAAAAATAAATGTTTTCTTTGCATTACAGTAACTAAGTATATTGCATGATAGTACAATTGTTGTTGCCAAAAGGAATGCGATTTGACAAACAACTAATATCCGATAGGAAATTTAAACAGTAATGACAAAACCCTAACATTCACCCCCCCCCCCCCCCCCCTTGAAAGTTCACCTTTCAACATTTAATTTTACTGTTCAAGAGGGAGTTTACAGCTTTCAACATTTAATTTTACTGTTCAAGAGGGAGTTTACATAATTTAGTAATAGCTCTTTTAAATACACCTTCATTTGACTTAACGGTTGCAACACGAACTGCACCGTCATTACCTGGATTAACTTCAATAACTCTAGCAAGGGAATGTTGTCCTCTTTGAGCAGAACTAAATCATTGACTTCAATGTTGGGTCTTTTAACGGACCACTTTGTTTTTTGTTGCAAGCAGTTCAGGTATTCTTTTCGCCAACGCTCCCAGAAATGTTGTTGTATCCAATCTATTAGTTTGTAGCTTTTCAGAGATGCGAGATTTACGCTGCACAAATTTGGTTCCGGCAAAGCAGTTAACGGGCGACCAATTAAGAAGTGGGCTGGCGTTAAAGGTCTTAAATCGTTTGGGTCGCTTGATAGGGGTGTTAGAGGGCGACTGTTTATTATTGCCTCTGCTTGACTATAGTATTCAATTCATCGTAAGTTAAAGTATAGTTACCAATCGCCCGGCGTAGATAATGCTTAGCTTGTTTAACCCCACTCTCCCATAAGCCACCGAAGTGGGGTGAGCGAGGAGGAATAAATTTCCACGATATTCCATCTTGCTGGCAAGCTTCACGAACAGCTGTGTTATGTTGATCTGACAAAAAGTCTTCTAACAATGCCCTTAATTCTCGGTTAGCGCCAATGAAGTTAATGGCATTGTCGGAATAAATTGTTGAACATCGGCCTCTTCTTGCAATAAATCTATTTAATGCAGCAATAAATGATGTTGTTGTTAAATCTGGTACCAATTCCATGTGCACGGCCTTGGTTGAAAAACATATGAAGAGCGATATGTATCCCTTTATCGGCAATCGAAGACGAATTTTTTGTGTGATTTGAAATGGTCCACAATAATCGACTCCACAAATTTGGAATGGTAAAGAAGGTTCTACGCGATCAAATGGAGGTGAGCCCATTAATTGATTTTCTGTTATTGGGCGATATCTGTAGCATAATACACACGCGTGTATTATTTGTTTGATAACATTTTTACCATTTATTATCCAGAACTGCTCGCGTAAAATGTTGTGAAGCGAAAGTACACCTGCATGAAGGTGCTTTCTGTGATGATATACAATTAATGTTTTTACAAGCGGATGATAACTAGGCAATCAAATAGGGTGCTTGGCAGAAAAAGATAATGACGAGTTTTTTAATCGCCCTCCAACACGAATTAAACCGTCATTTAGAAACGGCGATAAATGAATTAATTTTGAATTGGTAATTGGCCTACCATCTTTTAGTTGTTTTACTTCGACAGAAAAACATAATCTTTGCACAACTCTGCGGCAGGTTATTAGGGCACTGTTCATTTCCGTAACTGTGACGGTTCCGGAATTAATCTTGGAGGTACAACTAAATGTTATAAATCTTTCAACATATACAACCATGCGTAATAGCTTTTCGTAACTATTTATAAATTGGTGGTTTTCTAGCATATCCTTTGATGTAACTTTAACTGCTACTTGCGTTGCTAAAGTGACGGTAGATTCTTGTGAATCAGCTGTTGGTGTGATAAACCGTGGCCATTGCCACTCATCTTCTTGTATAAAGTGCGGCCCTTTAAACCACAAATCATTGTCTGTGATACCGCTAACAGTAGCACCTCTAGATAGCAAATCTGCAGGGTTTTGTTCAGATGGGACGTGACGCCATTTTATCTGCTCAGAAAGTTTTTAATCTTGGTTATTTTGTTGGCCACAAATGTAGGACGACCATGAGCCTCTCCTGCAATCCATGCCAAGGTAATGGTGGAGTCCGACCAACAAACTGTCGTATTCAATTGTTGAGGAAAGCAATTTCGAACGGATTTCACGAGAATTGCGCATAATAATGCCGCACATAGTTCTAGTCGGGGAAGGGAAATCTCCCAGTGTAGTTTAAGTCTCCATAGACTTTGTAGTAGAATTTTGGCTCTTACAATAATTGGATTTATAAGAGTGGTTCACTAGAAATTGCAGCAAACGATTTGTATTTTAGTTTTTTCTTACCACAGACTAAACCACTACGATCAGCTGATGCATTTTGTAAACAAACGTTGTCTTTATTGTGTGACGTCATATCAACGTAACATGATATATATGTTGATGCCGAATGAATGTTAACAGATGAGCTTTGAGGCGAATTTGATGATGCTGTTAAATGTGATGTTGGTTGTTGTGTATTAGTTGTTAACTCAAAAGCTTTTACTTGAGTTGATTCCAATGGCAACAAAGTAGTTAAAATATGAGTCTTTACAGATGACGGTTGAAGCAAGGGCGAGGTTAAAGCAATCGTGCTGACATTTGATGGCATTAAATCATGAGCTTTTACTGGTGATGTCAAAGAAGACACAGATGGTTGCGGCGAATTAGAAGTAACAGCTGAACCTGTCACCACCCATCCAAACTTAGTTTTAATAAAATATGGTTGATTTTCTATTCGTATTCTACCAACCATTAACAAATCCCAAAAGAAATCAGCTCCAATAAGTAGGTCAACTGGACCTAGAGTTTGGAAATTAGCATCAGCTAATTTAATGCTTGCTGGAAACTGCCAATTCGATGTATCGATTTGTTGTTGTGAATGGCATGATGTTATACAAGGAATAACAACGACGTCAATTGGTGCTGTAAAAGCAGTTGTGACTGATTTTACTATGATCGATCACGAATAATTTGCTGAAACTGTATTGTTTCCAAGCCCAGCAATTTCCGTGTTGATTTTTTGATTAGATGGTTTTAAAAATTGGGCCATGCGTTTTGTGACAAAGTTTAGTTGTGAACCTAAATCCAATAATGCACGTCCAACAATTGACACCCCTTTTTTATTACGCAATTCTACCAATGCTGTAGCTAGTATAAACAGACTTTTCTCTTTCATCACATGTAACGTTGCAGCTTTAGTTTTTTCGACATTTATAGGTTGATTTTGTTTATCGTTGTTAGAAGGGGCGAAACGGCTGGTGTTTGTAGACCTAGTTCGGTCGGATGACAGTGTCGTTGTTTTTTCTCTATGCAGAAGCGTGTTGTGAGCAGCATTATAATGACGGCAGCGATTTTGTGATGGACACGATGATGCAATATGATTAAGTCCTAAACAATTAAGGCAAAGCTTATGACGTTTGACTATCGCGAAGCGATCTAGAACATACATTTCGATGAATTTTGTGCAACGATATGCACCGTGATTGGTAGGTGAATTACAAATAATACAATTTGGTTGATGGTATGATACAACAAGGGATGATGACGATGATTTTTTGTAAACTGATGAACGATTTAATGGTTGGTGGTTATTCGATTGTGGTGAATGGTTATTATTGATGATATTTAATGCTTTACAACGCCTTTCCAAAAAGGCAGACAAATCTTCCCATGTTGGGACTTTTAACGTTGTTGATGAGGTTGCGACCAATTTTGTGGATGATTCCTCCTCCCATTTTGCTTGTAAGTTGGCATCCAATTTTGATACAACCATATGTAAAATGGTGCCGTCTGCAATTTGGGATTTGGATGGAATTGTTTTTAGTGCACGAATGGTTGCCGTTATGCTATCGATAAATTCGCGAAGAGTCGATACGTGTGGCTGTTTAATTTTTTGAATTCCAAACAAGTGCTGCATATGCGATTGAAAATTTTCAAATTTGTTGTCATATCTAACAATGAGGATTGCTAATGCCCTTTCGTAATTTTCGGCAGTGACCTCAATTGATTCTACCAGTTTTGTAACAGGATCTACTAAACATGAACGCAAATACTGAAATTTTGAAACAGCGTTTAAGTCTGTATTATTATGTACTAGGGAACAAAATAAATTATAAAACTCAAGCCAATTTCTGGGATTTCCATTAAACGTCGTCAATTTCAGGGAGGGCAAATTTATTCTTGACGAAGACATTGAATTTTGGACCATGCGAGTACTGGATAACAACGTTTCAGAGTTATTGGTATTTGTTCGCAAAGCCATATTTTCCAATATGTGCGATTTGACAGAAAAATACGCCTCCTCAAAGTCACTACGATGATTTTTATTAAACTGCGATTCATCTAACGTTTCCAGCTGCAACTGTAATTTTTCAAAGAAATCCCACTGGCGCTCCAACAGAGTTAGCTTTACTTCTAGTTGATGAAGAGTCATTAAATTCATTTGCGAGAGATTATTTTTATCAGATAACAATCGCGTCATTATTTGTTCGCGTTGTAATTCTCTTACACGTATACTACCCGCACTACTGGCCATCAAAGGAGTATATGGTCCCTCATCAAACTTTTTCGATAGGTTTTCTTGCAACATAGTTTACTGACTTGGCTAGCAATTTACCGAATTTTGGTTACTGATATCCAGTTCGAAGGACCGTGAAGAAGACAGGAGCTTTTTCCTGTGTACAAAGCAAAAAAAAAAAAACGTATTGCAAGGTTTAATGTTAAGATGTTACCTATTTTCAGTGCGCGAAAATAAAACACCTTTGTGTGTAATTTTTGTTCTAACAAAATTCACTTTTATTATAAGTTTAACTTCAGTTACAAAATTGTATAATTTTTATACACAAGATCACTGGTTCTATTCTTATTTATTTAACTGATGCAAGCCAAGTGAGTCTAATAGAAAAGTTTAGAATTGTTTTAGCAGAGAATTAACTGTTTGTCAAAAACTACAATTTCTTTAGTAAAAGCAACTGTTTGTAGCGACCAACGGTCATAACAAAGAACAAAAAATAAATGTTTTCTTTGCATTACAGTAACTAAGTATATTGCATGATAGTACAATTGTTGTTGCCAAAAGGAATGCGATTTGACAAACAACTAATATCCGATAGGAAATTTAAACAGTAATGACAAAACCCTAACATTCACCCCCCCCCCCCCCCCCCCTTGAAAGTTCACCTTTCAACATTTAATTTTACTGTTCAAGAGGGAGTTTACAGCTTTCAACATTTAATTTTACTGTTCAAGAGGGAGTTTACATAATTTAGTAATAGCTCTTTTAAATACACCTTCATTTGACTTAACGGTTGCAACACGAACTGCACCGTCATTACCTGGATTAACTTCAATAACTCTAGCAAGGGAATGTTGTCCTCTTTGAGCAGAACTAAATCATTGACTTCAATGTTGGGTCTTTTAACGGACCACTTTGTTTTTTGTTGCAAGCAGTTCAGGTATTCTTTTCGCCAACGCTCCCAGAAATGTTGTTGTATCCAATCTATTAGTTTGTAGCTTTTCAGAGATGCGAGATTTACGCTGCACAAATTTGGTTCCGGCAAAGCAGTTAACGGGCGACCAATTAAGAAGTGGGCTGGCGTTAAAGGTCTTAAATCGTTTGGGTCGCTTGATAGGGGTGTTAGAGGGCGACTGTTTATTATTGCCTCTGCTTGACTATAGTATTCAATTCATCGTAAGTTAAAGTATAGTTACCAATCGCCCGGCGTAGATAATGCTTAGCTTGTTTAACCCCACTCTCCCATAAGCCACCGAAGTGGGGTGAGCGAGGAGGAATAAATTTCCACGATATTCCATCTTGCTGGCAAGCTTCACGAACAGCTGTGTTATGTTGATCTGACAAAAAGTCTTCTAACAATGCCCTTAATTCTCGGTTAGCGCCAATGAAGTTAATGGCATTGTCGGAATAAATTGTTAAACATCGGCCTCTTCTTGCAATAAATCTATTTAATGCAGCAATAAATGATGTTGTTGTTAAATCTGGTACCAATTCCATGTGCACGGCCTTGGTTGAAAAACATATGAAGAGCGATATGTATCCCTTTATCGGCAATCGAAGACGAATTTTTTGTGTGATTTGAAATGGTCCACAATAATCGACTCCACAAATTTGGAATGGTGAAGAAGGTTCTACGCGATCAAATGGAGGTGAGCCCATTAATTGATTTTCTGTTATTGGGCGATATCTGTAGCATAATACACACGCGTGTATTATTTGTTTGATAACATTTTTACCATTTATTATCCAGAACTGCTCGCGTAAAATGTTGTGAAGCGAAAGTACACCTGCATGAAGGTGCTTTCTGTGATGATATACAATTAATGTTTTTACAAGCGGATGATAACTAGGCAATCAAATAGGGTGCTTGGTAGAAAAAGATAATGACGAGTTTTTTAATCGCCCTCCAACACGAATTAAACCGTCATTTAGAAACGGCGATAAATGAATTAATTTTGAATTGGTAATTGGCCTACCATCTTTTAGTTGTTTTACTTCGACAGAAAAACATAATCTTTGCACAACTCTGCGGCAGGTTATTAGGGCACTGTTCATTTCCGTAACTGTGACGGTTCCGGAATTAATCTTGGAGGTACAACTAAATGTTATAAATCTTTCAACATATACAACCATGCGTAATAGCTTTTCGTAACTATTTATAAATTGGTGGTTTTCTAGCATATCCTTTGATGTAACTTTAACTGCTACTTGCGTTGCTAAAGTGACGGTAGATTCTTGTGAATCAGCTGTTGGTGTGATAAACCGTGGCCATTGCCACTCATCTTCTTGTATAAAGTGCGGCCCTTTAAACCACAAATCATTGTCTGTGATACCGCTAACAGTAGCACCTCTAGATAGCAAATCTGCAGGGTTTTGTTCAGATGGGACGTGACGCCATTTTATCTGCTCAGAAAGTTTTTAATCTTGGTTATTTTGTTGGCCACAAATGTAGGACGACCATGAGCCTCTCCTGCAATCCATGCCAAGGTAATGGTGGAGTCCGACCAACAAACTGTCGTATTCAATTGTTGAGGAAAGCAATTTCGAACGGATTTCACGAGAATTGCGCATAATAATGCCGCACATAGTTCTAGTCGGGGAAGGGAAATCTCCCAGTGTAGTTTAAGTCTCCATAGACTTTGTAGTAGAATTTTGGCTCTTACAATAATTGGATTTATAAGAGTGGTTCACTAGAAATTGCAGCAAACGATTTGTATTTTAGTTTTTTCTTACCACAGACTAAACCACTACGATCAGCTGATGCATTTTGTAAACAAACGTTGTCTTTATTGTGTGACGTCATATCAACGTAACATGATATATATGTTGATGCCGAATGAATGTTAACAGATGAGCTTTGAGGCGAATTTGATGATGCTGTTAAATGTGATGTTAGTTGTTGTGTATTAGTTGTTAACTCAAAAGCATTTACTTGAGTTGATTCCAATGGCAACAAAGTAGTTAGAATATGAGTCTTTACAGATGACGGTTGAAGCAAGGGCGAGGTTAAAGCAATCGTGCTGACATTTGATGGCATTAAATCATGAGCTTTTACTGGTGATGTCAAAGAAGACACAGATGGTTGCGGCGAATTAGAAGTAACAGCTGAACCTGTCACCACCCATCCAAACTTAGTTTTAATAAAATATGGTTGATTTTCTATTCGTATTCTACCAACCATTAACAAATCCCAAAAGAAATCAGCTCCAATAAGTAGGTCAACTGGACCTAGAGTTTGGAAATTAGCATCAGCTAATTTAATGCTTGCTGGAAACTGCCAATTCGATGTATCGATTTGTTGTTGTGGATGGCATGATGTTATACAAGGAATAACAACGACGTCAATTGGTGCTGTAAAAGCAGTTGTGACTGATTTTACTATAATCGATCACGAATAATTTGCTGAAACTGTATTGTTTCCAAGCCCAGCAATTTCCGTGTTGATTTTTTGATTAGATGGTTTTAAAAATTGGGCCATGCGTTTTGTGACAAAGTTTAGTTGTGAACCTAAATCCAATAATGCACGTCCAACAATTGACACCCCTTTTTTATTACGCAATTCTACCAATGCTGTAGCTAGTATAAACAGACTTTTCTCTTTCATCACATGTAACGTTGCAGCTTTAGTTTTTTCGACATTTATAGGTTGATTTTGTTTATCGTTGTTAGAAGGGGCGAAACGGCTGGTGTTTGTAGACCTAGTTCGGTCGGATGACAGTGTCGTTGTTTTTTCTCTATGCAGAAGCGTGTTGTGAGCAGCATTATAATGACGGCAGCGATTTTGTGATGGACACGATGATGCAATATGATTAAGTCCTAAACAATTAAGGCAAAGCTTATGACGTTTGACTATCGCGAAGCGATCTAGAACATACATTTCGATGAATTTTGTGCAACGATATGCACCGTGATTGGTAGGTGAATTACAAATAATACAATTTGGTTGATGGTATGATACAACAAGGGATGATGACGATGATTTTTTGTAAACTGATGAACGATTTAATGGTTGGTGGTTATTCGATTGTGGTGAATGGTTATTATTGATGATATTTAATGCTTTACAACGCCTTTCCAAAAAGGCAGACAAATCTTCCCATGTTGGGACTTTTAACGTTGTTGATGAGGTTGCGACCAATTTTGTGGATGATTCCTCCTCCCATTTTGCTTGTAAGTTGGCATCCAATTTTGATACAACCATATGTAAAATGGTGCCGTCTGCAATTTGGGATTTGGATGGAATTGTTTCTAGTGCACGAATGGTTGCCGTTATGCTATCGATAAATTCGCGAAGAGTCGATACGTGTGGCTGTTTAATTTTTTGAATTCCAAACAAGTGCTGCATATGCGATTGAAAATTTTCAAATTTGTTGTCATATCTAACAATGTACTAGGGAACAAAATAAATTATAAAACTCAAGCCAATTTCTGGGATTTCCATTAAACGTTGTCAATTTCAGGGAGGGCAAATTTATTCTTGACGAAGACATTGAATTTTGCACCATGCGAGTACTGGATAACAACGTTTCAGAGTTATTGGTATTTGTTCGCAAAGCCATATTTTCCAATATGTGCGATTTGACAGAAAAATACGCCTCCTCAAAGTCACTACGATGATTTTTATTAAACTGCGATTCATCTAACGTTTCCAGCTGCAACTGTAATTTTTCAAAGAAATCCCACTGGCGCTCCAACAGAGTTAGCTTTACTTCTAGTTGATGGAGAGTCATTAAATTCATTTGCGAGAGATTATTTTTATCAGATAACAATCGCGTCATTATTTGTTCGCGTTGTAATTCTCTTACACGTATACTACCCGCACTATTGGCCATCAAAGGAGTATATGGTCCCTCATCAAACTGTTTCGATAGGTTTTCTTGCAACATAGTTTACTGACTTGGCTAGCAATTTACCGAATTTTGGTTACTGATATCCAGTTCGAAGGACCGTGAAGAAGACAGGAGCTTTTTCCTGTGTACAAAGCAAAAAAAAAAAACGTATTGCAAGGTTTAATGTTAAGATGTTACCTATTTTCAGTGCGCGAAAATAAAACACCTTTGTGTGTAATTTTTGTTCTAACAAAATTCACTTTTATTATAAGTTTAACTTCAGTTACAAAATTGTATAATTTTTATACACAAGATCACTAGTTCTGTTCTTATTTATTTAAATGATGCAAGCCAAGTGAGTCTTATAGAAAAGTTTAGAAATGTTTTAGCAGAGAATTAACTGTTTGTCAAAAACTACAATTTCTTTAGTAAAAGCAACTGTTTGTAGCGACCAACGGTTATAACAAAGAACAAAAAATAAATGTTTTCTTTGCATTACAGTAACTAACTATATTGCATGATAGTACAATTGTTGTTGTCAAAAGGAATGCGATTTGACAAACAACTAATATCCAATAGGAAATTTAAACATTAATGACAAAACCCTAACAGATATGTTGAAGAGATTCATACCCTTTCATAAACTTTTTGTATTCCAACGCAAAAAGTGGTTTTGTTTTGAAGGAGGATTCAATTCGCTTCATTGAATGTCAAAAAAACTGTGTAAATTCCATTATTATCTCGACAATGAGATTCTGAAAATAGTTTTCACACAAAATGTCTTCATTGACTTGAGGCTTACAATTAAACAATTCTTCCTGCTCCCAAAATAAACAGCTACAGGTAAACTATGACTTCCTGATACACTCCAACCGAGCTGAGTTTTTTGTAGAAACAATCTGTTTTCATATTTAACCATTCATGGTAAAAGTAGATCGCCATAGACATCATTTCCTAAAAGTAAGTCAATCTTTTCAGGAATCATGAACTTCGGATCTGCAAGACAAAATTGAGACAGATTTGGTAAAGATTGTTTCATTTGTTGGTTTGGAGCGTACGATGTAACTAAGGGTATAATTAGTGTCAAGATGCACAATTTATATTGTGTATTGCAACTGGGGAATATTGAAACATTAAGATCTTTTTGGCAGTTAACGCATCATTTCCCCCAATACCCGAAATGTTGATGTGGGTTCTGTATTTTGGGACAGGCTATAGCTGAGAAAGTTCTTCCGATATGAAAGACATTTTAGATCATTGATCTATAAGAGCTTTTACATGAAAAGTACTATTTGCCGTTTTGATAATTAGTTTTGCGGTCGGTAGCAAAGCTGGAGTGAATTGGCTGGAGCTGGAGTGAAATATTTGTACTTACAGTGGTTGTGTGTGGCGTAGAAGTGGTTGCACTCAACTGTAAAATTGTTTTAGTAGTTTGTGATGATTCATTAAGAGAGGCTGCACAATGTGGTGAGGGCGGACAAATGTGTAAAAAAACTTTTACAATTTTAGAAACTTATCAATACAGTTTGATTTAATATATTTCAGATAACAAAAAAAAATTTTAAATAAGTTAATTTTTAAAAAAGTTATATACAAACAAATTTAAAAGTTTTTTTAAAGCAAGAAAATGTGTAAAAAAATTGCGAATACATTTTAGGGTTAATTTAATATATTTTGTTGATAATACCGTTTATTTTTGATAACATATTGTAGTGTAACATTACTAAAGTATGGTGGCACTTTTTTCAACTTTTAATTTATGCTTTTTACCGTTAGTCTGCATTTAAACAAAAAGAATAAGTTAAAATTATTTACAACTTGAAATTTTAGTTTTAAATTTTAAATATAATATTAATACAAGTATGTACTTTAAAAAAAATATAAGTCTTCCTTGCTTGTCTTTGCATAACTTTATTATATTTCACTTTTTTAGTGTCAGCTCAGGTACAAATAAAACAAATCTAATCTGGCTAGATTCATTTTTTTATTTAGAAGGAGAAGAACAGCTGTGCTCTGTAAATACATTATATGTATAAAGGGTTTTAGACCTTTATTAATTAATTAATTATTTATAGTTGTTTGATTAATTTATTGCCGGTTCGAACAAGGCTGAAAAAACGCCAGTGTTCGCCCTCAGCATAAGCTAGTCACAATGGTCGAAGACGTCCTCTTGCGACTTAGGTTTTTAATAATTTATTTATTTATTTAAATAAAAGACTTGCGCTTCAATTTAAATAGTTGTTTATTTTTCAAGAGTTGGATTAGGAATGACAAAAATTATAAAATAACTTAACCAACTAACCTCTCGTCAAATCAAAAATGTATACTGGTAAATTAAAAGATCAGTTAAACAAAAACAAATAAATGTAATAGACATAGAAAATGAGTTTAACTAAAACATTTTCTGTTATTGTAATAAAAAAAAATGAGTAAATAATAAGGGTGTCCCCTTGCTTACGTTAAACAAAACAAAAATGATAAAAAATAATAATAAACATATACACATAAAGGTTATAAAAATAATATTTAATCAAAATAATAATTAAGGGCGTTACAACCTCCCCCTCTAGTGCATTAATCGTCCCGATGATGCGACCAGGATACTAGTTTTTAGCATTACTTATTCTTCAATCGCAACGATCTTCTTAGAGTTGATGGACGATTGTTGTCGTGATAATTGTTGATGCCTAGGTTGTTATTGTTAAAATTCATCTTTCTGAAATGTTTTGTGTTGAATACAGATGAATTGCTGTTGACATAGTCGTTAAGTTGTTTGTTGTTACAGCTTTGGTTGTTGTTGACATTGTTGTTACGTTGTTCGTTGTTACAGATTTGGTTGTTGTTACGTTGTTCGTTGTTACGGATTTGGTTGTTGTTGACATTGTTGTTACGTTGTTACGGACTTGGTTGTTGTAAACATTGTCGCATACAGACGAGTTGTTGTTGCTTGTGTTGTTGCTAACGTTGCTGTATTCAGACAAGTTGTTATGGATTTGGTTGTTGTTAAGTTGTTCGTTGTTAACATTGTTGCATAGACGACCTCGTTTTCGAAGTGCATAAGCTGGAGTTTTAGAGTTGCCTTCATAAGGAGTTAAAGCTGACGTTGCTAGTGGTGTGTTTGGTGAATCTACTGCAGCAATTGTAAAACAGGATGAACCTTTCATTCCAATGACTACATATGGACCATCTCTTTGAGGTGTACATTTGGAAGTAATTCCTTGTTTTGCCTTACTCAGTATATGCGTTGCTACCAACACTTTATCACCAATTTTTATTACTTTTGATGGTTTACGTTTAAGATCCACAAAATCTTTATTTCGATCTTTCATTTTGATTTGAACTTCATTCGCTAGTTCTAACGTATCTGCCAGTTTTAAAAGATGAGGAGTTATTTGTGGAATAAAATTTTCAGCTTTTACTATAGCTTTGAAGTCATAGTGTGCTTCCATTGGTGTTCTAAGCTCTCAACCAAATGTCAGATAAGCAGCAGTATAACAAGTACTATCACATTTTGCAGTATTCATAGCAAATCTAATTGCAGGCAGCATTACGTTCCATTTTGTGTGGTCTTTTCCTACACAAATTAATCACGATTTTTTCTTTCCACAGGGTTAGCCTCTGGGTGATAAATAGGTGTGAAAGTTTGTGTAATTCCCAAGCAGAACGTTAATTTTTGCATCAGGGCAGAAATAAACTGGGTACCAATATCTGTGTGTAATCTGTGTGGTATACCGAATCATAGTATTACTTCATTAAGAAGGGTTAGAGCGCAATTTTCAGCTGATGCTTCTTTTAAAGCAAAAAGTTCTACCCATCTACTACAAATATCTTCTACAATCAGGGTTCATTGATATCCTTCTACAGTTTTAGGCAAAGGACCAAAAAGATCTACTGCAACTATTTCAAATCTTCTATTGGTACTTAAAGTTTGTAATAATCCGCTAGGTTTCATGTTTGTAGGTTTATATCTTTTACATTCTTCGCAGGAATTTACGTAGTTTTGAATGTCGGTTCTTATACCTGACCAATAAAACAGTGGTGTAATTCGATTATGGTTTTATCTATTCCATAATGTCCAGACATGGTATCATTATGATACTTATTTAAAATTTCTTGGCGAATTGATATTGGTACTACCAACTGCCCATTTTCAGAATCTTGTTTAGAACAGTATCTATACAGAATACCGTCAATCATTATATAACCACGAGTAGTATGACGTATAACATTTTCATCATTGTTTTCAAAAGATGATATAATTTTCTTCAAATTATCATCTTCTAATTGCGATTTACGAAACTCTTCTGAGCCTTTGCGAGGAAAGTCGATTTCTACAGCATTACATTCACATGATTCAATACATAATTCATTCATACATGGTGGCCGCGAAAGCGTACCGGCAACAGCATTTTGTTTACCAGGTATGTAATTAAAAATTAAATTGTAGCTTTGTAGCAATAATGACCATTTTGCGAGTCTACCAGTTGGAGATTTTAATGAAAAAAGCCATCTTAGAGGTTGATGATCGGTGAGAACAGTGACTTTAGAGCCTTCGATGTACCCTCTGAACTTTTGAACGTGTGGGCTGAACAGCCAATGCTTCACGTTCGGTAGTGAAATAGTTTATTTCTGCTGCCATCAAAAGTCTACTTGCGTATTCTATAGGGTGTTCAGTATCCTTCTCCCCCTGCAATAACACAGCCCCGATAGCATAATTGCTAGCGTCTGTTCTTAGAAAGAATGGTTCACTTTCTTTGACCTGTTGCAGTACTGGTGGTGACGTTAACATGTATTTTAGTTTTTGAAATGACTCATTTTCAACATTTGTCCATTTCCATACAACCTTCTTTTTTGTTAAATTTGAAAGAGGTTTCGATATTTCAGCAAAATTTAGGATAAATCTCCTAAACCACGAGCATGTTTGTAAAAATGACATGAGCTGTTTGAGATTTATAGGTACAGGACGCTTAGAAATTGCTGATGTCTTTTCGGGATCTATTTTTATGCCATCTTTTGTAATATATGACCTAAATATTTAACTTCAGGTTAACAGAAAAACACATTTATCTTTATTCAGATGAAATCCAATAATTTTCAACTTTTGAAAAACAAGATTTAAGTCGTATAGAGTTAAATTTTTTGGGTATAAGTACGACAGGAAAATCCCAAGGAGATTATTTTTCTTCTATAATTCCTTTCAATAGCATATCATTTAACTCTGCTTTTAATTTTTCTTTCATGGCAGGTGAAATTCTATATGGTGGGTTAGCTATGGGTGGGACATTTCCAGTATTAATTTTATGTTTTATATCTTTTATAGGTGAGCTTATGTTTTCAAATATCTTCGTGCGTATTTAAAAGTTTAATTAAATCTTTTTTTTGATTATCATTTAAATGAGAATTTTCATTTTCACAAGTATTAAAATCGATCGCGTTTAGTTCAAACGCTTTTGTAGCAGGAGAATCTGTATCTGTTTTCTATTTCTTTAAAGGAGGAAACAAATCCGTTTCTTTTGGTGTTTCATAATTATCTGGTAAAAAGTCTTCAAAGATCTTAAAAATACCTCTTGGCGAATAATCATTTGTGTTTGAGTACATAGATCTTAATGTTAAAACGTTTTCAGAATCATTTTTATTGTTTGATTCGAACCATGATGTGAAATCATGAATATGGCTTAAATTTGATGAAGTTGATGGCTTACCATCCGATATATTTGCTTGGTTAAGAGTTACATTGTCTTTAACCTTAGATGGACTTAGTTTAAATTCAAAAATTTTATGAGGCTCATCCTTGTAATGCCAGGTTCTTTGGGCTAGATCCATTACAATACCGGATTGCTCTAATAAGTCAATGCCGAGTAAGGTTCTGTTATCCTTAGCATTTGGGAGACAAATAAAATGGATTCGCTTTAAGCGATTTCCAATCAAGATATCCACTATCGTTGAATAAACTGTTTCTTTTTTTAACAATTCCATCAGCCAGCTTTATTTCTGCAAAGACTGATTGAAATTTTACTTCTTTTTCTTGTAGTTTCTTATATAAAAAGTATCCAGCTACACTTCTTCTAGCAGCTGTATCCATATATTCTTCACCTTTTAACCCATTTACATTTATTTCAACTGTTGGAACGTTACGACCAACAATTGTTGTTTGGATATTATTAAAATCCAATATTTTAGGGCTTTCTAATACAGTTTTGTAATTACACGTAGGGCAATTCGATCTATAGAAACCTACTGCTCCACAACCATAGCAATTTAGCTTGTTTTCTTCAGGTTTTTTCTTTTTCTCGAGTTCTAATCGTTTATAACATACATCAGCCGTATGGTTTTTCTTTCTGCAGAATGAGCATTTAACTTGAAAATTTTCTTTATCTGCGGGTTTATTAAAAGAATCTGTCTTATTTTCATAATTAAGCAGTTCGATATCCCGAGCTTTTGAAAGGAGATCTTGGAAAGTTTCCACCGTATCTCGAGGGATCTTTTCACGTATTTTTATGTTGATTAGGGAAAATATCATATTAATTATGGTGCTCTCTGGGAGTCTTTCCTTCAACTGCGCGAATAAACGTCTTTTTCGACAAATAAAACTGTCGGTAGACTCAAACAACTTTTGCTTATCTTGAAAAATTTCTGAATATATTCTCCAATCTGGTTTAGGAGGAGCAAATGCGGTACGAAGAAGTTGTATAGCTTCGTCAAAGGATCTGGCTATGTGCTTAACGCGTTGCCACCACGACGATGCATACCCTTCAAGTAATAAAGGCAAGCTGATGAGAGCCATTGAATCTTAAATACGTTCAGCCTCTTTGTAAACTAATATTGTGGCAATAAAATCTTCAACTTTAGACGTACTACGACCACCATTAAAACGGGCACTTCAGGAACTAAATGTAACTCTATTTTCTTGCTGAACTTAATTAACCCCGGGATTTGAATTCTGGTGACTATTATTAGTCGAAACATTTACATTTGGAACAGTGTGATTTTGTATATTGGTAGGAGTAGAATTTGTATTTTGGCCAGTATTTTGTTTGGAAACACCATTACCGCCACTGTTTTGTTTATTTGTGGAAGATGTAGAAGTTTGCGTTGAATTTGTAGGTCCAACAGGTGTTGCTGCTACATTAGAATTTTGCATTTGAGCATCCAATGTAGAATTAAGGGAGTTCATAGTTGTTCTTGGCATATTGGAAAACTTTTCTGAAAACCCTATAAATTTTTAAATTCTGTTTCAAAATTTTCCCCACTTTGTAAAACGTTGTTCAGAAACCCTATTTTTGTAAAAAGTTTCTATATTTAATATTTTACTTTTGTTGTAATATTTTACTTGTTGTAATATTTTATTTAAAAAAAATTGAAGAAAAAACACCGTTATTTAACAACAACACAAGTATATGATGTTTTTTTTTTAATTCTTAACCAATATAGCAACAATATTGATGAACAACAACACCAACTGCTTGCGGAATTATTGCTTATTTTCTTCAATATTAATATTTTTGCAAAAATTTTAATTTTATTTGCAAAAATTTTTCCAATTTTTTTAATTGAAAATTTCACGATAGGCGCCAATTGTAATAAAGGGTTTTAGACCTTTATTAATTAATTAATTATAGTTGTTTGATTAATTTATTGCCGATTCGAACAAGGCTGAAAAACGTCAGTGTTCGCCCTCAGCATAAGCTAGTCACAATGGTCGAAGATGTCCTCTTGCGGCTTAGCTTTTTAATAATTTATTTATTTATTTAAATAAAAGACTTGCGCTTCAATTTAAATAGTTGTTTATTTTTCAAGAGTTGGATCAGGAATGACAAAAATTATAAAATAACTTAACCAACTAACCTCTCGTCAAATCAAAAATGTATACTAGTAAATTAAAAGATCAGTTAAACAAAAACAAATAAATGTAATAGACAGAGAAAATGAGTTTAACTAAAACATTTTCTGTTATTGTAATAAAAAAATGAGTAAATAATCAGGGTGTCCCCTTCCTTACGTTAAACAAAATAAAAATGATAAAAAATAAAAAATAATAATAAACATAAACACAATAAATAAAGGTTATAAAAATAATATTTAAGCAAAATAATAATTAAGGCCGTTACAATATTCGTTTACAAATAGGTGCTAGGAAAGTTTCCAATCCAACCACCAATACCTTTATTTCAATAGAAAAGGCTTTAGCACTTCTAATTGATATGGATATATCATACAGGCAGTATTAAACGATGCGAACGGTTGTAAATGAAGTTTACAAGAACTGCTTCCCGTCATATTATAGCCTACAAAGAGCAAAAAAAAAGTATATTGCGGAAACTATATCAATATCGGAAACGTCAGTAACAATACCATTACAAACAATTCTGAATATGACTGGCAAAAGTTTTTTAGATATAAATTATTTGGAATCCCATAATGATCTTATTTTAGACATTAAATGGGGATTTCATATTATGTAGTTCCGGTCAGCAATTACAAACAAAAGTTTTGTGATGCAAATTCTCGCGATGAATACTTATTTGTTGCTTCTTTTGTTGTATTAATATTCTTGCACTGGGCTACATAAGATATTTTATAGAATAATTTGAAACATTCCTCAATAAAATATTGCCGTACATTATGCTATTATATGTAAAAAGAAAATTCTGAGTTAGTAAAAACTACACAAGCAACTATTCAAGATGAAATAAATAATTTACAAACATTTCATTATGTATCTGAAGAACGAAATCTAAATATTTATTTTAATATTCGATTAACAATGGTAGATGGAGCTGTAGTTAATATTTTAAATGAAAAATGAAAAATGAATTCTGTTGAAGTATTTGAAAGGGATCTTAAAAATAAAGAAGAGTTCCATAAACACAGGCTATCAACATTTCATGCACGAATTAAATATTTTTTTAATCGTATCAGGCTCGAGATCATAATTTAATGTTACTAACGAATAGTAAGTAAACACTAATTTTTTCCATTTAATAAAAAAAAAGTTAGTGTTTACTACTACTATTCGTTAGTAACATTAAATTATGATCTCGAGCCTGATACAAATTAAAAATATATAATTAAATCAAATGGATCGAATAATATACAAAACTTACATACAAAAACATAGGGCACGATGTAATTTATAATCTAATATAATAAAACAATACTCAAATATGTTGTAATAAAAAAATATTAGTATGCCAGATTCCCAATTCGTTCCCAGAAATGGAAACATTAACAATTGGAATGGCAACCCTGTTTTTTTCAGGAGCGGAAAATTCAGTACGTTAGTACTTTTCCATCAACTTGAAAATAACTTTCAAAGAAACATTTTCAAACACACAACGATCAGTCTATGTTCACTAAAAAATAATAAAGCGTGAGAACAGTTGTTTTTGTTTATTGAAAACAATGACGGCTATCCCGTATGTTTGGTTTGTGGTTATAATGCTAAACGCAATCACAAACATACCATTGAAAGGCATTATAATACATGCCAACATAGATTTTTGAATAAAAATTAAGATAGGGCCAAATTAGTAGATGAACTAAAATTAAAGTTTCAAAAGAAAAATTTGCCAATCGACCAATTTCAATATAAAAAAAATATCAAAGAAAAGATTCCTTTTGTTGTTGCTCTATCCTTAGCAAAGCACAGCAAGCCTTTTGAAGATGACTTTTTTAAAGATCTTTCAAAAGAAGTATTAAAGTGTTTTGGCTTCAACAAGTTATACAACTTATAACATTTTGAAATTCAATATTTCCAACCTTGTATTGTGCTTTCATATATGTAAAAGCTCTCGTTGAAGCTCGCTGTAGGTGTAAAAGCTCTTTTGTAAAAGCTTGCACATTGTGCATATGAGTTGGGCGCAACTGCTTTAGGGTGTGTGATATATAAGCCTGTTCAAAAAACCATGAGTTGCTTGTGGGTTGGGTGGTTCTTAAGGAGGCTGAAGATGACCTGGTCGCTCAGGTCCAAAGTGTGCACTCCCTCTAGCGCTGATCCTCATAATTTTTTCCATTTAATAATAAAAAAAATAGTGTTTACTATTCGTTAGTAACATTAAATTATGATCTCGAGCCTGATACAAATTAAAAATATATAATTAAAACAAATGGATCGAATAATATACAAAACTTACATACAAAAACATAGGGCACGATGTAATTTGTAATCTAATATAATAAAACAACACACAAATATGTTGTAATGAAAAGATATTAGTATGCCAGATTCCCAATTCGTTCCCAGAAATGGAAATATTAACAATTGGAAGGGTTGCCATTCCAATTTGTTCTTCGAAAATCGGGGGTGGTTGACAAGTGTAATTCTAAATAAATGGAAAAAAGCTCAGTTTGTACGGGTAATCATACACTATGAAAAAATTAATTTCGCATAGTCATATTCTTTAGGGTGTGTAATATATAAGCCTGTTCAAAAAACCATGAGTTGCTTGTGGTTTGGATGGTTCTTAAGGAGGCTTAAGATGGCCTGGTCGCTCAGGTCGAAAGTGTGCACTCCCTCTAGCGCTGATTTTCACAACTTTTTCCATTTGATAAAAAAATTAGTGTTTACTATTCGTTAGTAACATTAAATTATGATCTCGAGCCTGATAGAAATTAAAAATATATAATTAAAACAAATGGATCGAATAATATACAAAACTTTGCCTGCAATTTTAATTTCACCACAAAGGTGGACGAAAAGGACACCACGTGTCTAATAGGCAGGCAAGGTGTCGAAATGGACGACCAGTGATTATCGGCCTATCTCTGCTTCGTAGAAACCATAATTTTAACAACAGAACGTTCATGCGTTTTCTTGCCGACGTACTGAGAAAGGTGACCCGAATGGAGAAGTGTGTTATGATCGCCTTGACAAAGACGACATTCTGAAATACTCGGACAATCTATAGACGTGTGCGTGTGGGCCAAACAACGTGAGCAGTAATGGTGTAAGACCACCATGCGCAACTTTTTCTCATGACTCATTTTACGAAAATTAGCACATGCACGCAGGGGATTGTTTTTGTTCTTACAGACCTTACACTTCCCATCGCAGGGAGTATTAATCAAAAGAATTGATGGGATATTTAAGCCCGAAGTTCCTTTAGGTTCCGATAAATGTTCGAAAACCGATGATGTTACTAGCGGAGTAATATCAACAACTTCTGTAGTAGGTGCTGCCAAAGGGGCTGCTGCAGATGTAGGTCTTCCAAAAGACCATTATCAGGTTTAGTTTTGCGATAAGGGGGCCATTGTGCTAGGAAAAAACATAGGTTAACGAAGAAGAAAAAAATGTGTGTGATTTTATGTTAATTGACCAAAAGAGCCAATTTCGTAATGTTTCGTCTTACAACACCATTCGCCGTACGCACAACAACTACCCTAACAATACCGTCACTACGCGGATATAATTTTACGACTCAACCTAGTCTCCACAAAGTAAGAGCTAACTGTTCATGTCTTATCACGACCAAATCGTTTTCTTAAATATCGCGTTCCCGATTTGTCCACTTGTAGCGTTTGTGTAAATCCATCAAATACTCATATTTTCACCGGCGGCAAATATGATAAGAAAGAGCTTTTATTTTAAAAAACCGATTAACAATACTTTTTGACAATTCAATAAGATGCACAAATTTCGTCAAGAGAAGTGTAAATCTACTCTCGTAAGGTAAAAGATCAGCTGTTGTTCGGTATACTACAGATATGTTGATTTAACCAAACGACCACTCAATCTTATAATGCCATTCTTATCAAGGAAAGGTTTCTTAGGAATCAAACAACTCCTCGCATATAATGGCTTTTCGCCCAAAAGAAACCTGTACTCTTCAGCAAAACTAAACTTTTGACATACCTTGGCTAAATGTAACTTAGCCCTATTTATCTCTATACTCGAAAGAGTTTTACTGTCACCTAAATGACTATCAGATCTATGAGATGGATGAGTATTATAGAAAAATCGCAATACATACAATATAATACGAAGCGATTTGTTAAGACTCGTATAGTTCCTTAGAATATCCTTATATATATGTTTCCCTTTTTCGTCTATGAAGAACGAAGCAAAACTCTGAACGGAGCGATTCTCAATGTCAATGTCTATTCACGAAAGATCGGTAATATTTCATAGGGATTTATCGAGTCGAAGCCACTGGGGCCGATGCCACTAAAGTTCACTATTTGCCATCTCCGAGGTAGCAACTCCCCGACTACCCAAATCGGCAGGATTATCCTCAGATCGGACGTGCACTCACCAAAAAAAGTCTGTCATTTAAACTGAAAATTTTGCTGTTATTACGGGAAATTTTGCCAATTTGAGCCCAGCGGTATATTTTGCTAATCTTAGCAACACATGTCTGCTGACGTGTAGTACATTGAAATTAGTAGAATTAGTAAACATTTGTAAAGTGGAATTTAAAATCGATTTGCTAAAATCAGCAAAAAAAAATTACTAAATATTCTAATTGTTAGTACCATCAAATTAGTATAAAAAAATTAGTAAGCGCTACTAAATTTTAGTAAATTGGTGTAAACTCAATGAATGTGAATATAGCAAAACTTTAATTTGTTAAAACAATATTATTAAAATGCCCAAATATCTCAATAATTTTTAGATACACTTATTAAGCTGCTAATTTCTTTTGAAATTGCCTTACGAATTTAAATCTACAAATTTATATATTTTTTATCGAACATTTTTTTATTTATTTTTTTCAAAAAATATTTAAGAAAAATTTATTAAAATTCAAAGGCTTACAAAATAGTTAAAACAAACGAATTTTTCATTTTGTTTTAATTTGCTAATCTTTTTTGTAAAAATTTTTTAGTAAATTCTTGGGTTTTAATTTAAGTCAAATTTCAATTGTTTTAAGAGCTGACTTTCATAACTAAATAAGTTTTTAGTGCTATTTTAAATGGATGTCCTATTTTAGGACATGAGTCGGTTGTGAAAAGTTTCTTCATTTCGGATCCCTTTTTTCAACCTATGTAATATTTTAAGGCAACTTAAGTTTGTATGTATGAGTTTTAATTATTAAAAATAACATTTCCTTCAAAATACACTTTTTTAAAATAAGTAAATTTGCTTGCTAATTTTAGCAAATCGATTTTCAAAAATTTGTAAAATTATTTCCGAAGTTAGCAAAAAAAATTTGTATATATTCTGTAAAAGTTCTGCATTTCGTTAAATGTAAATAGTAAAAAAATTTATAAATAATAATTTTTTTACTAAAAATCAGTACGAAAATTGTAAAGTGGGATGGATTTAAAACCGTTTACAACTTCTTCTACAAACTTTTTTTTCTAAGTGTGGTACCATTTTTGTTGGCCAACATTCTCCTAAATAAAACACACTCTATTTGCGACAAATGTCGTCCAAGAGCAAGTGTCATTCTTTAATCAGGAAAGGACAATCCTAGAATCAGCCCAACAATAAATCTAGTAAAGTCGTTCATCAATTTCACTTAGAACAGTTTTCAAAAGTTCAGAACCCAAAACTGCGCCAAAAAGCTCAAGACAGGTTATATAAATCGATTACATGGGATTTATCCTATAAATTTCATCATAGCAATTGATGTTATCAAGACAAATTCTCTGCATAATCATTTGCCCTACAACAACTACTGGACCTAACCAACCAACAATTTCGCAATAGTTGATAGAACTTCCCTCCTCGTGTGAACAGACTTATTGGCAATAGGGTCCACATTAAAGTAAAATGCATCCAATAGCGCATTACTTTTATCTTTTTTGTGTGTATTAAAAATTACTTAAACTTATTTAGTCACCCTTTGTCATTGTTAGCAAATCATAACGGAATTATCATTTGTTCTATTGCTTTTAATATTACTGCTGGTAGTATAAGCAAGGACCCTTTCAAACCAGGATGAACAAACTACAAAATTTTTAGCCACCCATGATAACATGTACCATGCTGCCATGATGCGAAATGGTGCGACTGCAAAAATTCTTAGACGACACCATGAAACTCTTAGCCGATTTACAGAAACATTTAGCCTCTAGCAAGGGTTGTACCACAAGTACAGTGATTGTGTTGTGAATGTATACATGTTTGAATTTTTTTTTCCTAACATACAACAAACAACAATATTAATTATTATAACAAACAAATGTCACAGATAAAATGATTTAAAAACAAATATTGCCAACGTTTTGTAAATAAAACGCGTTTGACGGATGTTTATTATTTGAAATATAAATTAATGAAATATATTTTAATAATCTCGTTTATTTTTATTTAAAAATGGTTCTTCTCATAAAATTCACGTGTTAGTCAGGACGCTTATTATACCAAACTATTTTAATGATGATCTCTTACAAAAGTCAAATAATACAACAGAGTTGCATTTCCAGTCAGTATCTAGTTTACACTTGACACAAATTATTAATAATTATAAAAACAAATGTATATTTGAATTTTTTTTTTTTGCCTAATACAACAAACAAAGCAAAGCTAAACGTGAGTATGAAAGAGACAAAAAACACAAAGCATCGGTAAACATAAGTAAGCAAGGGACAAAAAACACAAAACAACAGTTTGTTTTTTTACCTGCATTAAAATAACCCATATTAATAAACATTAACATTTTTTTGTATATTTACAACAAAAAAAAACCATACTTGCGAGTTTTTCAATACCATTGAAATTTCATTACCATTAGTTGACACTAATGTAAATGAAAAAAATTTCATTACCATTTAATGTTAATGAAATTTTTTCCATTAACAATTTCATTACTAGTAGTAATGAAATAACACAAATGCATTAAAAAACTAATTATAATTGATTGTTTTTAGAATTATTAATAATTTGTTTGTTACAATAATTAATAATGTTGTTTGTTAGGAAAAAAAATTCAAACATGTATACATTCACAACACAATCACTATACTAGAGGCTAAATGCTTCTGTAAATCGGCTAAGAATTTCATGGTGTCGGCTAAGAATTTTTTGTAGTCGCACCATTTGGCAACATGGCAGCAAAATAGAAATAGATGAGCAAAAAGAAGAAAACATCGCTTGTGACAAATGCAACAAAATTTTTCATTCTCAATGTACTAAACTGGATAAGTGCCAATTTATTTTCTTGTTGGAGAATGAGAATGAGGAGTATACTTGTCATATTTGCGAAGGAGGAGACAATGTAACAAAGAAGAGTTGTCGCTTATTAAAAATAAACTTAATCAGCTGGATCAGTTATCACATATTCATGAATCGATAACTTTTTTATCGAAGCAATATGATGACATTTTAAAAGGGATGGTTGAAAACAACAAAAGATTGGATGAAGTCAAAAAAGAAAACAGCCAATTAAAACAAGAAATTAATTATCTTAAAAATAATGTTAAGACTTTAAACGATGAAAGAGTGAAAAATCAGTGTAATGTCATTGGTTTAAAACCAGATGATAAGGATTCTGCTGCTAAAGCTGTGTTAAATTTTTCAAAAAAATTGGTGTTGAAATGAATACTGATAGCATAGATGATGCTTTTTATTTAAACAATCGTTACAAAAAGTCAACGAAGAAAAATGTAAATGTAAAATTGTAAAGTTTGACACCAAAAAATCGAAGAGCTAACTATATTATATTTTTGCTAGCTTAAGCAAATGTGCGAATACATGTAATCAAATGTGTATAACTATATTGTACTTAACAAACTTTTCGTTAAGTTTCGTCAAGTGTCATTTGCTTAAACAAACATCGAAACTGACCGCACTTTACTTAAGGAATCAACTGTTTTTAGAAAAACTATTTATGAAAAAAAAAACAAGTTGCAATGTACGCGGAAAATAATTTTATAGGAAATTTAATTAAAAATTATAAAAAACAAACGCACATGTATGAAAAAAGGGATGGTTTTTGTTATTGTTTTTCGATTGAGATGCAGGCACTGTTGCATTTTTTTGTAATTTTTATTTATTTTTTAAATCGTTTCTTTAAATTATTTTAAATAAATATAGACTTATTCGTTAATTGTTAAATATTTATAAATTGTATATATTAAATAATATTTTTCTAAAAAATACAAATATTTAGGAAATGTAAGAAGAAAACAGTTTTTTCAAAAGTACAAATATTTGCAACTAAGTGTAGTAAGTATTAAAGTTTATAAAGTACATTGTAGCCACCCTAAAGTCGTCAATAAGTTGTTTAAGCATTTGACAGACTTTTCGTTAATTTTTGACAGTAGCTTAAGTTAGCAAAAGTATAATATAGTTAGCCCTTTAGAGTTGTAAAAGTATTGAGTACTGACAAGAGAATCTTCCTCATGCTTAAGAGCTAACTATATTATACTTTTGCTAGCTTAAACAAATATGCGAATACATGTAATCAAATGTGTATGACTATATTGTACTTAACAAACTTTTCGTTAAGTTTCGTCAAGTGTCATTTGCTTAAGCAAACAGCGAAACTGACCGCACTTTACTTAAGTAATCATGTGTTTTTAGAAAAACTGTTTATGAAAAAAAAAACAAATTGCAATGTACGCGGAAAATATTTTTATAGAAAATTTAATTGAAAATGTTAAAAAACAAACGTGCATGTATGACAAATGGGGTGGGTTTTTTATTTGTTTTTCGATTAAGATGCAAGCACTGTTGCATTTTTTAGTACTTTTTTATTTATGTTTTAACTTGTTTCTTTAAATTATTTAAAATTAATATGGATTTACTTGTTAATTGTAAAATATTTATAACTAGTACACATTAAATAATATTTTTCGAAAAGATACATATATTTTGGAAATATAAGAAGAAAAGAGACTCTGCAAAAGTACAAATTTTTGGCAACTAAGTGTAGTAAGTATTTAAGTTTAAAAAGTACATTGTAGCCACCCAAAAGTCTTCAATAAGTTTATTAAACATTTGACAGACTTTTCTATAATTTTTGACAGTAGCTTAAGTTAGCAAAGTATAATATAGTTAGCCCTTAAAGAAAAATTTATGGCCGCTAAGCCAATATTGAAGGAAGATGAATTAAAAAATAAAGTTTTTGTCATTGATCTACTTAGCAAGGAGACATTATCACTGCTAAATTATGCCAAGACGTTAAAAACAGTTGGGTATTCATCTGTGTATCCAAATCATGGACGGATTTTAGCAAAAAAGAGGGCTATTACTCGCCCCCGTTTGAGATGATGTAGATGCAATTTTTCTTGAAGCCAGTACAAACAAACATAGGATGAGAAGATCGATGAGTAAAAGTGTTGCAGTGTATTTGGGTAGTACCGATGATGAAGGGCAAGTTAATTTCATGTCACAAGTTAACAAATAATACATAACAAAAAAAACAATTTTTTTAAATATTTTTTTTCTTCTTTCTCCTTATTCAATGATTCAAAATCAGTATTTTAAAAGTATTAATTCTTTTGAAAATTTTTTTAAAACTATAAATTATAAGTATTTAAAAATTATTTCGATAAATTTAAGAAGCATGTCGTCGCTAAATAAATTTAATAAATTCAAATCTTTTTTAACTAATTTACCGAGATTGCCTTATATTCTAGCAATTCAAGAGACTTGGTTTGATGAAAAATGTTCTGAAATGTATAAAATTCCTCATTATAATAGCATTCATTGTTGCAGAAGTGATGGGCACGGAGGTACCTCAATATATATCAGTAATAAATATCAATTTATCGTAAACTGTTGTCGAAGATTTAATTTTGTGGATATTATTCAAGTAACACTTAATAACATCAAAGTTAATGGAAAGCAATTGGAATTTATGTCGTACTATCGATCGCAAAAATGTAAAGTCGAAGATTTCTTGAACATTTTGGAAAACAAATTAGTCAATTTTGCAAATAATCCATTCATTTTAGTAGGAGATTCAAATGTTGATTTGATTGTTGTCATTTTCTAATTACAAGACCACAGAGTGGTACATGCATTGACCATGGTTTTAGTAATATAGCGAATCAAGTTGCTATTGACTCAGTAGAATGCAGTTTAAGTGATCACAATCTGGTTTGCTGTAAATTAAATTTGGAAATTGAACATCATCATAATTCTGAGACAGTAAAGACTACCTGTGATTATGCAAAGGTAAAAAATTACTTAGAACAAAATCTTTTAAATATAAATTATTTACAAAGCCCATCGGATATGACTTCTAATTTAGTAGGAGTGATGAATGAAGCTATTTTAAAATATACTAGTGAATCTAGTGAAAAAATCTGCATTAAGCGTGATATTGCACCATGGATCAATAAAAACTGATGGTCTCTTATGAAAATGAAGAAGAAGCTGTTAGAAAAGGAAGAATAATTTGTTTAATCCAGCTATAAATGAAAATTTGAAAAGAATTTGCAAGGTAATCACAAAAGCAACAAGAGAATCAATGAATGACTATTATGGCGATTCCTGAACGAAGTAACAGGGCGTAAACAAAATAAAACAATTAATGTCGTTGACTCAAATGGTTTAAACATTAATACTAATAAAATTAAGGCCACACTTCTGAATGATTATTTTATTAATGTCGTAGACGCGCTAAGAGAAAATATTAAAATATCAAAATGATAATTGTAACTCATTGAGTACATTAACTCAACATAATAAACCTTTTTCATTAAAAGCAGTTACATCAGCTGAAGTTGAAAACATTGTAATGCATTTAAACAAATCGAATAGCACTGGAAATTATAATTTTTCGTCAAAGCTACTAACATTTTGCTGTCAAATTTTCTCGTCACAGCAGAAATTTTTAATAGCATCATAAGGAATTTCTAGAAAAGGAATCCTTATTGCATAAAAATCAATTTGGATTTGTGAAAGGCAGTGGTACTGACGTGGCAGTTGTCAGTGTTGTAAATACAATATGTGAAGGCCTGGATAAAGGTTTTAGTGGAGGTGCTGGCATATTCTATGATTTCAGTAAAGCATTTGACCTGGTGGATCATACAATTTTAATCGAAAAACTTATATATTATGGTATTGTTGGCCCTAAACTTCAACTTATTGAAAATTTTTTAACAAACAGTAAACAATATGTTGAAGTTTTAGTAGAAAAAAATTCATCTGCTTCTGTAAATTGTGGAGTTCCCCAGGGGAGTGTCTTATCAATAATATTGGACTTTTTGGTAAGATTATCATGGTTGCTGACGATGTTTCTGTTTTTTATCCATATAAATTTGATTAATTCCTGAAAACACAAATGGAAAGAGATTCTGCATTTTTATTAAAATTTGCGCGACTAAATCACCGTGTACTGGACGCAGATAAAACAAAATTGTTACAACAGAAGTCGCGTCGCTAGTTTCTGTTTACACACTTTGTTATTACACTGGTGACAATTACAAATACCTCGGCACACATAAAGGGTATATAAAGAGCAACATTGAACAAGTCTGGGTCAGTCGTCAGCAGCCGTGAACGAGAACACAGGTAATTTCAACACTAAATATTAAATTCTAATCCTGCGAGCATCCTTGGACAACTTGTAAGTATCCAGCGAACATCCTTGAAGGTACTGTGGATATCCTTGAAGGTCCTGTGTACATCCTTGAAGGTCCTGCTGATATCCTTGAAGGTCCTGCCGATATCCTTGAAGATCCTGCGAATATCCTTGAATGTCCTGTCAAAATACTTGAAGGTCCTGCGAACATCCTTGCAGGTCCTGCCGATATCCTTAAAGATCCTGCGGATATCCTTGAAGGTCCTGTCCACATCCTTGAAGGCCCTGCGAACATCCTTGAAGGTCCTGCTGACATCCTTGAAGTTCCTGCCGATATACTTGAAGATCCTGCGGATATCCTTAAAGGTCCTGTCAACATCCTTGGAGGTCCTGCGAACATCCTGGAAGGTCCTGCTGATATCCTTGAAGACCCTGCGGCTATCCTTAAAGGTCCGGCTAATATCCTAGAAAGTCCTGCTTATATCCTTAAAGGCCTGCGAATATCCTGGGAGGTCCTGTGGAGATCCTCGAACGGTTCATAAGAGGAAGCGTGCCGTCCCAGGTCGATCCTTCATCCTCTATCTCTCTATTTATCTCTCTCTTCCTCTCTCTTTCCCTCCCTCTCACCTAATAAACGTAGGTCATACGAAGTTCACCAGAGGAGGCGTGCCGTCCCCGATTGCTGTCCTCCCCTTTCGAAGATACCACAGGGAGCGTGCCGTCCCAGGGCGCTGCCCTCACCTAGACGTAGTTCATCAGAGGAAGCGTGCCGTCCCCGGTCACTGTCTTTCCCCGTGAAGATACCAGAGGGAGCGTGCTGTCCCAGGTCGCTGCCCTCACCTAGACGTTGCTCATCAGGGGAAGCGTGCCGTCCCCGGTTACTGTCCTTCCCTGTGAAGATATCAGAGGGAGCGTGCCGTCCCAGGTCGCTGCCCTTACCTAGACGTTGCTCATCAGAGGAAGCGTGCCCTCCCCGGTCGCTGTTCTACCTTTTGAAGATACCAGAGGGAGCGTGCCGTGCGTAGTTTATCAGAGGAAGCGTGCCGGTCCCGGTCGCTGTCCTTCCCTGTGAAGATACCAGAGGGAGCGTGGCGTCCCAGGTCGCTGCCTTCACCTAGACGTTACTCATCAGAGGAAGTGTGCCGTCCCCGGTCGCTGTCCTACCTTTCGAAGATACCAGAGGGAGCGTGCCGTCCCAGGTCGCTGCCCTTATCTAGACGTAGTGCATCAGAGGAAGCGTGCCGTCCCCGGTTGCTGTTCTCCCCTTTGAAGAAAACAGAAGAGCGCGCCGTCCCAGGTCGCTCCTTCATCTTCTCTCTCTCTCTCTTTATCTCTCTCTCCCCCTCTCTCTCTCTTTCTCTCCCTCTCACTTAATCAACGTATGTCATACCAAGTTCACCAGAGGAAGCGTGCCGTCCCAGGTCGCTGTCCTGCCTTTCGAAGATACCATAGGGATACCATGCCATCCCAGGTCGCTAGCCTCACCAAGACGTAGCTTCTCAGAGCAAGCGTGCCGTGCCCGGTCGCTGTCCTACCTTTCGAAGATACCAGAGGGAGCGTGCCGTCCCAGGTCGCTGCCCTCACCAAGACGTAGTTCCTCAGAGGAAGCGTGCCATCCCCGGTCGCTGTCCTACCTTTCGAAGATACCAGAGGGAGCGTCCCATACCAGGTCGATGCCCTCACCTAGACGTAGATCATCAGAGGAAGCGTGCCGTCCCAGGTCGCTGCCCTCACCTAGACATAGTTCATCAGAGGAAGCGTGCCGTCCCCGGTCGCTGTCCTCCCCTTTCAAAGATACCAGAGGGAGCGTGCCGTCCCAGGTCGCTGCCCTCACCTAGACGTAGTTCATCAGAGGAAGCGTGCCATCCCCGCCGCTGTCCTCCCCTTTCGAAGATACCAGAGGGAGCGTGCCGTACCAGGTCGCTGCCCTCACCTAGACGTAGTTCATCAGTGCCGTCTCCGGTCGCGGTCCTACCTTTTGAAGATACCAGAGGGAGCGTGCCGTCCCCGGTCGCTGTCCTACCTTTTGAAGATACCAGAGGTAGCGTGCTATCTCAGGGCGCTGCCCTCACCTTGACGTAGTTCCTTAGAGGAAGCGTGCCGTCCCCGGTCGCTGTCCTACCTTTCGAAGATACCAGAGGGAGCGTGCCGTCCCCGGTCGCTGTCCTACCTTTTGAAGATACCAGAGGTAGCGTGCCATCCCAGGGCGCTGCCCTCACCTAGACGTAGTTCCTTAGAGGAAGCGTGCCATCCCCGGTCGCTGTCCTACCTTTCGAAGATACCAGAGGGAGCGTGCCGTACCAGGTCGCTGCCCTCACCTAGACGTAGATCATCAGAGGAAGCGTGCCGTCCCAGGTCGCTGTCCTCACCTAGACGTAGGTCATCAGAGGAAGCGTGCCGTCCCCGGTCGCTGTCCTCCCCTTTCGAAGATACCAGAGGGAGCGTGCCGTCCCAGGTCGCTGCCCTCACTTAGACGTAGTTCATCAGAGGAAGCGTGTCGTCCCCGGCCGCTGTCCTCCTCTTTCGAAGATACCAGAGGGAGCGTGCCGTACCAGGTCGCTGCCCTCACCTAGACGTAGTTAATCAGAGGAAGCGTGCCGTCACCGGTCTCGGTCCTACCTTTTGAAGGTGCCAGAGGGAGTGTGCCGTCCCAGGTCGCTACCCTTATCTAGACGCAGTTCATCAGAGGAAGCGTGCCGTCCCCGGTCGCTTCTGCATTCTCTCTCTTTATCCCTCTTTTTCTCTGTCTCTCTCTTTATCAATCCTGTAGTACTAACCACAATAAACAAATTTACCTTTGTATAAAATCACGTCTTTTACTCTTAGTCACTGGATCAAATAAATTTCTGTGACGATCCCTACCCCTGGCTGGGAAACTTTGACCGCCTCTAAAATGAAATTCCGATGTGAACTTTCAAAACGCCGACACACGTATATTTTTGTTGGTCTCCTTAACAAGAATCAATCGTCGGAACCCCGTAATTTTGGAAAAAGTTTGAAATTGTTTTACAGTGTAGTTTGCCTGAAAATTTGAATGCTTGCAAGTTATCAGTTTTTAAGATAAATGTGAAGAAATATCTCTTGGAAAAAATAGAAATGCTTCTTGAATAGTTTCTTTTTTATATAATTAATACATATCTAAATGTATTTTTTTTTTTTGTAATATACATATAAAATGTTTATAATATCTTTTGTTATATAATTATAAGCTAATATAATTTTTTTTCCAACGCGTCTCACAAGGCCATTTTGGGCGCGGGACAATCTTTGTTATGAATTATATTGAAATAAATAAACTATATTTAAAAAAAACCTGTACATTTAACGGTAATTTTAATGCAGCAATTCCAGAAGAAGCAGGGTAAATTTTCAAGTAAAATTGTTGATACTTAATAAAAAGAAAATCTGATTGGCGAAAATTTAAATTTTTTTTTCATTTAACTAAAAAGCTAAAAAAAATAACAATTATTTCCGATAGATTTCTTAAGTAATATAAAAAAACAACAAAAACTTAAAAAAATATTCAAATGTGCATCACAGTGAAAGTGAGCCACTAAAAGTAAATCTAGTTAATATTTAATACTAATATTTTGTTGGACCTCCTTTCGCAGAAATAACACCCTGCAGACGTCTAGGCATCGATTACATTAAATTTTGGGTGTACGAGGTGGGAATTGCCCTCCACTCGTATTGAAGAGCATTTATGAGGCATTTTTGTGGTGTAATGGCATGTTTTCGGATATTTTGGCCAAGATGGGCCCTTAAATTTTCAATTATATTTAAATCCGGAGATTGTGGTGGAACTTCAAGAACATATGGGCAATTATACATAAACCATTCCCGCGCAACATACAATTTATGCTTGGGATCGTTGTCCTGGTAGGAATAGAAGTCGACTTCGATCCCAAGTTTTTAAACCCTCGGCTTGGCGTTTTGCTTCAAAATGTCTACAAAAACAAATTTGTTCATAATTCCCGAAATGTGATGCAAATTTCCAGTCCCACTTCCTGCCATGCACACCCAAACCATGACAGAACCACCTCAATGCTTCACACTTGGGATAAGGTTTTTTCCTGAAGCTGGGTGTTCTTTTGTCGCCATACCATTTGCTTTCCGTCGAAGCCAAATAAGTTAAATTTACTTTCATCTGTAAATAAAACCTAACCAAACATTTATAGTGGATATTTACTATATTTTATGTGTATACCTTTTGCCAAAAACTCATATCCTTTTGAACATATTTACGAGCAAATAAACGGCTTCTTTCTTACAACTCTTCCATTATAACCGTGTTTCCTAAGCACTCTTCTAACTGTTCCAGGGTGTACTTGGACATCCATCTGACTTTTGACCATTTCCGTCAGTTTCGGAGAGCTTAACCGAGGATTTTTTTATTTCTCTTACAATAAAAGCCTCATTTCCTTTCGAAAATGCTTTTATATTACTTTTTTCACTTTATTTTTAATTCTACCATCTCTTGTAAAGCGGTGGATAATCTGCTGTACAGTTCCACGGCTTTTATTGACAAATTTAGCCATTTCTCTTTGATATTAACATTCTTTGAAGAGTTCAATTACTCGCTCTCTAATTTATACACTTGTTTGTAGTCCTACCTCACTCTTTGATGTTTTATACACAAATAACGCATTAACAAAAAGATCAATGCAAAAATATTAATAACAAAAAACATTTACCGCTATTTTACCAAGAACAAAATTAAGTGGCTCACTTTGAGTGTGATGTGTATTTGTAATATGGTAATTTTTTGAGTTTTTTTGTTTTTTTATATTACTAAGAAGATTTATCTGAAATAACTTTTATATTTTTTAAGCTTTGAAGTTAAGCAAACAAAGTTAATATTTTCGCCAATCAGTTTTTTGTTTTATTATTTATCAATAGTTTAATTTGAAAATTTACCTGGCTCACTTTGACTGTGAGCCACTGTATATATGTGTGCACAGCGCATGATGCGAGGATTGTTTTTCGTGCCACAAGTTACTATGAAGACATTTTGTTTCATTTTGTATGTGGTTGCATATCAGTAGCCGTCGTTGGCAGTTTAGTGATCATTGAGAAGACAATGGACAAAACAGTTTAAATGAACATTCTGACAGAAAATGCTGAATATTCCAGATATTTATTATTTTGAACAGGAAAATGTACCTAGGCATACACCAGCTGACGTTAATATGTGGATCGCAAATAACACACCACATATGCTAAAAACCGCTCCTCAAAGTTCCGATTTGAAGCCTATTGACCACTTGTGGGATAATTTAGAAAAACGCATATGAAATCACACTATTTCTAGTAAAGCCCAGCCAAAGAAAATACTTTCGACTGATTGGGCTCAAATATACGAAAATTACACAAAAACGCTTGTGCCCTCAAAGTTTCTTAAGAACGGGTCATCGCCAAGACCACTTAATGGCGAATTTTGCGTAAAGATCTTGGTTTACACACATTCAAGATCAAGCCGACTCAAGAATTGAAGCCGATGGACCATTTGACGCGACGTACGTTCTCCGATTGGGCTCTGGAGAAGATGCGCCAAGATGATGAAATTCATCGCAAAAATTCTTCAGTGACGAAGCTCATTTTTGGCTCAATGGGTTCGTCAATAAGCAAAATATGCGTTATTGGTTTGGTGAAAATCCACATGTGCTTCATGAATCACCACTTCATCCACAAAAAATAACAGTTTGGTGCGGTTACATGCAAACCGGCGGCGTCATTGGGCCATATTTTTTCGTCGACAATAATGATCGTCACGTAACTGTGAATGGCAATCGTAATCGCGCCATGATTACCGATTTTTTTTTTTTTGGCTCGAATTGGAAAACATGGACTTGGACGACATGTGGTTTCAACAGGACGGTGCCACAAGCCACACAGCACACGTAACAATCGATTTATTGAAGAGTAAGTTTGGTGAGCGTGCTATCTCAAGAAAAGGACTAGTCAATTGTCCGCCTCGTTTGTGCGATTTAACGCCTCTAGACTTGGTCTATGCCAACAAGCTGGCGACGTTGGAAGAACTCAGAGCCAACATTGAACGCGAAATAGCAGCAGTTACGGCCGAAATGTGTGACCGAGTCATCGAAAATTGGGTCCAACGAATCGACCGCTGCCGACCTGCCCGCGGTGGCCATATGGACAAAGTCGAGTACCATTCATAAATGTTTTGATTGTATTTCAAGTCGATCATAAAGTTTTAGAAATATTTCAAATGGTTTGCGTTTTATTTAAAAAAAGTTGCCCAGTCCTTATTGGTTAGCACATTAAATAAAAATGAGGGTCATATCTTTTGTTACGTATTTTTTAAAAACTTAGGTAACCATAACAATTTCTCTAGACTGTATGCTTTTCTTGGAGTATGTGCTAACTCATTGATAAGGTACATTTTAGAATTTTGGCCAGAGGCGTGGTAAAATTGGGTGTTTAAATGGCGAAAACTCTCCCCATTAACGGCCTGCCCGTTGGATCTGGGAAGTTGAACTTTAATATGAAGGTTCCTTCTCCAGTGTAGATAACAGCTAAGACGTATATTTTTTGGGGAAATCCAAAGGGGAAGAGCAGAAAGGAAAGAGCAGGAGGGGTTCCTCCTCCGGCGTAGACATTCATCTTGGTCGTATTTTTGGGAATGTCTACGGGGAGGGAGAAAAAGGTGAAAAGTCTCCCCCTTAACGGGATGACCACACCGATTTAGCTAGAAACCTGAAATTTGAAATATGTATATGTTACCTTGAGTATGCGCTAACTCATTGTTGAGGTACATCTTAAAATTTTCGCCAGAGACATGGTAAAATTTGGGGATTACGGGTACTTATCTGGGGACTCCGTGTACTCCATGGCGTTAGCTAAAAATTAAAAAAAAAACATATTAACGAATAGTTAACAGTAAATGTGTTACGAAAAAATATTTTAGCAAAAAGGATAAAAGAATGCAAAAGAATATGTTTTCATCAAATCTTATTTCCTCAAAACACTAAGAAATTATTAAAATTTAGCTACGTATAATTAATTAATTGATATCTTAATTGATTTGAAGCTGGAGTTTCAAGCAAAAATTTTATGAAAATTTTAATTGAGAATTGTTAGGAATTCACTTAAAGTTTAAATTATTATAATTAAAACTTCAATTGAAAATGTCGAAGATTTTTTATTAACAATTTAATTGTATGATTAAAAAATTAATTGAAACAACTTTTTAAAATTTTTACAAAAAAAAAATAACTGATATAACAAATTTTTTAGCTGGTCCAAATTCACTTAAAGTTTTAATTGTATTTACAAATATTTTAATTGAAATTCGATTTTAGTTTATTTTCTGTGTAGTTGAGGACAAAACTATTTATGAAAATGTAATTATTCTTAAATAGTTTGACAATTTTACTTGTTTCCAGCTTATGGAGCAATTAAATGTTTTATAGGATTTTACCATTTGTCGCAAAATCACACCGACTTCTTCTCAAAAAGCAGTTGTCGAAGAACTACTTGCAAGGAGTTACGTTCCCACAACGAATATTTTAGAAAATATATTAAATTTACTTTAAAAGGTCGTAATAGCAAATGGCCATTAATTGAACAACCATATAGAGGAGGACGGCTAAAAGACTGGCCAGTGCGATTAACTAGCTAACTATCAATTTTTAAACGTAAATTCCTATTTTTAAATGTACATTATTATTAAATTTCTTATATTTTATTTTACATTTTTTTCTAATCGGTAATCTTATCTACAACTTCTTTTTTGTCGAAGTTAACGATAGTATTTAAAGACTAAATTCGATAGATAAATTTACGGAGAATCGCAGACAGATCCATTTTCACTACTATAAAATTGGTTTTCTTTTCAAATACATGTAACTCAGCACCACATTTTTAAATTTTCTTTTTATTGTCGTTTTAAGTTTAATTTTTATTTTAAACAACAAAATCAATTATATAAATCCAAATTAAATAATTAACTATTAAAAGGGTACAGCACTTTTTTAACAATACACAAAACATTAAAACTCAACTTTTTATACCCAATGTCATCTAACGCAACCCAAATCGAAGAAATTTATAATAAAAACGTTTCTGCCTTTTGTATAGAGTTCTATAGAAAATCAACTTTTACAACTAATGGTTTTTTGATGAAGCATTCGTTATGATGATGAAGCGACAATAGCTTTTCAAATACAATAGAAAACAATAAATGCCATTTAGTTGGCTTTGTAAAGAAACTGAAAATGATTAACATTTCCTTTCTTTTTACTTTTCCTTTCAAAATACTAAAATAAAGATACCATCATACAGACACATATATAAACATTCTCACACAAGAAAGTTTTAATCGGAATAAAAGTATAAATGCAGTGAAAAATCGTTTGAAAAGTATTTTACATAATTTTTCATCAAGAAAAGTAGATAGAAATTCCTAATATAATTAAGATAATGTATAAGTAACCAAAAGAGTCATGTTGAAGATAATTTCTTTTAATTCGGGAGGTTCGTTACCCCATTTTTATTACCTGGCGAAAATTCCAAAATTTACAGGGTATGTGAATATTGAATAAATTAATAATAATAACTATTTTCTAAAAATTTTACTATTTAAATAAATTTTTTTCATCTTTTGAAGTGGATGTTTAAAATTAAATATTTGAATTTCTTGTTTAAAGGTCATTCAAGGGGGACGTGAAAAGTGTTACCTGTTTTAATATCACTTGATCCCCTTTCTATCCCATTTCGTTCTCCTTGTCTAATGATTCATTTCCACTCGTTCCCATTCCATTTATTTCCCCTCGTCTAATGTTTCAATTACACTCGTTTTCCATTTCATTCTATTTTTTACCCTATCAAGTGTATCGATTTCACTCCTTCCTCATTTCATTCTATTTCAATCCCCATTTCAAGTGTTTTAATTCCACTCGTACCACGTTTCATTCCATTTCGTATCCCTTCTCATGTGTTTCAATTTTACTTTTACCCTTTCCATTCCATTTCTGTCCCCTTCCAATTTGCAATTTTTCCTTCCCCATATACACCATAGCGAACAAAGTCCGCTACGTTGTTAGCGTAGAAAATGGTGCAACCAGCCCGGAGTCCATAATTTTTACCATGTCCCAGACCAAAATTCTAAGATGTACCTCAATAACGAGTTAGCCCATACTCCAAGTAACACATATCTCAAGTTTTAGATTTTTCCCTTTGAACCATGTACCTGACAAAATTTCTAAAGTGTAGCTGATCAATGAGTTGGCACATACATACATTAGCTTTCTGGATAAATCGGTGGGGGCAGCCAGTTAAGGAGGAGGCTGTTCACTTTTTTGCCCCTTCCCATACAAATTTCAAAAAATTCGACCTATGTAAATGTCTACACCGGAGGAGGAACCTTTGCACCAAATTTGAACTTCCCAACTCCAATGGCCCCTCCCGGTTGGATTTTCCAAAAATTTCGTCTTAACTGTTATCTACACTGGATAAGGGTCCTGCATACTAAATTTCAACTTCCTAGGTGCAACGGGGTTTGTGCAGGCTGTTAAGGGGGAGACTTCATCGATGAGTTAGCACATACTCCAAGAAAAGCATATTTCAGATTTCTAGATATAGGAGTTTGGGCAGGCCGTGGAAGGGGTTTTCCCCGTTTTGCTCTTTCCCGAAGGAATTTCCAAGAACCTCGAATTAGCGAATGTCTACGGCGCAGGGGGAACCTACATACCTCTTACCTCCTGCGGTTTGGGCTGGGCGATGTTGAATGAATAAATAAATATTTACTCATTTTTACATTTACAAATTTGCATTAGCAAATGTGCATATTTACACATTTGCATATTTGCACACTTACATAACCATCAAACTATCGATCCATCAAACGATCGATCCAACAAATCATCAATCTATCAAACAATCAAATTTTCACTCTTGCACATTTGCAATTTTGAACATTTGCACATTCGCACTATGCACATTTGCACATTTTCACAATTTGCTCATATGCACATTTTCACATTTAGATTGGAGGAGGAATCTATGTACCAAATTTTAACTTCCCAGCTCAAGCAGTTTTGACAGGCCGTCAAGGGGGAGAATTTTCGCTTTTCCGCGTTAGATTTTCCAAAAATCACATCTTATCTGAAGAAGGAACCTGTATACTAAATTTTAACTTTCTAGTTTCAGCGGAATGGGCAGGCCGTTCGGGGGGAGAGTGAGTTAGTCCATACTCCAGGCAATATATATTTAAAATTTCAGGTATATTGCTATTTCGGTGTGGGCCGCTAAGGGGGAGATTTAATCCTTTTTGCCCTTCCCCGATGAAATTTATAAGGTCCGCCAAATAACTTTTTTTTTTGAAAATGCTAAAAAAAAACTACTGAAAATTTTCTCAAATTTCTTTTTTTATTTGAAAGAACAATCCTTAAAGTTAATAATGGAAAATAATTTCATTCAAATGGCTGCCTCGGCTGGCCATGCAGTAGCCTACACTATCGGTCCAATTTTTAAGCACATTATCGATTGTGTGCAGCTTCATGGCTTCACGAATATTGTCCTTTAAAGCGTCAGTTGTCTCTGGCTTGTCGGCGTAACACTTATCTTTGACGGCACCCCACAAATAATAGTCCAACGGTGTCAAATCGCAGCTCCGAGGTGGCCAAACGACATCAGCTCTGCGGCTGATAATGCGATCTTCAAAAACAGGGCGCAAAACATCGAGTGTAGCTTCGGCTGTGTGGCACGTAGCGCCGTCCTGTTGAAACCAAATGTTGCCAATATCCTCCTCTTCAATTTTTGTGAGCAAAAATTCGTTCAACATGGCCCGATAACGATCGCCATTGACTGTAACTGCCACTTCTAGCTCATTTTCGAAGAAAAATGGCCCAATTATGCCTCTGGACCAAAATCCGCACCAAACAGTGACTCGTTTTGGGCTTTTCAATGTATGCGTGTGGGTTTTCTGTGCCCCAAATGCGACAATTTTGCTTGTTTACATACCCGCCAAGATCAAAATGAGCTTCATCTGAAAAGATGACATTGAAAAGATGACATTATGCCCCATTACCATGATTTTCAAAGTAATGTCGCAATATTTCCCAGCGTTGTTCAAGCGTATACACAACCATATTCGTTCAGCGGAAGGATAAAACTAATTATCTCTCAAATCAGACATGAGCTAAGTGTTACCATTCACGAAATAAGCACTAGTTGAAAAAAAAAGTTAGATGGCGGACCCTATAAATCATGTCTTAGCTGTTATCTACACTGGTTTTGGCAGGCCGTCAAGGGGGATAATTGTACCCTTTTATGCCCCTCCCCATTGGATTTGTCAAAAGTCAAGTCTTAGCTGCTATCTACACTGTATAAGGAGCATGCATACCAAATTTCAACTTCCTAGGTCCAACGGTTTGGGCAGGCCGTAAAGGAAGAGACTTTTCTCCCTTGTAACTCCTATTTTTAAATCGTCACGGGCCAAAATTCTAAAATGTACCTTATCAAGGAGTTAGCACATACTCCCCGTCTTAACCATTGTCTACGCCGGAGGGGGAACATTCATTCCAAATTTCAGCCTCCTACCTCAGTCAGTAACGTTATTCCTTTATATATAAAGATAATCAATAACATATAAAAATAATAAATTTTGAAAAAAAATAAAAAATTTTAACCTGTTAGGCGCTTTATTCTTTTCGTAAGAAATAACTTGATTCACTATTTTCACTTTAAGAGGACAAAATAAATGTGTACAACTTTTATTTGAATTGCCATTTTTGTAAGGCGTAAGAAAAAAATCCTTCAATAAGCTTATTTCTCATTATTTTAATTTGAGCACAACATTCCCAATAATTACTACGTGATATCAGTTTTAATTACTATTCTTCTTAGGTAGAAGTGCGTGAGCGTCAGTAACACAAACTCACTTACCGATCTCTATAAACAAACAAAACTAACAATAACTAAACAAAAAAAGTAACAATAACAAACAACAATAACTTACACATCAGGTGGAAAGTCCGTATGATAACCAATAAAACAACAATTTTTTTTGGCAAAAGTCGACTTTATTCATCAACATATACAGATTCAATCACACCAATGCCTTTCTAACATTTCGGTTACTTTTTTTTAGAATGATTTATCTGTATTACGGCAATTTGCTCTTCATTCGAACCAGCGAGCATTTTGTTTTGAGGTCTGAAAACAAATAAAAATCGCTGGGAGCCAAGTCTGACAAATACAGCGGGTGCGGAAGCAATTGCAAGTGTGATTCGTGCAGTTTGGCCATCATTTGGAATCATCAACAGGTTGTTGTTTTTGGTGCTCTGTGAGCAAACGCGGCACCCATTTCTAAAATGACTGAGGAGAGACGTGTTATCGATGATGTATTTGCAGAATTTATGAATGACTAGGAGAGTGACAATGATGATGATGTTGCATTTGACGTCAAGGTAATGACAACATACCTAACCTAACATATCTGCCAAACCTTGACGTTGATGAGTCGGATGGCGAAATTGAACCGCATGTGGAAATCAATGAGGAGCTAGATGAAGACGACGAAGATGAATTATAAACTGCTCCTGCCACTACCGAAATTTCAGTTATTTTACATCTAAAATTGGCACGAAATGGGGCAAAATTTCACCACCGAATACCCGCATTCGTGCTCATAACGTGGTCGACTATACAAGAAGGCAACCAGAGCCAGTGCAGGACCATATAATCTCTACACCATATCGACATTTGTCAACATTTGCATTTGTTGGTACAGTACGCTCAAAAAAACAATTGTTTCACGTGAGTTCCTGAAACTTCCTGCGCGTCCAGTTTACAACTCATTGTTTGGTTTCTACGAAGGCGATGTATCACTGTGCTAATAAATCCGGATTGAATACACTGAATCAGATGCTTGACTTATATTCTTTTAAATTCAATATTCTACAATATGGTAGATATTGATGCATTAGCTGCATTTATAATATATAAATGAAATTAACCCAGTAAAAAACCGATAAGCGACGATCTTTTTTGCAATTTCTTACGACGCAATTAGCACTGCCTAATATTGAAGAACGAACCACCAATGGACGTAAAACGAGCTATCCCACTCATTGCAAAAAGTAAAATAAAATAATTTTAAAACACACATAAGCGGGAAAACTAAATATTTTTGTCCTTCTAGGTAGTAGCAAGACCAACAGCAGTAGCAGTAGCGATTAAATCTACCGTCATGCCAGTTACGTCGTGTGGAGTACGGATGCCAGCGTAAAACCAGAGCAAATTACTGAGCACATTTTTGCATCGTTGCAATACCTGCACACTTGAACTGGAATATTAACAAGATGCATTACAACACTCATTATTCTCATGTATTTTTATATTAAATAAAGCCAAAATTGGAAAAAAAAAACTTTTGTGCCTTTTTATAAGTTTATATAATCTAATATTAATAATCAAATCCATCAAAATACACCCGATCGAGCAAAATACCATTGAATTTATTATTGGCCCTGGGTGACTCTCTAATCGGAGGGTTAAAGTCAGCAAACCACTTTTCTACCATTTGTCTCAATGCAGAGTCCGAATAACACTTATCAAGCCAAAGCTTGGTGCTTTTTTTTCAAAAAAAAGCAAAGATAAATCAACACACGAAATTGCTTTGAATCCATTGTTTTCAAAATCGAAAAAGTAGCGTCACTAAAACAGCTGTAACTTGTTCACTAATGAACGAATTGTCATTCAATTTTATCAGATATCATCTGAAGGTTGGTAGTTCCAAAAATCATATCGATTTTTCAGCTGATGTTTTATAATTATGTCGAAAATACAGACGAAAACAAAATTAAAAACAAATAGACTATCTTATTGTCTTTGTTCAGCAAAATATTGGTTCAACCAAGGGTACTACAAATATACAGGATGTGAAAAATGGTTCCTAGCTATAGAGACAACAAACATTACAAAGACCAAGGACTTTAGAAATATATGTATAAATATTCACAGTGGTGTGCCAGGGGTTTTATCAGATTTCATAGAAATTTGCTCAAATTTGTGCAGAAAATGGGAAATTTTGTTTGGATATTTGCTAAAATTTCTCTTAGTTACTGAACCTTTGTAATAGTAAAAAATTTTATTTGGCGCTGCTTACGACGAAATCTCTATACTTGGCCTTTCGCTATGACGACACATAAATAATTATTTCCCCCACTCATAATATTATTTGAGTAAAAACAAGCAAAAATACACTTTCAAGTGGTTAAAACCCGGTCAGTTGGCTTTTTATTTAATTTAACACCTTTATCTTTTTTAGGCCCGTTATTATAACTTGCCTTTAAGGTACATGTTAGTTAAAAACAACTTCAGCTAAAGTGAGCAAAAAAGTGACCTTAAACTATTTTTGGTTATCACAACTTCCTTATAAAATAAAATATTTTTTTTAAATTTGGCGTTACCAGAGCAACACCCAATTACTTTTGACAAATTAAAATACATCTTAAATATACGTAGTGGCAACGACGTACTTTGATTTATTTATTTACTTACAACAAACAAAGGTAAAATAAAATTTTTTCGAATTCTGTAAAAAGTAAATGTTGTTTGTTGTAAAAAATTAAAATGTCGACGTCTAACACAAATAAATCAAGCAGCAAGGAAACGCTTAAAAAACTACATGGCAACTACACTACAGAGTAGAAAATATGGCAACTTTAAATTCATAAGCCTTACGTTTTAAGATAAAGGTAAGATGAACTTACCTTTGGCTTATCGGTCACTTTTAGCTTAAGGTTGCAGTATTCGAAAAACCGGATTTTTTAAGAAACCGGTTTTCGGATTATTCGAAAAACAGTTTTTTGAAAAAACCGGTTTCAGTTTCGGGTTTTAACAAAAAGAAAACCGGTTAACCAGTTTTCATTACATTCAGCATTAGGACGATTTTGCGAATAAATTGTGTCCACAGCACATAAATGGATAGCATGAATCAAACAAAGCTGAGATTCGGCCAAAATATTTATACCATATTTTTTCATGACTGCAGCTCCGTCATGGGTTGAAGCTACAACCTATTTGTCAAGGCATATATAAAATTCATCAAGTTTCCTTTCCTTAACATTTGAAGCAGTACCAAGAATATTCATTTCTTCCAATCCTAGGTTATAAACTTCGTGCAAACGTTTAATGGGATTCTATACCCGTGCTGAAATATTATTGTATTTATTATTGGAGTTGTCACTCCATTCATCCACTATTATGGAAAATCTTCCATTTCTTTTCTTTAATTGATTTAAAACTTTCCGCTGTTTCAGACTACTTTTATTAACAAAATTTCAAATTTTGGGGACCTAGTTCATTGGAGGCTTTGTTCGTCTCGCCAAACAAAATGCATATTTGAGATCCTGTAATACTTATATGTTACTACGCGTACGCGAAAAAAATTTCTTTTTTTATTCCAGATGGGGTCATATTTTATTTTTTTTGAGCAACGCCCGACAAAGTGCATTTTTGCCCAAATTTATATATAGTATATAGTAAAAAAAACTAATAGTAAGCCATTATTTTGCATGTACATATAATTACTTCTTTCACACATTACACTAGGTCACAAATAACAAACTTTTGTCTGTTATTTGTTTCTAGCATACTTTTTCTCATGGATTTGGACCTACTGAACACGAAAATGAATTTTAAAAATTTTTCTGTCGATTGGTTTGCGAGATACAAATTTTTTAATTTTTGGAGGTACACTTACTATTTTGAGCATATCTTTAGTCTTCTTTGACCTATTTTATCCTACTACTACTCAAATTAAAGACAATTGAGCCGTCTACAACTTATTCTCAGAAAATTTTCAAATCGGGTTAGTAGTTTTGATGTTGGCGGCTTAAAAAGTTTAAAAAACTGCGTTTTTTTAGTAAAAATGTGGCTGAAAAATTCATATAAAAATTCATATAAAATGTAAAACGCGATGTTAACAGCGATTTTAATTTTTTTACGTATAGCTGACACTTTTCCAAAGAAAATAAGCCCTTACTTAACAAAATCTGATGACAAATGGCCGACTTATTATTTTTTTGGTAAACGACCGAAATTCCGCTATTTCACGATTTTTTGATTTTCATTATTTGCACAGCTTACCTACCCAACGCAAACGAATAAATACATTTGAACTTAATTTAAAATAAACAAAGTAGTCTTCGTATATTTTTTTTTAATTTATTTACAGCACTACATGCTCATACATATTTAAACATAAGGAGACACGGTTATCAATTGCATTTCAAAACTGTCTGTGAAAGTGTAAAGAAGTTAATATTTAGAAAACGCAAGGAAGACAATGAGTAAAAGACTACGTGTGTTCGAGTGTTTGAACGATCCAGACAATTTCTGCAATGTTTGTGGCCAGTTTATAAAAAAAAAATCACGCACACAAGTTTACTCCAGCAGTACAATTGCACTATTTGAATTATTTTGGTATTTCACCAAATATCACAGAACCATGGACACCTAAGTCGCTGTGTGATCTTTGCTATATAATCTTAACCAACTGGGCAGCTGGCGGAAGGTAAGAATTTTTATTTAAACACATTATACATAGCGAATATAGTAATTTATTTTAATTTTAGCCGCCATATGAAATTCGATACACCAATGATGTGGAAAAAGCCGCTATGCCATTCCACAGACTGTTATTTTTGCCTCACCACAAACAGTGGGGTAGGAAGATTTTTTAAATGGAACTACGCTCAAGTGGGATCGTTTGCGCTTCCAGTACCACATTCGCATGATGTGCCATATCCAGTGTGCCCTGGTGCATCTCTTCAAAAAGCAGAATCGTCAGAAGAAGAGTCTGAGTCAAATGCAAGCGAATTTGAGCCGGGTGCAAAGCGAAAATTACTGTCACAGGCCGAACTAAACGATTGGGTGCGCGATTTTGGTCTCACTAAGGAGAAATCCGAACTTTTTGCGTCTCGGATGATACAGTGTGGATTTGCGGCTTCAGAAGTGAAAGTATCAGCGTACAGAAACCGTCACAAGGAGTATGCAAAATTTTATACAAAGAAAGACCAAATATGTTTTTGCAGCGACATTTCAGGCTTGTTCCAAGAGCTTCACCAAATTCACAACCCCAACGAATGGAGGTTGTTTATTGACAGCAACAAAGAGAGCTTGAAGGCAGTTCTCTTACATAATGGGAATGAAAAGCCATCTGTTCCTATTGCTCATGCGGTTCATTCAAAGGAGAACTATGAAACTATGGACATTTTGCTGAAATGCATAGAGTATAGGAAATACAATTGGAAAATATGCGCCGACCTTAAAGTTGTGGCCATTCTGTGTGGACTCCAAGGAGGCTATACGCGACATTGCTGTTTTCTGTGCCTTTGGAATAGCCGCGCTGATGATCAGCATTATATAAAAAAAAAATGGCCGGTACGAACGAAACCTGTAGTTGGAGAAGCGAATGTTCAGCGCAAACCACTAATAGAGAACCGTGAAAATATAATACTTCCGCCGCTGCACATAAAATTGGGTTTGATTAAAAATTTTGCCAAAAAATTAGACAAAGAAGGTGAAGCTTTTGCCTATTTACGGTCAATTTTCCCTTACCTTTCGCTGGCAAAAATTAAAGAAGGAGTCTTCGCAGGACCCGAGATAAAAAAAATGTTGAAAGATGAAAAATTCCCAAAGCTGTTACCACCCATCGAAGCCGCAGCATGGAATTCCTTCAGGCTTGTTGTGGAAAACTTTTTAGGAAACAACAAAAGCCCGAATTATAAGGACATAGTTGAGGATCTGGTAAAGAACTATGAAGCCATGGGAGTGCACATGTCACTTAAAATACACTTTCTGGATTCTCATTTGGATTTTTTCCCTGAGAATTTAGGAGACGTGAGCGACGAACACGGCGAGCGCTTTCATCAGGAATTGAAGGCTATGGAACGACGCTATCAGGGCAACTATGACACGGCTATGATGGGTGACTATATTTGGACCCTAATACGTGAGACCGATTGCAGCGAATACAAAAAACAAAGAAGAAGTCAGCAGTTTTTCCACATGGCATAAAATGTACACTTATATCTTTGTTTTTACTCATTTTTTTGTGCGTTGATTTGCTTAATTTAATTAGTTAGTTTAATTTCGTTAGTTTAGCTAATTGTGCGATACATTGAGCATGTAGTGCTGTAAATAAATTAAAAAATAATATACGAAGACTAATTTGTTTATTTTAAATTAAGTTCAAATGTATTTATTCGTTTGCGTTGGGTAGGTAAGCTGTGCAAATAATGAAAATCAAAAAATCGTGAAATAGCGGAATTTCGGTCGTTTACCAAAAAAATAATAAGTCGGCCATTTGTCATCAGATTTTGTTAAGTAAGGGCTTATTTTCTTTGGAAAAGTGTCAGCTATACGTAAAAAAATTAAAATCGCTGTTAACATCGCGTTTTACATTTTATATGAATTTTTCAGCCACATTTTTACTAAAAAAACGCAGTTTTTTAACCTTTTTAAGCCGCCAACATCAAAACTACTAACCCGATTTGAAAATTTTCTGAGAATAAGTTGTAGACGGCTCAATTGTCTTTAATTTGTGTAGTAGTAGGATAAAATAGGTCAAAGAAGACTAAAGATATGCTCAAAATAGTAAGTGTACCTCCAAAAATTAAAAAAAAAAAATTAAAAAATTTGTATCTCGCAAACCAATCGACAGAAAAATTTTTAAAATTCATTTTCGTGTTCAGTAGGTCCAAATCCATGAGAAAAAGTATGCTAGAACCAAATAACAAAATGGCTGTTGCCTAGTGTTATCAGTAGGTAATTATTTTGTTTTTTAAAGTAGTGCAAAAAGTAATGTCCTATCATTACATGGTAATCTACACAGTAACGACCTGTCATTACCATGTTTTTGCTGGGAGACGTAAACTAAATTATAAACCTTTTGATAAAATCAATGCATAAGTACATTTTACAATAGATTTTTTATTTTTGTTTAAGATATCCATTAGGGTTATAACTCATCTTTTTACAAAAATTTAACACGTTCGCCACTCACCAATTTTTCGCGCTTTCAATAAAAACTCACGAACAAAAATAAATATGTCACATATATGTGACATGAGTTTTCTAAATTAGTTTCCTAAGAGCAAGTGACATGAGTTTTTTTGTGGAAATAAGAGCTTAATATATTTCAGAGAACTGCAACTGCTGATTGCAAAACGTTCACACGCAATCAACACAAGAATAAATATGTGTTTGCGTTCAAACGCTGAATATACTCCAGCACACATATTTGTTGATGATTTTAAATCAATCAATCGACGTGCAAATTGTTGTGATTTAATCGTTGTGATTTAATCTTCGGTCGTTTTTATACCATTGATTTTATTCTTGTTCGTTCGAGTCAATAATAATTATTTTGATGTAGAATAAATCAGAAAAAAACTACAAACAACGGGTATGTGTGTACTCATAATTAAAACAAAATAGTTTCTCATCTATAAAAAGGGGGTGGTTTTGTAGAAACACATTTCATAAATGGTATAATATTTAACTTTAACCGGATTGGGCAAGCCTGAGATATCGACATACATTTAAAAAAAAATTACAAAGAACAATATTTTTGGTATTACTAATAAAAATTCTAAAAAAAACTTTTTGTATTACTAATAAAAATTCTAAAAAGCGGATTTAAGTCACACCTTAATGTGAAATGTGTTTCTATATTGTTTTAATTATGAATACACACATACGCGTTGTTTTTTTTTTTTTTTTTTGATTTATTCAACGCTGATTTTTTGTTCAGTGATTAAATTTGCATAAAACATGTTCGACATGTCCGAATTACGCGTTCAGTAACTTGATGCTGATTTTATTCTACACTGAATTTTATTGAGTGAATACATGTGAACAAGAATTTTTGTGTATGATTAAATCAAGAAAAAAGTTGATTTTGCAGTTCTCTGATACATTTTATCAATTATGCGACACATATATGTGATATGAGTTTTTAAGAAAACTCCTACGTCACATATATGTGACGCTTGGTGGCGAACGTGTTAAGCTATCACCGCGTGATAGGCAATACTAAATTAACAATAAAAGTCGTGTTTGCGGGTCTATTGCCAAAAGAAAAACCTTCCGCACCAAATGCAATTTCTAAAAACTTACAGATTGGGATGCAAACGATACATCGATATTTAGAAAACATCGGCGTCAAAACTAAAATTTTTTTTAAAAACTGGCAATTTCTAAACCTAAGTTTTTTGATCTTTTTGATGCATTTAAAACTAAATTTACAGCTTTTAAATTCATAAGCAATTTTTATTTAAAACTTATTTATTACATTGACTGAGATCTAATGTATGTACATATATGTTTAAAATTAAGTACATTTTGATGGTTTCTGTGTTGTAAAGCTTCTCTCCGCTTTTAGATCATTTTGATTAACGCTTATTGTGTTACATAGTTCTTTTGACAAAACGTCAAATACTCGGCTTGGTGCAATATATTATAGAGCAGAAAATTACTTAATTTTTGACTATTTTGAAAGGCAGTGGTTGCGCATCACTAAAATATCTGAACTCATAAATCTGAAATTTTGGGGATTCCATTTAAGACTTAATGTGGTATTTGAATCTCAGATTTTTAGTTAAAAAAAATAATACAATTGAAAACACGATTATTTTTGTTTTAAAAGAAAATATACAAATTAAATAATTCCACTTAGGGCCTGTGCGAGGTAGCTAAATAAATTCTAAACTAAATACAAACTGACAAAAATTTTAAAATACCTTTTACAAAATATTTGAACAATTTTTAAAAATTCATAGAAATTTGGATACCTGAATTTAGTTTAGATTTTATTTAGAGAGCTCACACCCAAACAAATGCAACATTTCAAAACAATTATTTTGTTGTTTTGCTGTTTTCTAAACCCAATACTGAGTAATAGCAGATAAGGTTAGTCGACGTGTAAATCAACCTTTAATTACTCTTTTTTAGAAAACGAAAAAATATAAAACGTGTTTAATTAAATAAAAAATTCAATTGATCGGTTTTTAAAAACTTAAGTGTATTTTTGGTTGTTTTTACCCAAAAAATAATACGAGAGTGAAAATAATTAATAATAGAGGAACGATAAGTATAGAGATTCGAAAGAAGCGGCCAAATAAATTTGTTTACATATTACAAGGTTCGGTAACTAAGAGGAAATTGAGAAAATTTCCCTTATTTCAAAGCAAATTCTTCACAAATTTCAGCAAAATCTGGTAAAACCCAATTGGAATTGTAAAGAAAATCAATTGGAAATAGAAACAATTGATTTGAGTGCTTCAACTAGCTTAGACAGCGTAGAAAAAATTTTTTTACCACAAAATTCGTTTGGTGGTACACCATCAACCATTGTTGTTAATAATTTCAAGAAAGCACAACCAAATGTTAATGACTTAATCAAGAATATAAAAAGTATAACTACGCAGGATGGAGTAAAATCCAAAAAAAATAAGCGAAGCTTTTGTAAATTTTATTATCATGGACAATAATCCCTTTTCCACAGTAGAAGGTTAAGGCTTTTTACAGCTAATGAAGGGAGTTTGCCCATTGTATAAGCGAAACAATAAAGTCCAGGATTGATGTTAAACATCAGCTTATGAGTAGTATTTTCAAATCATACATAAAGATGCAGAAAATTATTGAATCACCTATGATATTTGGACGGAAACAATGCAAAATAAATCATTTGTAGGTGTTACAATACTCTTTCTAGATAAGCTTAAATTCCTCAACGGAACATTAGCTGTTTTGAATTAAAGATATTTTCGACGAGTGGCATATTTCAGTTCCCAAAGTTACAGCTGTCGTCACAGATAATGATAGCACTGTAATAAAAGTTAACCGTGAAATTTTTGGGAAAAAAATGATTATTCCTTGCTTTTCTCATACGGTCAACTTAGTTGTAACTAAATCTATTGATAATGCAGAAGACTGCAAGGAATTAATAAGTAAGGTTCGAGCTATAATAAAATTTATTAAAATAAGCGTCAATGCCAGTGATAAGTTAAGAAAAAGACAAATAGAGATGGGCTTGAAAGAAGGGCAAATAAAAAGATGATTCTTAATGTTCGCACAAGATGGAATTCGTGCTTTTATATGCTACAATGGTTCATAGAATTAGTGTCCATTGTAGGTGCAATACTGCTGGCTCGATCGGAAGCTCCCTCAATGATCTTAAATAGTGAAATAGACTACGTAAAAGAAATTATAGAATTACTGTGCCCGTGAAGTGGTAGAAAATATGAAGCTTAAAAATGAAATGATTTATGAATTTAAAGAAGAAATAAAAAATCAACTAGGAAGACGGTTTGATTATATAGAGTATTCGGAAATTAGTTGAAATTACTCTCGACTCCAAATTTATGTTTATGCATTTTAAAAATTCCGAGGCCAAAGGAAAAGTAATCAATTACTTAAATAAATATGTGCGGGAATGTAATAGTTCACGCTTATCTACAACATCAGAATTTGATATCTGGAAATACCACAAACAGTTAACACACAAAAATATGAAAAATAAATCGTCTTCTACAGCTTTAACAGGCACTATCAGTGAAACGAATGTTTAGATGTACTTGTCATATCCTGTTACACCAATAAAAAAAGACGCTATTGAGATTTGGGAAGATATTAAATCGATGTTTCCGAAACTTTCAAAGATTACAATGCTATATCTCCACATGGTTGCCACGTCTGTGCCAAGTGAGCTTTTGTTTTCGGAAGCTGGAGCAACCATCACCCAGGACAGAAATAGGCTTCTCGGGTCTAGATTATCAAAGCTTCTTTTCCTTAATTCCATTTCAAAATTATTAGAGTGTAATTAAAATAAATAAAATTTTTATTCAATTTTGATAAATAAATACATATGAATATGAAATAAATATATGTTTGAAATATTAAATATGGTGTATTTTGTTAAAATATATAAACCCAACAGATTTCCTTACTCACACAAATAATATTAGTGCATAATCTTGTCTCTCTACTGCGTCTGGTTCGATTAAGATACGAGGGCGGATCAATAAGTCCGTCACTTTTCGAACTTCCCTCGTTGTTATATGAAATGCAACACTGCTCCCATCAAGTATCACCTGTTAATAGACTACTGTCAAATTTTGAGCAAGTTCTGTCATTTACTTTGCGCTTAACAGCTGGTCAAAACATACAACCTCGTGGATTTTTTTTAAAATGAAAAAAAGTGAATTTCGAGTGCTCATTAAACATTATATTTTGCGAAAAAACGTCAATTAAACCAAGCAAAAGCTTGATAAAAATTATGAGGACTCTGCACCAACGATTTCAATGGTAAAAAAGTGGTTTAATGACTTTTGTTGTGGTCGCACAAGTACAAATGACGCTGAACGTTCGGGACTGCCTATTGAGGTCAGTACACACGAAAATGTCGAAAAAAATCCACGATATGGTGTTGGCCGATCGAAGAGTAAAAGTGCGTGAGATGGTTAATGCCATAGGCATTTTATATGGCAGTGTGGTTTCGATTTTAAATTATCAGTTGGATTTAAGAAACCTGTCTGCAAGATGGATGCCGCGTTTGCTCTCAATTGACCATAAACGTAATCGTGTGTAGTCTCAATGGCAAAATTCCATGAATTGGCCTACGAATTGGTACCTTATCCGCCACATTCTCCGGATTTAGCCCCCAGTGATTATTTCATATTTTCAAACCTAAAGAATTGGCTCGGTGGAAAGAGATTTAGCTCCAACGATTAAGTTATTGATCAAACAAATGCATATTTTATGGACCTCGAAAAATCCTATTTTTTGGAAGGGATACAAAAATTGGAGAAACGTTGGACTAAGTGTATTGAGCTTAAAGTGGATTCTGTTGAAAAATAATATTTTTTTGCAAAAAAGGAACTGTGTTTCATTCAAAAAGTCACGGACTTATTGATCCGCCCTCGTGTATTAAAGGTCACACAATCGCCTTTAAAATGACATATATTTTAAATTATTTTTCAAGCTTTAGAGGTCAAATTTTACTGACCTTTTGTTCGCAGGCGATTTTCTCGAAAAATTATAATATTGAATTTCTTAAAAAATATGCATATATTGATATAACTCCTTTTACTTAATTTTAAATATTTTTTAGATTTTTCTATAAAAAATTAAAATCAAAATGTTTCTTAATAACTTTTGAAGTATTGCGAACCCCAACATTATACTTTCTGGAAGTACAGGGAAGGAGTTCATCATCAAGATATGTTTTTTAAGTTTCAAAAATATTTTTTTCGTGTAAAACGCACGCTAACTTAATGTAGTGAAAATACCAAATAAATGAATAAATGACTAATAATAATAATATTTTAAACTCAAACATTTAAAGTCAATGACTGGCCTACTTTGGGTTCAGATACTTACTGCCAACGAACAATAGATTTTAGGTATGCACATTTATTTGATACCGTCGTTGGATCGCATTACGTTATTGGCGACTAGTGATTATGTATTTTCACTTACCCTTCTTTTCGCTTAGTCTTAAGATTAATTATTGTAACCAAAAGTATAATTATAATTGATATTGAATAAAGAAGTTCAGTTGAACAGTAGCAACAAAAACCTTCTTTTATTTTTCAAAGTTCGGCAACGAAACGCCGAACAGATTAGTAAAATTTTATATTTAAACATTGGAAAATATAAGTAATTTTAAAGTTTTTTTTTTTTACTTTTATTCGTATTTTAGATTTACAAATTATGAGAATTTACAATATGAATTACAGCAATTAAGATCTTATATATTTAAAAATAAACTCTAGTAAATATCACAGATTAAGGAAAAAGCGTCGGTATTAGAAAACCTTATAAAAATCAAAAAATAATGTTTAAGAAACTATTAGAGTAAATAATCAAGTGTACTTTAATTAAAAAGTGCTAAGAATATTCACTCCACTAAATTTCTTATAGTATCAAAGTTGGACTGTTTGCATTTTTCGGTGAACGAGTGTGTCAAATATTCACAGAAATTGTCAACTGTTTTGTGTCCAAAACGGCTGTGCAGGTCCGATGTGGGATACCTTCTTCTAAGATTGTAAATGATTTTGAGGTTCTTATTTTGAATGATTTGCAGTTTTTTCGTATGAGATTTTCAGTTCTTTTATACCATACTTGGCAAGCATAAGACATTATAGGTCGTATACACATTTTATACAATAAGATCTTGTTTTTACTATTTAACGTTGACTTTCTATTAAGTAAGGGAAATAGGGCCAGACCACATCTTATAGCTTTATAAGGTATTGAATCAACGTGGCTTTTAAAGATTAATTTTTTGTCTAAATTTAGGCCCAGATATTTTACGGAGTCCTTAATATTGATAACATTGTTTTGAATTGTAAGTGGTATCGTATGTATACGCTTTGGTGACTTATTGAATGGGAAGATAATGGCTTGTGTTTTTTCTTGATTCACTCAAATTTTTCATTTGCCAAAAAATGATTGGGCAGATATTAGCGCGTTCTGTAATCTTTTTATTATTGCATTTGAAACTTTTCCATTGCATATGAGTGCACTGTCGTCTGCGTAAAAGGCAACATCCTGATCTTTCAAAATATTAAAATCTGCAGTATATATTGAATATATTGTTGGAGATAGAACAGATCCCTGAGGAAGACCTGCAGGGATGAACCTTAACGTTGAGTGGCAGTTTTCCACGCTTACGACGAAGTTACGTTCTGATAAAAAACTTTTGATAAGTTTTTGGATATAAATAGAGTAACCAAATATATTTAATTTGTATATAAGTCCATAGTGCCAAATAGAATCAAAGGCCTTTTCGATGTCGGGAAGTACCATACCAGTACTCTTACGGCTTCTTTTATTTGAATCAATAATATTCGTTACTCTTTTAAGCTGGTGTACGGTCGAATGATGCTTGCGAAAGCCAAACTGTTCTTTATTAATAATAGTATTAGTATCAGTAAATATTAGTAATTGTTTTAAAATGATTTTTTCGAAGACTTTGTCTATCAAACTTAAAATACTTATTGGACGATAACTGTCTGGAAGACGTGGATCTTTCCCCTTTTTTGGAATAGGAATAACTTTTGCTGTTTTAAAAATGGAGGGAAAATAGCCATTTCGAATACAGAAATTAAAAATATTGGTAAGAATTTTAAAAGTTAGGTCAGGCATCTTTTTTAATATTTTGCCGTTAATCCCATCTAACCCTGGGGCCTTGTTATTTTTAAGATGAAAAACGGCTTCTTTAATTTCCTCAATATCTGTCAGGGAACTTTGTTCGACGACGAAATTGTTATTTATATGTAAATTTTGAACATATCTTAAGACTCTTTCATCCAGTGGCGAAGTTTGGTTAAGCGTTAACGAGTGAGATTTTTCGAACACATCCCCTATAGCATTTGCTTTATCACCGTTAGTTTTTAAAATTTCATTATTTAAAGTTAAATCAACAAGTTGAGTTCTATTACCTTTTATTGCTTTTGAAATTTTCCAAAATTTTTTAGAACCAGCTGGAAGTTTAGCAATAAACTTAGACCAGTTCTCATTTCTGTCTTTGTTGAGGTGAAAGTTTATTAAATTATATAGTTGCCTTATAATGGAGCTTAATTGATTTTTTCTATTTATATCATTACACCGTTGGAGTTTACGTCTAAATTTATTTCTCTGTCCGATTAGATATTTACTCAAATCAGAGATTTCACGTTGCCAATCAGTTTTTTTTTACCAGTTCGAATTTTTTTGAAAGATTTTTGAATTATTTTGGTGACAGTTTCCAGAATTGACTCAATATTATACATTGTTATTTCTTGGGATGTTAATTGCTGATTGGTCAATTCATTGGTAACCCATGTTTTTAGATGGTATAAAGGAACATTGTCTCTAGTGCAATGAACGTTGCCAAAGATGTTGCATATTATTGGTACATGATCAGAGTTTAATTCATTCGGAAATGTTTCTAATGTTGATATTAATAAAGATGAGTTTGACAGCAGGACATCTACAGTAGATGATTGAGTTGGAATTAAGTTTTGTCCAAATCTGGTATGATTAATAGGATAATATATATAATAATTAGACTGAAGTTGATGATTATACAATACGTTGCCTGCAGAATTATTTTTGAGGCAATTCCAGCTCATGTGATGGGCATTTAGATCCCCGAAAACGAAACAATCTGAAGAAGTGTTTGTAAGAAGTTCGATATCATCTTTAAATTTATCAGTATAACGAGGATTATACGCAGAAGTAAAAATTGTACCACGGCCGTTGATGTTTACAAATATAGATAAGTTTTCGGTATCGAAGGTTTTGTACTTAGGTAGAAGTTTATGTTCAATAGAATATAAAATTGCTATTAAAACACCACCTCCGTGCGCTTCACGATCTTCTCTGTTAATTTTATAATTTCCAATTCTAAATTTGTTTTTACTTTTTAAAAAAGTTTCGTTTAATAAAAAATATCAATTTTTTCTTTGTGTACAAATAATTCCAGTTGTGAAACAGCTGATTCTGTTGTTATGCCTTGAGCATTCCAGTGCATAACGCGAAGACTATTTATAAGAGAATTAAAGGACATGTTCAAGCATCATTCCTAATACTCTTAATTTATCGTATTTATTTTGACATTTTTGAAGTGCATCAATTGCGTCAAAATAAATTTCTAAGAGTTTTTCATTTGAAATATCATCTACATCTTCATTGTTAATATTATGAAGTTTTGTTTTTGAAACATGAGAGAATTTTTATCTCGGGGATCATAATCATATGTTATTGTAGTTGAATGCAAATTGTCGGTGTTTGACATTTGTGGAAAACTATCAGAGGCAAAATTAACCCTGAAACATGATTTCTACAACTTGGGGAATTAGACGTCTACGTGATGAGGCTCTTTGACGAATTTCGATGTATTCTTTCCTACAAGGGTAGCGTGGATCATAGGCTTTGTGGTTGAAGTTTTTCAGTTTTTTCTTAGAACAATTGTGGCATTTGTAAATAACAGGACCTTCTACATCAGTTTTGTTTAACGGGCAAATAGAGTAATCATGATCTTTGGCGCAAACAGGGCAGATAGCAGTTCTATGACAGTGATTTGTTCCATGGCCACACATTGAACACTTTAAACACTGAGTGGGACCTTTATTACCTTTAAATGGAGATTTCCAATATACAGCTATATTATAGAAATATCTTATTTTCATAATTTCTCGTTTTATTATTTGTTCACGATTAAACTCGACAATCCAAGGTGCATCGTCAGCATTTGACCTCTTTGTTTTTATTTCTTTGACACTTGTTGGAGTAATATTATGAGTGTCTTTAAATTCATCTAGAATCGTTTTTGAATCGAGTTGTGGAAGTCCAAATAATACTAGCTTAAACTTTTTGTTGCCTTTGGCTTCATTAGTGTAAAATTGAAACTTACAACATTTAAGTAGTTTTATAGCTTCGTGATAAAGAGAAATGGTTTCCGAAATTATTTTAGTTCCGACAGACATTCTTTTATATTTATATTAATTACCAATTAAGCCCAAAATTAATGCAAAACTATGACTAGCGTCTACAATTATTGGTTGAACTTTTTCTTTAGGCGATATAATTTCTCCTTCTTCATCACTTGTTGTAACCTTCTAACAATTGAAAACGGTTCCCTTGGGAAATCCCGAAAGATTTTGGTTCTTTAAATTTGGGATTGTTACCCCAATGTTTTTTGCGTTTACCATTCATTATAAAAGCAACCAATCAAATTAGATAAAGTTTAATATATTTTTAACAAATTATATGCACAAGAGCGTTGAAAAAAATACACACGTGTACAACTGATTGTTACTGAATTTTAAAGGTTATTTTTTCTCTCCCAATATGCAACCTTAATGGAACATTACAACATGTCAAAAATTCCTTTAAAATTTCCCTAAAATATTTTTCAGAGTTCGTACAGAATTCTCAGACATTTCGGGAAACATTTCAGAATTTCTTCAGTCGGAGATGCTTTGGATAGAATTCGGCAAAAAAAATTTTGTTTGGTACATACTTATTAAATCATTTAATGATGAATAAATAAAAACATCGATGTATCGTTTCTATTACCGATGTTTTTAAGAACGATTTTGCATTCCTACTTAAATTAATATATACATAGTTAAAGAACTAAAATAAGAATTATTGCATACATACACAGGAAAAAGTATCACAAAAAGTATTACAAACATCGATGTTTTTAGGAACAATTTTGCATTCCTACTTAAATTAATATATACATACCCAGCAAAAATGAAGCCGCCAAAGAAGCAATAAAAGCATCACTACTATGGCAAAGGCATTACTTCTTGTCTGATGGTTTCATTGATGAATTTAACATTAGCGTGTCATAGGATGGATGTATTCTAATGTAGCTACTAGCATTACTCATACTTTACTCTAAGGAAGCAATGATAACACAATGATTAGGTATTCTGATGCATGAGTGGAAAATGTTCATGGACTTTGTGGTATTTAAGCTTTGATGAAAATTTAATTCATAAGAATGCAGAAAAATAAGTGTAAAGAAGCGAAATTTATGCATTGATATACAAATACTCTTTATTTAAACAAATAAATAATTCTGCATTAGTGAAAAAGCATTGTTGAAACATATTTCAAAAAATTTAATGAATTTTTAAACAAATTTTAAAATATTTTTGGATAATTTAAATACTGATTGTACAATTTTAAAACATTTAAAGACAATTTTAAAATATTTTTGAACAATTTTAAATAATTTTTGCACAATTTTAAAACATTTTTGGGCAATTTGAAATAATTTTTTCACAATTTTAAAATTATTTTGTTAAATTCTGAATTAAAACTGGAAATGGTGTAGTGTTAAATAATATTAATAATGCGAAAATGCAGAGATTGCGTCGTCATAAATATTTAAGGCAGAAAAAATGCAAATGACAGGCCAGCTAGTTCAATTAAAGGTCAAAAAAAATCTGTTTTTCTTGATTTTTCAAAACTTTTATGCAAAACTGCATGAATTCTAACCCTCATGAAATTTTAAACTGAAATAGAAAAAATGATTTAATAAAAAAATTAAAAAATTTTATCACAACTATTTTTTTCAATTTGAATAAATGCTTTAGATTCAAAAAATATACGATATACTATAACATATGCTTTAGAAGTAATAAAAAGTAATTTTTTAAGATATGCATCGGGTTTATATCCAGATCACTGCATTTGAAATATGAACACATGAATTCTTTTTGAAGTGCCTGTGGTGGTTATTCTACACCAAAAAATCATAAAAGAATGTCAACTAAAGTTTAGGAAGCAATGAAAGAAGTTATAGTCACAGAATGACTACCATTTTTTTTCTGGGTAGTTAAAGAACTAAAATAAGAATTATTGCATACATAGACAGGTAAAAGTATCACAAAATTTTAAGTAAAATATTTGCTAAAATTCAAATTCGATTTCTAACAACTTTTTGTTTAAAATGTTTGTAAATTATTATTTTGAATATAAAAATTCTTAAAAAAAAATTAAGTTACAAAAAAATAACAAAATGGTTTTTTGTATTTACAATTTCCATTTTTGGTGCCTTTTTAAAAAATATTTTTATTGTATTTACAAAAATATTCTATGAAGGATGCTTAATATTACATGCAGAATTTTGTGATTTTATTTTGTGTAGATTATCTATTAAGAAATTGTCAACACATGAACAAATTCAAAAATACAATTCTCAACAATAAAAACTTGTTTCAATTAATAGACACTGCAATGACCAATAATACTGCAATAATCAAATACTTAAAACAATGTAACCTTTATAATTCCATTTAAAATTCTCTTACTTAGTCCTTAGAGTTTAAGTACATCGACGCCATAGCTCTTCTCTTGGTATACACTTATAATTTAGTTATCAGTATATGTAAATAAATAAATATATAATAAATAATTAATTAACAAATAAGTAAAAAAATTAATAAATAAATAAATAAGTAAGTAAATAAATAAATAAATAAATAAATAAATAAATAAATAAATAAATAAATAAATAAATAAGTAAGTAAATAAATAAATAACTAAATAAATAAATAAGTAAATAAATAAATAAATAAAAATAAGAATTATTTAAAGCATCTCAATTTATATGTGGCGAACGATAAAGTAAATCTAAAACTTCATGCTGGTAAGCAATATACTGTCAAGAAACAAGTGACATTTTGACCAAATTTTACCAAAAAATGAGACTTTTTTCACAACTACGCCAAAAATTCGAACTTAAATTTTTTTTATTTTTCTTCGTTCAAGCACAATCTTTAATGCAATAATGAAAGGAAATTTTCGAGATCCTTCTACCAAATTAAGTAAAAAATTCGGACGGTATAAAATGGTTTAAAAAGATTTAGTAGAAGCCTAAGCAAAATTATTAAAATAATTTAGCGTAAACTATACAAGGCGTAATTATTTTAAATGAAGACCACTAATGTGCTCATAACTTGCTAAGGATGACGGCGAGTCCTCGCAAGTTAAGTGCTTAATTTTTTATATAAATATTACCACATAAAATGACGGCTTAAAATGCTAATAGTTTCTTTTAATTGGTACATTAGTAATGGTATTGAAATTCAAAAACATTGTCATTGCTCAATGAAATCATTCTTAGGTCATTAACATTCCTTAAATCATTAACATTAATTTAAACAATGGTAATGAAATTTATTTCATTACCATTGTTATCAATGTAATGATAATGAAATTATCAATTAATTAGTCCAATCAATGCATTTGTCCCATGTATGCATTATTTAAGTAATATCGGATCGCGCGCTATGTTTATTTAAACAAAGATTTTCAGTAAAAAATTAGTGACTTTTAGTACTCTTACACAACGCTCTCCTTTCAACCAAACAAAATTTTCTACAAAACCATGCATTCGTTCGCCAATTAGTTTCTGGTTACAAACATTTAGTTTTTGTTGGTACATGGGAATTCCTTTACAAGTATACTGAAGAATCAACCCATTTCAAATTGTTTAAATGCCAAAATCTTAACACTGAAAATGCGTTATGCATTTTTGAAGTTAACTGACTAGTGCAGCACCGGAAGTGCTAAAATGGCAAGTATTATTTTATTTCTCACGGAAATTGGTGCACATGTTTTAACATCAAGTTATAAAACATACTCGGAACTAGCTAATTGAATAGGGTAATTAATTGAATGAATTCAATGCCATTACTCCATTGGCTTCATTATAAAACACATTTCTAATGATATTACGAAGTACATTTTATTATTCTCAGTACGGTATTTTATAAAAATATATTAAATATTCCTTCGACAGTTCTTCATTCTTCTTCCAAAGGGCTAGGAACCACTAAGCACTCCGGTAAAAAAGAAAATGAATAAAAAAGAACGAGATTTTCTTAGGTTTTTTCTTCTAAAAAGTAAAGTAATAATTACTTTCGTTTATTTTTTATTTATCCACAAAATGGCCGGCAATATATTTTATAAAAAAAAATTGTAAGGTAAAAACGGGTATAAGGAAAAAACGCGCTCTTTGCTTTTTTGAGTTTCACTAGCGAGTAAACAAAACAAGATTAACATAAAATTAACTAATATTAGAAGATAATTATCAAAAGGAAATTCGCTTTATGTCAGATCGGTATCATCAATTTGGCACCACCGACACAGAAACCCAGTCCAAAGATGGACAGCTGATACCATTCAAAACTCAACATATATGTTATTCTATTTATCTTAATGATATTTTCGTCTTTTTGGATCCGCTATATCATCATCACTATTACTGTCAATTACCATGTTTAAAGTAGTAAAAGCTTCAGAAGCAGTAGATTGTGGATCTGTGTATGTTTCTGGTTCTTTTTCATCTTCAGTATCCTCTTCATCGGTGGTTCTCTTTAACCACCAGCATAAATCTCCTAACGTAGAATCTAGTTTCTTGCCTCTGTATCTAGTTTCCATGTTAAAGCTATTTGGTGAAAATCAGATTTGGCGGAAAATTGATTTTCAAACCAATCCATATGGTGATAGAGAAAATTAATTTTTAAGGGCATATGCTCACCAAGTTCCTCAAAGGCTTCCAAGAGACGCTTAACTCTTGTGTACTATGTGCTTCTCGTTTTTAACCAGGAACATTCTCGATAACGTCTTTCATTGCATTCCATGCAATTAATTGATTTTGATTCAAAGAATTATTAAATTCATTATTTTTCATTAATCTTTTAATGTCTGAACCATTAAACATACCTGTAAAATTAGAAAAAAAATATTGTAAATACATTTTTTAAAATCATTTATTTTATTTGTATTATACTTGAGAAATTTTCATTACCATTGAAATTTCATTACCATTAGTTGACACTAATGCAAATGAAAAAAATGCATTACCATTAAATGGTAATGAAATGCTTTCCATTAAAAATTTAATTACTAATGGTAATGAAATAGCAGAAATTCGTAAAAAAAAATAATTATAATTGATTGAAAAATCATTTGTTTACAAAAAAGTTTACACGATTTGAAAATTATCAAAGTAGCTTTTTATAGAGAAAATAATAAAACAAAATATAAAATATACAAATGTTAACCCGCATAAATAAATATTAACATAAATATTTACACATAAAATGACGGTTAATAATGCTAATGGTTTCTTTTAATTTAAACATTAGTAATGGTAATGAAATTCAAAAACATTGTCATTGATCAATGAAATCAGATCCGTAAATCATTACCATTAATTCAAACAATGGTAATGAAATAAATTGTTATCAATGTAATGGTAATGAAATCATCAATTAATTAATGCAATCAATACATTAGTCCCATGTATGATTGGTATAAAGTACCGTCTTTTACTTAGCTATCGGTGAGTCGTTAGAATGTAGATCTTAAAGTAGTAAAAGCTGCTCCATCTACAGAAAACACTTTTACAAAATTTTTGAAAAGACCCAATTAAATATGAAGTGGTGGTAGCAACACTTTATCTGTTGGTGCAAGTGCTTCATGGATAACATTAGCTGTTCTAACACGAAAAAGCCTCTTTTTACCCAGTCACGTTTTTGGTATTGATTTCCTTTGTAACTTATGCTCCACAAACATATAAACACATGTTTTTCGTATAGCCACCTTGTAAACCAAAAACTAAGGCCACCATTTTCAAATCACAGCATATGCGCCATTTATGGTTTTCATAGTTTACTGATTCCAGTAGATATTTTACTGATTCGTAGGCTTCTTTAGTGTTCAAATTGTATGCTGTTGGAATGCCTGATTTTTGAAAAATCATTATCATTTATCAATATCATTATCATTTTTCAATATCATTATGTACATTAAACGAAAGTATTTTCTTCGTTGACAGAGAAATATTATTGAAATACCTCTTGACGATTACGATAATTGATTTTCTTTGGAAATCCAATTGGTTTTTACAGATTTATCAATTGGATTTGAAAAAAGGTTTAAAAAGCAGGGGAATTTGCTCAAATTTTTGCAAAAATCAGGGAAATTTGCTAAATTTTTCCCTGTTTTCACTCAGCTTCCGATACTTTGTAGTCTGTATAACATTTTATTTTGTAATGATTTAAGGATCTGATTTTATTGATCAATGACAATGTTTTTGAATTTCATTACGATTACTAATGCACCAATTTAAACAAACCATTGGCATTATTAGTCGTCATTTTATGTGGTAATATTTGTTAATATTTATTTATGCGGGTTAACATTTGTATATTTATATCTTGTTTTATTATTTTCTGTATAAAGCTACTTTGATAATTTTCAAATCGTATAAGCTTTTTTTGTAAACAAATGATTCAATCAATCAATTATAATTAGTTATTTTATGCATTTGCGTTATTTCATTACCATTAGAAATAAAATTTTTAATGGAAAAAATTTAATTACCATTAAATGGTAATGAAATTTTTTTCATTTGCATTAGTGTCAACTAATGGTAATGAAATTTCATTGGTAACGAAAAATTCCGAAGTATTGATTTGATTTCGTTACAATCACTTTGAAAAAGGCCAAATAAAAATAAATTCGGCTGTGCCGAATCTTTGAATACCCTCCACCAATATCCTAAAAAGATGTTCTCTTCTGTTTTTGATACAAATAATATAAAAAAACTTTAAAAGTAAAATTATGTAGGTGAAAAACTTTTTTAGATGTGAAAAGAACTTTTTGGTGGAAAAAAAATTTAGATGTGAAAAAAAATTTTTAAGGTGAAAAAAATTTTTTGTGGTGAAAAACAATTCTAGTGGTGGAAAAATGTTTGAGGTGAATACAAAATATTAACTGCTAAGCGACTGGTGAAAAAATATGAGAAAATATGTTATGTACCAGTCTCTACTATGAAATTGTACTAAATTTGTATAGGCAATTTAGGGGCACCTTTACATTTTCACTAGTTTTTTTAAACATGGACTGCACAAAAAAACACATTTTAAAGCATAGTTTTTGTCAAATACTCGATTTCGTTCCGGCTAATGGGAACTAGCTCTGCAGCTGAATATGCCTAATGTATTTTTGAGATTTGAGGGATTGACAAATGTATATTTATGTTAATTTTTTCTTTTATAAAAAAATACAGATGAATAAAGTGCGATATTGTGCTCTTAAACATCTAAATGAATATTGATTTAGAAAATTAAAGTATAATATACACATAAAACATATATTTTGCATAGCTTTTGGCAAACATTCTTTTATGTTATGAACGAAATAGAAAATCAATAATACCCTGTTGTGTATTGTAGCAGAATATGCCTTATAGGGAGAATTTTTTCAGATGCGCCACCTATTGGGAAATAGTTTCAACTAATGTTCTTTCTTTAACAAATTAATGTCTTTGATTTATGTAACTTAACTTTTGTTATTTAGTTTTAGTAATGTTATTTACAGAGGTCTGCTCTATTAGCGACTCTAACATTTCTACTTACTTAACAGAAAAAAAATAGATACAGAAAAATTGTACCAATTTGTATGGAAAATTTAGAGGTATCTTCACATTTTCACTTATAACTTTTGAACCGCTTGACCGATTTGGCTCATTTTAAATACCCAACTGCTCGGGAGGATGTTTAATAATCTGGGTAAAAATAGGCAACCCCGCTTGCGTCTTCGCGTCGTGATCGCCATTTCAACAGACAGACAGACGGACAGACAGACAGACAGACGGACACCGCTAAATCGACTTAAAGTTGCATAAGGATCACAAATATATATACTTTATGGGGTCTTAAACCTACATTTCGACATATTACAAACGGAATGACAAACTGACATTAATTTATAAAGATAGAGCAAAATGAATAATTGCTTTAGTGTCTCTACATCGCAGTATATGGCCCTCAAGTAAATAGATAACAATACCCTGCGCCATGCCTAGGTCGGCATGGCTTTGGATTTGGCTTTCAATTGCATAAGTAACCACAAATATGACATTTAATACATATTTATAATTTTAGGACATTCAGCTGTCACTAGCAGACTTATTTCATAATACTAACGTCAATTTTTGACGTTAGTATTATGATGCGCCACCTATTGGGAAATAGTTTCAACTTATGTTCCTTCTTTAATAAATTAATGTCTTTGCCATCACCATATATGGTGGAGGGTATAAAAACAATTGAAAAAGAACTGTTTTATACTTTCAAAAAGTGCCGATAAAAATAATTACTTTACATCTCACCAATAGATGTCTAAAGCAGACATAGCAAATCCATAAACTAAAGGCTAATTCGTTCGTAAATTATTTTCGTTAAGCCGCTATTGTGAATCCTCTGCGCTTCGAGTGTGTTTGTCTATGAAAAATAAAGTTTTGTGAGAACTGCAAAAACTCAACACACACTCGTTTAGTTCATCTTCAAACCATGTTGACCAGAGAGACATGCGGCAAAAAAATAATACGAGTTTGCGACTGAATAAAAAAATTACGACGGCGGCTAAACGGTCTACGATAGTTTAGCTACTTTTTCATTATCACCCCGTTTCTGTATCCGATGCAAGAAGTTTTTGGATCGAGTAATTTATAATAACGCTATTTTATACAACGTAACTTAATAGATAATAAAGTTAATTGTATTTTTTGCGGAAATTTTTTTCGAGCTTGTAACTTTTAAAGCTGTGGCACATTTAATTTTGTAAAATTACTTATAAGATAGAGAAATAACAAAAATACAGCGCCTTTTTATCTTCTTTAGATGAATATATATTTACGTGCCTGCGATTCACCCTATAGAAAGCAGAACATTGTTGCGTTTTACATGTTTTTTACGAAAACTTTATCTATGCGAGAAAAACAGAAACGAGGTGCAGCTTATACAAATATCGGCTTTTTAACTATACAACCGTCTTATGAAAATTATTACATAAAAAACTCGTATAATTTTGTTTATTACACTCAAAAAAAAACACATGAACTAAAATGTAATCAAAAATTTCCTTCAAGATAGTTTATAAATTGTCCTCAATTTAAGTAAAATTTTATTAAAACTTAGAAAAATTTTCTTAAAAAGAATAAAAATTCCTAAGTTTGAGGAAAAACGAAATAGTTTATATTCTCAGAAATAGTTCATATTTTCCTAAGTAATATTTCTTGATTTTAGGAAAAAAAATCAAGTCAATTAAATAAAAATGTATTAATTTTAAGAAAAAACATCTTAGTTTTAAGATAATTGCATACTCAAATGCAATAAAATTAAGTTTAGTTAAAAAAAAAATTAAGGACATAATTTACTCCCATTTAGTTCAAAAAATGTGTCTAACTTAAATCGAGAAAGTACTTGAACTTAATGAGTGTTCATTTTTTGTTCGCGAGTAGTAAAATGAACTAAATTTTAGAAAGCCATTTCCAAATTCAGTTTTTAAGTATACCACTTTCTAATTTTGAAGAATTGTTTTCTAAAAATTAGTTCAGACAATTAAAAACAAATAGTAATAAATTTTTTCCAATGTAATAATAAAAATTTATTTGATTTTAGAAACTGATGAACTATTTCTAAGGAAAATTTTCATGCAACTTAGTTCAGATAAATTTTAAAATTTTAATAAAATATTCTTTTTTCAAGTAAGAGTTTTCTAATTTTTAAAAAATAATAAAATTTGGTATAGGATTTTTTTTCTGGAAAACGTTTAAATTATTTTTAATATTCTATTCCAAAAAAAAACAATCAATTAAAAACAAACCAACTGGTTTTCCTAATTTTCAAGAAAAATATTATTAAATAAAAGAAATTAAAGTAACCATTAAAAAAAAACTATCGTGCATGATTGTAATTTTCGGCTCGTGATTGTGCGTGAGCGTGAGTCAAAAATCTCTCACGTGCCCATCTCTAATCTTAACGGTCTTAAATATTGAACTCAAAGTAGCTTAAAATATATTTTGTTAGCAAAGGGTAAAAAACTTCGAATTTGCGCTTTTATCTAATAAATTTGTTTGTTGACTACAATACAAAATATCGCAGGCACATTTTATACATTACGGCATAATGGCTTTCCTATAATTGACATAGCGCTTATTAAACTTTATATTTATCGAACGATTTTTTTCACTTAATAATAAAATAGTTTAAATTTGTATATGTCAAATAAAGTTTAAGCTAAAAATCCCATAAAAAAACATATGAAAATTTTCCATTTTCCAATAATAACAAGAAATGTAACTGTGATATTTTGTATTTTTGCAACAATTTCCTTAAATTAGTTAATTTAAGAAGACAAAGGACCCCCAGGGTTCCTTAACAATAGATGCCGTGTGTCACGTAGGGCAGAACCGTTAATTTGTCAGAATTTATTACTATTATTATTATTTATCTTTTTTAGGCCCGTTATTATAACTTGCCTTTAAGGTACGTGTTACTTAAAAACAACTTCAGCTAAAGTGAGCAAAAAAGTGACCTTAAACTATTTTTGGTTATCACAACTTCCTTATAAAATAAAATATTTTTTTTTTAAATTTGGCGTTACCAGAGCAACACCCAATTACTTTTGACAAATTAAAATACATCTTAAATATACGTAGTGGCAACGACGTACTTTGATTTATTTATTTACTTACAACAAACAAAGGTAAAATAAAATTTTTTCGAATTCTGTAAAAAGTAAATGTTGTTTGTTGTAAAAAATTAAAATGTCGACGTCTAACACAAATAAATCAAGCAGCAAGGAAACGCTCAAAAAACTACATGGCAACTACACTACAGAGTAGAAAATATGGCACCTTTAAATGCATAAACCTTACGTTTTAAGTTAAAGGTAAGATGAACTTACCTTTGGCTTATCGGTCACTTTTAGCTTAAGGTTGCAGTATTAAAAAAACCGGCTTTTTTAAGAAACCGGTTTTCGGATTATTCAAAAACCAGTTTTTTGAAAAAACTGGTTTCAGTTTCGGGTTTTAACAAAAAGAAAACCGGTTAACCAGTTTTCATTACATTCAGCATTAGGACGATTTTGCGAAAAAATTGTGTCCACAGCACATAAATGGATGGCATGAATCAAACAAAGCTGAGATTCGGCCAAAATATTTATGTATACCATATTTCTTCATGACTGCAGCTCCGTCATGGGTTGAAGCTACAACCTCTTTGTCAAGGCATATATTAAATTCATCAAGTTTCCTTTCCTTAACATTTAAAGCAGTACCAAGAATATTAATTTCTTCCAATCCTAGGTTATAAACTTCGTGCAAACGCTTAATGGGATTCTATGTCCGTGCTGAAATATTATTGTATTTATTATTGGAGTTGTCACTCCATTCATCCACTATTATGGAAAATCTTCCATTTCTTTTCTTTAATTGATTTAAAACTTTCCGCTGTTTCATACTATTTTTATTAACAAAATTTTCAATTTTGGGGACTTAGTTCATTGGGGGCTTTGTTCGTGTCGCCAAACAAAATGCATATTTGAGATCCTGTAATACTTATATGTTTCTACGCGTACGCGAAAAAAAATTCTTTTTTTATTCCAGATGGGATCATATTTAATTTTTTTTAGCAACGCCCGACAAAGTGCATTTTTGCCCAAATTTATATATAGTATATAGTAAAAAAACTAATAGTAAACCATTATTTTGCATACACATATAATTACTTCTTTCACACATTATCAGTAGGTAATTATTTTGTTTTTTAAAGTGGTGCAAAAAGTAATGTCCTATCATTACATGGTAATCTACACAGTAACGACCTGTCATTACCATGTTTTTGCTGGGAGACGTAAACTAAATTATAAACCTTTTGATAAAATCAATGCATAAGTACATTTTACAATAGATTTTTTATTTTTGTTTAAGATATCCAATTTTGTTTAAGATATCCAACTCATCTTTTTACAAAAACTTAACACGTTCGCCACTCACCATTTTTTCGCGCTTTCAATAAAAACTCACGAACAAAAATAAATATGTCACATATATGTGACATGAGTTTTCTAAATTAGTTTCCTAAGAGAAACTGAGTGTAACGTATATGTGACATATATAAAAGTTACATATAAGTGACATGAGTTTTTTGTGGAAATAAAAGCTTAATATATTTCAGAGAACCGCAACTGCTGATTGCAAAACGTTCACACGCAATCAACACAAGAATAAATATGTGTTTGCGTTCAAACGCTGAATATACTCCAACACACATATTTGTTGATGATTTTAAATCAAACGACGTGCAAATTGTTGTGTCACTGATTTAATCGTCGGTCGTTTTTATACCATTTTATTCTTGTTCGTTCGAGTCAAAAATAATTATTTTGATGTAGAATAAATCAGAAAAAACTACACACAACGGGTATGTGTGTATTCATAATTAAAACAAAATAGTTTCTCATCTATAAAAAGGGGGTGGTTTTGTAGAAGCACATTTAATAAATGGTATAATGTACATTAGGGTGGGTCTTAAATCCGTTTTTTAGAATTTTTATTAGTAATACAAAAAGTTTTTTTTAGAATTTTTATTAGTAATACCAAAAATATTGTTCTGAAATTTTGGGGATTCTATTTAAGACTTAATGTGGTATTTGAATCTCAGATTTTTAATTAAAAAACATAATACAATTGAAAACACGATTATTTTTGTTTTAAAAGAAGATATATAAATTAAATAATTCCACTTAGGGCCTGTGCGAGGTAGCTAAATAAATTCTAAACTAAATACAAACTGAAAAAAATTTTAAAATACCTTTTACAAAATATTTGAACAATTTTTAAAAATTCATAGAAATTTGGATACCTGAATTTAGTTTAGATTTTATTTAGACAGCTCACACCCAAACAAATGCAACATTTCAAAACAATTATTTTGTTTTTTTGCTGTTTTCTAAACCGACCTTTAATTACTTCTTTTTTAGAAAACGTTCGAAAAAATATAAAACGTGTTAAATTAAATAAAAAAATTCAATTGATGGGTTTTTAAAAACTCAAGTGTATTTTTGGTTGTTTTTACCCAAAAAATAATACGAGAGTGAAAATAATTAATAATAGAGGAACGATAAGTATAGAGATTCGAAAGAAGCGGCCAAATAATTTTTTTTACATATTACAAGGTTCGGTAACTAAGAGGAAATTGAGAAAATTTCCCTTATTTCAAAGCAAATTCTTCACAAATTTCAGCAAAATCTGGTAAAACCCAATTGGACTTGTAAAGAAAATCAATTGGAAATAGAAACAATTGATTTGAGTGCTTCAACCAGCTTAGACAGCGTAGAAAAAATTTTTTTACCACAAAATTCGTTTGGTGGTACACCATCAACAATTGTTGTTAATAGTTTCAAGAAGGCACAACCAAATGTTAATGACTTCATCAAGAATATAAAAAGTATAACTACGCAGGATGGAGTAAAATCCAAAAAAAAAAAAGCGAATCTTTTGTAAATTTTATTATCATGGACAATAAACCCTTTTCCACAGTAGAAGGTAAAGGCTTTTTACAGCTAATGAAGGGAGTTTGCCCATTGTATAAGCGAAACAATAAAGTCCAGGATTAATGTTAAACATCAGCTTACGAGTAGTATTTTCAAATCATACATAAAGAATGCTGAAGATTATTGCATCACCTATGATATTTGGACGGAAGCAATGCAAAATAAATTATTTGTAGGTGTTACAATACTCTTTCTAGATAAGCTTAAATTCCCCAACGGAACATTAGGTGTTTTTTAATTAACAGAAAGACACACACCAGCGTACATAACAATGAAACTTAAAGATATTTTCGACGAGTGGCATATTTCCGTTCCCAAGGTTACAGCTGTCGTCACAGATAATGATAGCACTGTAATGAAAGTTAACCGTGAAATTTTTGGGAAAAAAAAGATTATTCCTTGCTTTTCTCATACGGTCAACTTAGTTGTAACTAAATCTATTGATAATGCAAAAGACTGTAAGGAATTAATAAGTAAGGTTCGAGCTATAATAAAATTTATTAAAATAAGCGTCAATGCCAGTGATGAGTTAAGAAAAAGACAAATAGAGATGGGCTTGAAAGAAGGGCAAATAAAAAGATAATTCTTAATGTTCGCACAAAGTGGAATTCGTGCTTTTATATGCTACAATGGTTCATAGAATTAGTGTCCATTGTAGGTGCAATACTATTGGCTCGATCGGAAGCTCCCTCAGTGATCTTAAATAGTGAAATAGACTACGTAAAAGAAATTATAGAATTACTGTGCCCGTGAAGTGGTAGAAAATATGAAGCCTAAAAATGAAATGATTTATGAATTTAAAGAAGAAATAAAAAATAAACTAGGAAGACTGTTTGATTATATAGAGTATTCGGAAATTCTTTCTATTTCAACTACTCTCGACTCCAAATTCCGAGGCCAAAGGAAAAGTAATCAATTACTTAAATAAATATGTGCGGGAATGTAATAATTCACGCTTATCTACAACATCAGAATTTGATATCTGGAAATACCACAAACAGTTAACACACAAAAATATGAAAAATAAATCGTCTTTTACAGCTTTAACAGACACTATCAGTGAAACGAAAGTTTAGATGTACTTGTCATATCCTGTTACACCAATAAAAAAAGACGATATTGAGATTTGGGAAGATATTAAATCGATGTTTCCCAAACTTTCAAAGATTGCAATGCTATATCTCCACATCGTTGCCACGTCTGTGCCAAGCGAGCTTTTGTTTTCGGAAGCTGGAGCAACCATCACCCAGGACAGAAATAGGCTTCTCGGGTCTAGATTATCAAAGCTTCTTTTCCTTAATTCCATTTCAAAATTATTAGAGTGTAATTAAAATAAATAAAATTTTTATTCAATTTTGATAAATAAATACATATGTATATGAAATAAATATATGTTTGAAATATTAAATATGGTGTATTTTGTTAAAATATATAAACCCAACAGATTTCCTTACTCGCACAAATAATATTAGTGCATAATCTTGTCTCACTACTGCGTCTGGTTCGATTAAGATACGAGGGCGGATCAATAAGTCCGTCACTTTTCGAACTTCCCTCGTAGTTATATGAAATGCAACACTGCTCCCATCAAGTATCACCTGTTAATAGAATACAGCTTGACAGCTGCTCAAAACATACAACCTCGTGGATTTTTTTTAAATGGAAAAAAGTGAATTTCGAGTGCTCATTAAACATTATATTTTGCGAAAAAGAACCGTCAATTAAACCAAGCAAAAGCTTGATAAAAACTATGGGGACTCTGCACCATCGATTTCAATGATAAAAAAGTGGTTTAATGACTTTTGTTGTGGTCGCACAAGTACAAATGACGCTGAACGTTCGGGACTGCCATTTGAGGTCAGTACACACGAAAATGTCGAAAAAAATCCACGATATGGTGTTGGCCGATCGAAGAGTAAAAGTGCGTGAGATGGTTAATGCCATAGTCATTTTATATGGCAATTATTAAGTGCTATTTCTTCACACAGTCTAGATGCTTTATCCAGCGGTCACCCAACATACTGGCCATCCGACTTGAATAATATTCCTGATCTTATAGACTTTGCCGTCACAAAAAATATAAAAAGAGAGCAAATATCCGTGAGCTCATCACTGGATTTATCTTCTGATCATTCACCATCAATCATATGGTTGAACGACATTCCCACTGGAGTTCAGGAAAGGCGTCATTTCTATCCAACTAGAAACACAAACTGGTTAAAATATAAAATGTATGTGAGTTTTCATCTTCCATACAATATCCCACTTAGAAATTCATCAGATATTCAATCTGCAGTGAACATATTTACTGACGTTCTAACTACTGCAGCCTCAGTCGCAACTCCTATCTTTACACCCAGAAGTAGGGTAGCTCAATACACTCCAGGAAATATTCAGTTCCTTGTGAATGAAAAGAGAAAATTAAGAAGACAGTGGCAAGAAAGTCGATCTCCAGCTATAAAAAACCGACTTAATCGATGCCAAAGAGACCTCCAAGCCGCCTTAAAGAAAAACGAACAAAACCATCTTGCCAATTACCTAAGTAACCTTAACCCTTTTAAGGAAACAAATTATAGTCTGTGGAAAGCTGTCAAACATATGCAATGCCCTTTATCATATGAATCCCCAATACGACTCGAAAATGGCACTTGGGCTGAAAATGGATGCGAAAAAGTTAACGCTTTTGCTAATCACTTAGAAAAGGTGTTCACTCCAAATGATACGAGCTCTAATATAAGCCCTTATATTATAGATGATGTTGTTCCTTCGCCCTTAAAATTCCGTTTCCCATTAATAATGTCAAGTATTCAAAAACTTGATCCAAAAAAATCCCCAGGAATAGACAGAATTTCATCGTCTATGATTACTAACTTGCCTATCTCAGCTCTTAAATTATTGATGTACATTTACAACGCGATTCTTCGCTTGGGATATTTCCCATCGTCTTGGAAAGAATCGGAAATCGTTATGATTCCTAAACCAGGTAAAAATGTTAGCCAAGTTACATCTTATAGACCTATAAGTTTACTATCAATCCTCTCGAAATTGTTTGAAAAACTACTTATTAGTAGCCTTAGTACATATTTAAACTCAGGACATATTATTCCCGATCATCAGTTCGGATTCCGTGAAGGCCATGGCACAGTTGAGCAAGTTCACAGAATAACAACGCTTATTAGGAAGGCATTCGAGAATAAGCAATATTGCTCTGCTTTATTTATCGATATCTCACAGGCATTTGACAAAGTCTGGCACGAAGGTCTTATATTTAAGATTACAAACCTGCTCCCTGCAAGTACACATAAACTTTTCAAAAGTTATTTATCTGATAGAAGCTTTCGAGTACGGTCGAAAGACGAACTTTCTTCTTCCAGAAAAATTTCTGCTGGAGTCCCACAAGGTAGTATACTAGGTCCCTTGCTATATATTATCTTCACAGCAGATATGCCAACCAATGCTCTTACTTACACATCTACTTTCGCAGATGACACAGCTTTTATGAGCATTAACTCTGATTGTAAGATTGCTTCCGCGCTGCTGCAGACTCATGTTCATGAGCTTGAAAAATGGCTAGACAAATGGAAAATTAAAGTTAATCCGACTAAGTGTGTTCACGTAACTTTTGCCCTAAGAAAAAATAATTGTCCTACAATTAAAATAAACAACATAAACATCCCTGAAAGAAGTCACGTCAAATATCTTGGTGTTCATTTGGATCGACGCCTTACATGGTCCTATCATATTGAGTGTAAGGTAACCCAGATGAAATTGAAATCTGCTGAACTTAACTGGCTCATTGGGCCCAATTCTGCTTTAGAATTAGATTACAAAGTCCTTTTGTACAAATCGGTAATCAAGCCCATATGGACTTATGGTATTCAAATATGGGGAACGGCTTCGGCTTCGAATGTTGCTAAATTACAGAGAAGACAATCGAAACTCTTACGATTGATAACTGGCGCTCCTTGGTTTGTCAGAAATGACAATATTCATAGGGATTTAAATATTTCCTCAGTACAAGAAGAAATCAAGCGGTCCTGTACAAAATACATCACCAAGCTTCAAGTTCACCCAAATCATCTTGCAAGACAACTCCTGCTCTTTGAAGGACATCAGCGATTAAGAAGGATGGATACTCTGGATCTGGGCAGCTAGGCCCTTTTCTATCTTCCTGTGCTGTGCTTCTCACATTGCTCAATTATCTAAGTATTAAGATTTGTATAATTAAGAATGGAATTGCAATGGCAACTTCCATTAAATGTATTTAGTTTAAGATTTGATTACTTATTGTTATTTTCTTATGAGAAAGATTCAATAATAAAAAATCCATTAAAAAAAAAAAAAAAAAGATTTTATTTAGAGAGCTCACACCCAAACAAATGCAACATTTCAAAACAATTATTTTGTTGTTTTGCTGTTTTCTAAACCCAATACTGAGTAATAGCAGATAAGGTTAGTCGACGTGTAAATCAACCTTTAATTACTCTTTTTTAGGAAACGAAAAAATATAAAACGTGTTTATTTAAATAAAAAATTCAATTGATCGGTTTTTAAAAACTTAAGTGTATTTTTGGTTGTTTTTACCCAAAAAATAATACGAGAGTGAAAATAATTAATAATAGAGGAACGATAAGTATAGAGATTCGAAAGAAGCGGCCAAATAAATTTGTTTACATATTACAAGGTTCGGTAACTAAGAGGAAATTGAGAAAATTTCCCTTATTTCAAAGCAAATTCTTCACAAATTTCAGCAAAATCTGGTAAAACCCAATTGCAATTGTAAAGAAAATCAATTGGAAATAGAAACAATTGATTTGAGTGCTTCAACTAGCTTAGACAGCGTAGAAAAAATTTTTTTACCACAAAATTCGTTTGGTGGTACACCATCAACCATTGTTGTTAATAATTTCAAGAAGGCACAACCAAATGTTAATGACTTAATCAAGAATATAAAAAGTATAACTACGCAGGATGGAGTAAAATCCAAAAAAAATAAGCGAAGCTTTTGTAAATTTTATTATCATGGACAATAAACCCTTTTCCACAGTAGAAGGTTAAGGCTTTTTACAGCTAATGAAGGGAGTTTGCCCATTGTATAAGCGAAACAATAAAGTCCAGGATTGATGTTAAACATCAGCTTATGAGTAGTATTTTCAAATCATACATAAAGAATGCAGAAAATTATTGAATCACCTATGATATTTGGACGGAAACAATGCAAACTAAATCATTTGTAGGTGTTACAATACTCTTTCAAGATAAGCTTAAATTCCTCAACGGAACATTAGCTGTTTTGAATTAACAGAAAGACACACACCAGCGTACATAACAATGAAACTTAAAGATATTTTCGACGAGTGGCATATTTCAGTTCCCAAAGTTACAGCTGTCGTCACAGATAATGATAGCACTGTAATAAAAGTTAACCGTGAAATTTTTGGGAAAAAAATTATTATTCCTTGCTTTTCTCATACGGTCAACTTAGTTGTAACTAAATCTATTGATAATGCAAAAGACTGCAAGGAATTAATAAGTAAGGTTCGAGCTATAATAAAATTTATTAAAATAAGCGTCAATGCCAGTGATAAGTTAAGAAAAAGACAAATAGAGATGGGCTTGAAGGAAGGGCAAATAAAAAGATGATTCTTAATGTTCGCACAAGATGGAATTCGTGCTTTTATATGCTACAATGGTTCATAGAATTAGTGTCCATTGTAGGTGCAATACTGTTGGCTCGATCGGAAGCTCCCTCAATGATCTTAAATAGTGAAATAGACTACGTAAAAGAAATTATAGAATTACTGTGCCCGTGAAGTGGTAGCAAATATGAAGCTTAAAAATGAAATGATTTATGAATTTAAAGAAGAAATAAAAAATCAACTAGGAAGACGGTTTGATTATATAGAGTATTCGGAAATTCTTTCTATTTCAACTACTCTCGACTCCAAATTTATGTTTATGCATTTCAAAAATTCCGAGGCCAAAGGAAAAGTAATCAATTACTTAAAGAAATATGTGCGGGAATGTAATAGTTCACGCTTATCTACAACATCAGAATTTGATATCTGGAAATACCACAAACAGTTAACACACAAAAATATGAAAAATAAATCGTCTTCTACAGCTTTAACAGGCACTATCAGTGAAACGAAAGTTTAGATGTACTTGTCATATCCAATAAAAAAAGACGCTATTGAGATTTGGGAAGATATTAAATCGATGTTTCCGAAACTTTCAAAGATTGCAATGCTATATCTCCACATGGTTGCCACGTCTGTGCCAAGCGAGCTTTTGTTTTCGGAAGCTGGAGCAACCATCACCCAGGACAGAAATAGGCTTCTCGGGTCTAGATTATCAAAGCTTCTTTTCCTTAATTCCATTTCAAAATTATTAGAGTGTAATTAAAATAAATAAAATTTTTATTCAATTTTGATAAATAAATACATATGAATATGAAATAAATATATGTTTGAAATATTAAATATGGTGTATTTTGTTAAAATATATAAACCCAACAGATTTCCTTACTCACACAAATAATATTAGTGCATAATCTTGTCTCTCTACTGCGTCTGGTTCGATTAAGATACGAGGGCGGATCAATAAGTCCGTCACTTTTCGAACTTCCCTCGTTGTTATATGAAATGCAACACTGCTCCCATCAAGTATCACCTGTTAATAGACTACTGTCAAATTTTGAGCAAGTTCTGTCATTTACTTTGCGCTTAACAGCTGGTCAAAACATACAACCTCGTGGATTTTTTTTAAAATGGAAAAAAGTGAATTTCGAGTGCTCATTAAACATTATATTTTGCGAAAAAAACGTCAACTAAACCATGCAAAAGCTTGATAAAAATTATGAGGACTCTGCACCAACGATTTCAATGGTAAAAAAGTGGTTTAATGACTTTTGTTGTGGTCGCACAAGTACAAATGACGCTGAACGTTCGGGACTGCCAATTGAGGTCAGTACACACGAAAATGTCGAAAAAAATCCACGATATGGTGTTGGCCGATCGAAGAGTAAAAGTGCGTGAGATGGTTAATGCCATAGGCATTTTATATGGCAGTGTGGTTTCGATTTTAAATTATCAGTTGGATTTAAGAAACCTGTCTGCAAGATGGATGCCGCGTTTGCTCTCAATTGACCATAAACGGAATCGTGTGTAGTCTCAATGGCAAAATACCATGAATTGGCCTACGAATTGGTACCTTATCCGCCGCATTCTCCACATTTAGCCCCCAGTGATTATTTCATATTTTCAAACCTAAAGAATTGGCTCGGTGGAAAGAGATTTAGCTCCAACGATTAAGTTATTGATCAAACAAATGCATATTTTATGGACCTCGAAAAATCCTATTTTTTGGAAGGGATACAAAAATTAGAGAAACGTTGGACTAAGTGTATTGAGCTTAAAGTAGATTCTGTTGAAAAATAATTTTGTTTTGCAAAAAAGGAACTGTGTTTCATTCAAAAAGTCACGGACTTATTGATCCGCCCTCGTGTATTAAAGGTCACACAATCGCCTTTAAAATGACATATATTTTAAATTATTTTTCAAGCTTTAGAGGTCAAATTTTACTGACCTTTTGTTCGCAGGCGATTTTCTCGAAAAATTATAATATTGAATTTCTTAAAAAATATGCATATATTGATATAACTCCTTTTACTTAATTTTAAATATTTTTTAGATTTTTCTATAAAAAAATTAAAATCAAAATGTTTCTTAATAACTTTTGAAGTATTGCGAATCCCAACATTATACTTTCTGGCGTAAAACGCTCGCTAACTTAAGCTTAGTAAAATTTTATATTTAAACATTGGAAAATATAAGTAATTTTAAAGGTTATTTTTTGTCTCCCAATATGCAACCTTAATGGAACATTACAACATGTCACAAATTCCTTTAAAATTTCCCTAAAGCATTTTCCAGAGTTCGTACAGAATTCTCAGACATTTCGGCAAACATTTCAGAATTTCTTCAGTCGGAGATGCTTATTCTTGTTAACCACTCATATGATTTTCGGCACATTTTCTGACCGACCTCGGATAGAATTCGGCAAAAAAATTTTGTTTGGTACATACTTATTAAATCATTTCATGATGAATAAAAAAACATCGATGTATCGTTTCTATTACCGATGTTTTTTAAAAACGATGTTTTTAAGAACGATTTTGCATTCCTACTTAAATTAATTTGTACTACATAGTTAAAGAACTAAAATAAGAATTATTGCATACATACACAGGAAAAAGTATCACAAAAAGTATTACAAACATCGATGTTTTTAAGAACAATTTTGCATTCCTACTAAAATTAATATATACATAGTTAAAGAACTAAAATAAAAATTATTGCATACATAGACAGGAAAAAGTATCACAAAATTTTAAGTAATTAAAAATATTTGCTAAAAATCAAATTCGATTTCTAACAACTTTTTGTTTAAAATGTTTGTAAATTATTATTTTGTATATAAAAATTCTTTAAAAAAAATTAAGTTACAAAAAAATAACAAAAAGTTTTTTGTATTTACAATTTCCATATTTGGTGCTTTTTTAAAAAATATTTTTATTGTATTTACAAAAATATTCTATGAAGGATGCTTAATATTACATGCAGAATTTTGTGATTTTATTTTGTGGATCACCTATTAAGAAATTGTCAACACATGAACAAATTCAAAAATACAATTCTCAACAATAAAAACTTGTTCCAATTAATTGACACTGCAATGACCAATAATACTGCAATAATCAAATACTTAAAACTATGTAACCTTTATAATTCCATTTAAAATTCTCTTACTTAGTCCTTAGAGTTTAAGTACTTCGACGCCATAGCTCTTCTCTTGGTATACACTTATAATTTAGTTATCAGTATAATATGTAATTAAATAAATATATAATAAATTATTAATTCACAAATAAGTAAAAAATAAATAAATAAATAAATAAATAAATAAATAAATAAATATATAAGTAAGTAAATAAATAAGTAAATAAATAAATAAATAAATTAGCTAATAAATAAATAAATAAATAAATAAATAAATAAATAAAAAAATAAATAAATAAATAAATAAATAAATAAATAAAAAATTAAATAAATTAAAAAATAAATAAATAAATAAATAAATAAATAAATAAATAAATAAATAAATAAATAAATAAATAAATAAATAAATAAATAAATAAATAAATAAATAAGTAAATAAATAAATAAATAAATAAATAAATTAATAAATAAATTCAAATAAGAATTATTTAAAGCATCTTAATTTATATGTGGCGAACGATAAAGTAAATCTAAAACTTCATGCTGGTAAGCAATATACTGTCGAGAAACAAGTGACATTTTGACCAAATTTTACTAAAAAATGAGACTTTTTTCACAACTACGCCAAAAATTCGAACTTAAATTTTTTATTTTTCTTCTTTCAAACACAATCTTTATACATCTAATTTTTATTCTTTTCCGCAGTTTAATGTATTTCGTATAGACAGATCTTAAAAAAGGCAAAAGCAAAATATTATTAATCAATTTTCAAACAAACTTTAATGCAATAATGAAAGGAAATTTTCCTTCTACCGAATTAAGTAAAAAATTCCGACGGTATAAAATGGTATAAAAAGATTTAGTATATAAATATTACCACATAAAATGACGGCTTATAATGCTAATGGTTTCTTTAAATTGGTACATTAGTAATGGTAATGAAATTCAAAAACATTGTCATTGCTCAATGAAATCATTCTTAGGTCATTAACATTCCTTAAATCATTAACATTAATTTAAACAATGGTAATGAAATTTATTTCATTACCATTGTTATCAATGTAATGATAATGAAATTATCAATTAATTAGTCCAATCAATGCATTTGTCCCATGTATGCATTATTTAAGTAATATCGGATCGCGCGCTATATTTAATTAAACAAAGATTTTCAATAAAAAATTATTGACTTTTAGTACTCTTACACAACGCTCTTCTTTCAACCAAACAAAATTTTCTACAAAACGAATGCCAATTAGTTTCTGGTTACAAACATTTAGTTTTTGTTGGTACATGGGAAATACCTTTTACTCGTACCAACAAGTATACTGAAGAATCAACCCATTTCAAATTGTTTAAATGCCAAAATCTTAACACCGAAAATGCGTTATGCATTTTTGAAGTTAACTCACTAGTGCAGCACCGGAAGTGCTAAAATGGCAATTATTATTTTATTTCTCACGGAAATTGGTGCACATGTTTTAACATCAAGTTATGAAACATACTCGGAACTAGCTAATTGAATAGGCTTCATTATAAAACACATTTCTAATGATATTACGAAGTACATTTTATTATTCTCAGTACGGTATTTTATAAAAATATATTAAATATTCCTTCGACAGTTCTTCATTCTTCTTCTAAGCACTCCAATAAAAAAGAAAATGAATAAAAAAGAACGAGGTTTTCTTAGGTTTTTTCTTCTAAAAAGTAAAGTAATAATTACTTTCCTTTATTTTTTATTTATCCACAAAATGGCCGGCAATATATTTTATAAAAAACAAGTAAAAAAGGGCTAAATTCGGCTGTGCCGAATCTTTGAATACCCTCCACGAATATCCTAAAAAGATGTTCTCTACTGTTTTTGATACAAATAATATAAGAAAACTTTTGAAGTAAAATTATGTAGGTGAAAAAATTTTTTGAGGTGAAAAACTTTTTTAGATGTAAAAAGAACTTTTTTGGAAGAAAAAAAAATTTTTGAGGTGAAAGAAAATTTAAGTGGTGAAAAAATGTTTGAGGTGAATACAAAATATGAGAAAATATGTTATGTACCAGTCGCTACTATGAAATTGTACTAAATTTGTATGGGCAACCTAGAGGCACCTTTACACTTTCACTAGTTTTTTTAACTATGGACTGCACAAAAAAAAAACCATTTTAAAGCATAGTTTTTGTCAAATACTCAATTTTATTCCGGCTAATGGGGACTAGCTCTGCAGCTGAATATGCCTAATGGAGAGAATGTACTTTCTGATGCGCCACGCATTGATAAACAGTTACAACGAATATTCTTTCTTTAAAAAATTGAAGTGTGTTTGTCTAATGGAGAGAATACAGCAAAGAAATTAATTTGTTAAAGAAAGAACATGAGTTGTAACTATTTGCCAATAGATGGCCCATCAGAAGGTGCATTCTCTCCATTAGGCATATTTAGCTGCATAGCTAGTCTCCATTAGCCATATTGTGCTACAATATGCAGTAGAGTATTATTAATTTTGTATTTTCTTCGTAACATAAATAAATAATTGCTAAAAACTATGAAAAATATATGTTTTATGTGCATATTATGCCTTAATTTTTTAAATCAATATTCATTTAGATGTTTAAGAGCACAATATTGCACTTTATTCATGCGTATTTTTTTTATGAAAGAAAACATTAACATAAATATACATTTTCCAATCCCTCAATTCTCAAAAATACAAATAGAACAAAAAAAATACTATTTAATTACGTCAAACATTTGAAAATTTTACTTTAAAATTATGTAATAAGTCTACCAGTAACATCTTAATGCATTAGAATTTGACGTTTGTAGTTAATTTAATATTTTTGGTAAATAAATTAATTGAAAGCCTAATCCAAGGCTATATCGCCATGGGGTGCCACCAGTTCAAAAGTAGCGGCACTAAAGCAATTATGCATTTTGCTCTTTCTTTATATATCAATTTCTTTGGACCTAGCCATGGGGCAGGGTATTGTTTTAGTTAATTCAGCGATACCTATTCAAAAGAAGCGGCACTAAGGCAATTTTGTATTTTGCTCTTTCTTTAGATATAAATGTCTTTGGTTACAAAAACAAACAATACATTTTATGGAATGAAACAAAAAACCAACAAAGCTTAACAGAAAAACCCATTTATAGTAGCCAAAGAATTGGAGATATTTTAAATGGAAAATCCTAAGAAAATGCATCGGGAAAATAATGAAAATTTCATAAAACGATTTTTAAATAGTTACGTCTATGAAAATGCCGATGTTCTACCCTTCTGTAGGTACGCCATGTCGTTTCAAGCCAGATTTGTTGAGAAACTTGAGCTACACGATAATTTGCTTGTCAGCCAAATATACGAAAACGAGAAAAACACAATGGACGTATTAACGACAATCCAGCTCCTCTGGACCTTACCTCATTCTATATGAGCCCAGCCTCCAGCAATCATAGGGGCTGAATATGATATACGTATAAACTAAATTTTGGATGAACTGTACATATGTAATATGAATATGTTTTGTCAATTAATGTAACAGAACTTTTGTTATTTAGTTTTAGTAATGTTATTTATTTAGTTTAAGTAATGTTATTTACAGAGGTCTGCTCTGTTAGCGACTTTAACATTGTTGCTTTTTACGTTAACATAGTTATTAGAGTAACACACATATAACTTTAAGAATGTTATTCTCATAGTATGTAAGACAATAAATGAAACCGAACAAGAAGAAGACTTAATAACATTTTTACTTACTTAACAGAAAATTAAAATAGATACAGAAAAATTGTACAAATTTGTATGGAAAATTTAGAGGTACCTTCACATTTTCACTCATAACTTTTGAACCGCTAAACCGATTTCGCTCATTTTAAATACCAAACTGCTCGGGAGAATGTTCAATAATCTGGGTAAAAATTGGCACCCCCGCTTGCGTCTTCGCGTCGTGATCGCCATTTCAACAGACAGATGGACATCGCTAAATCGACTTAAAATTACATAAGGATCACGAATATATATACTTTATGGGGTCTTAAACCTATATTTCGACATATTACAAACGGAATGACAAACTGATATATACCCTCACCATATATGGTGGAGGGTATAAAAATTGTAAGGTAAAAACGGGTATAAGGAAAAAACGCGCTCTTTGCTTTTTGGAGTTTCACTAGTGAGTAAACAAAACAAGATTAACATAAAATTAACTAATATTAGAATATAATTATCAAAAGGAAATTCGCTTATAACAGCGCCGCCTTTATGTCAGATCGATATCATCAATTTGGCACCACCGATACAGAAACCCAGTCCAAAGATGGACAACTGATACCATTCAAAACTCAACATATATGTTATTCTATTTATCTTAATGATATTTTCGTCTTTTTGGATCCGCTAAATCATCATCACTATCACTGTCAATTTACATGTTTAAAGTAGTAAAAGCTCCAGAAGCAGTAGATTGTGGATCTGTGTATGTTTCTTGTTCTTGTTCATCTTCAGTATCCTCTTCATCGGTGGTTCTCTTTAACCACCAGCATAAATCTCCTAACGTAGAATCTAGTTTCTTGCCTCTGTATCTAGTTTTCATGGTTAAAGCTATTTGGTGAAAATCAGATTTGGCGGAAAATTGATTTTCAAACCAATCCATATGGTGATAGAGAAAATTAATTTTTAAGGACATATGCTCACCAAGTTCCTCAAAGGCTTCCAAGAAACGCTTAACTCTTGTGTACTATGTGCTTCTCGTTTTTAACCAGGAACATTCTCGATTACGTCTTTCATTGCATTCCATGCAATTAATTGATTTTGATTAAAAGAATTATTAAATTCATTATTTTTCATTAATCTTTTAATGTCTGGACCATAAAACATACCAGTAAAATTAGAAAAAAAATATTGTAAATACATTTTTTAAAATCATTTATTTTATTTGTATCATACTTGGGAAATTTTCATTACCATTGAAATTTCATTACCATTAGTTGACACTAATACAAATGAAAAAAATGCATTACCATTAAATGGTAATGATATGTTTTCCATTAAAAATTTAATTACTAATGGTAATGAAATAGCACAAATTCATAAAAAAAATAATTATAATTGATTGAAAAATCATTTGTTTACAAAAAAGTTTATACGATTTGAAAATTATCAAAGTTGCTTTTTATAGAGAAAATAATAAAACAAAATATAAAATATACAAATGTTAACCCGCATAAATAAATATTAACATAAATATTTACACATAAAATGACGGTTAATAATGCTAATGGTTTCTTTTTATTTAAACATTAGTAATGGTAATGAAATTCAAAAACATTGTCATTGATCAATGAAATCAGATCCGTAAATCATTACCATTAATTCAAACAATGGTAATGAAATAAATTGTTATCAATGTAATGGTAATGAAATCATCAATCAATTAATTAATGCAATCAATACATTAGTCCCATGTATGATTGGTATAAAGTACCGTCTTTTACTTAGCTAGCAGTGAGTCGTTAGAATGTAGATCTTAAAGTAGTAAAAGCTGCTCCATCTACAGAAAACACTTTTACAAAATTTTTGAAAAGACCCAATTAAATATGAAGTGGTGGTAGCAACACTTTATCTGTTGGTGCAAGTGCTTCATAGATAACATTAGCTGTTCTAACACGAAAAAGCCTCTCTTTACCCAGTCACGTTTTTGGTATTGATTTCCTTTGTAACTTATGTTCCACAAACATATAAACACATGTTTTTCGTATAGCCACCTTGTAAACCAAAAACTAAGGCCACCATTTTCAAATCACAGCATATGCGCCATTTATGGTTTTCATAGTTTACTGATTCCAGTAGATATTTTACTAATTCGTAGGTCTCTTTAGTGTTCAAATTGTATGCTGTTGAGTGCCTGATTTTTGAAAAATCTATAAATAAACATCATTTATGAGGAACATACTTCAATACCTATTTCTATCAATATCATTATCATTTTTCAATATCATTTGCAACGCCGGTGTATAAAGACGTCAAAAACCTGAGTGCATTTTTTATAAAACTTTAAAATTTAGTTTTGCTGGAAAATCTTGATTTGTTTAAATTGAAAACACTTTAAAAGTATATAAAAAAAATCTGAGTTTGTGTGGAAATTGAAGTATGCCTGCAAAACTACGTAAAAGTTTAAATAAAAAGAAATTAATTTGTGGTCAGTGCCAATTGCAAGTCTTAGATGATGAAGATGCAATTCAATGCGATGTTTATGAGAAAACTCTACACTCCGTTTGTACGAATCTTGATAAGAAGCAATATGAAAAACTTATAAAAAATACTTCTCTTCAATATAACTGTCATTTTTGTGATGGTAGTAGTGAAACAACATCAGTATCAAATGACTTGTTGGATATAAAAGCAAAGTTAAAACATTTAGATCAGCTGGATGAAATAACCAAAACAATTCAATTTATGTCATCTCAATATGACAGCATATTGAAAGGAGTTGCCAGTAACAAAAAAATGATTGATAGCTTGCAAAAGGAAAATTATTCGTTACGGGAAGAAGTTAATTCGTTGAAATCTTCTTTAAAATTCTTAAACGATGAAAGAGTTAGAAAAGATTGCATTATAAACGGAGTTGAAGTTGCAAATGATGAAAAAAATGCTATTGAAGTTGTTTTTGATATTGCTGAGAAAATTGGGGCAAGTGTTGTAGCTGATCAGGTAGAAGAAGCATATTTTTTAAATAACAAAAGATCAAATAACAAGGATGGAACAAACAAGAAGTCAATTGTAGTTAAATTTTCTAAGAAAAATTACAAAGATATGTTTATGGCTAAGAAATCTAATCTCAAACATAATAAGGAGTTTAAAAATGTTTTTATTAATGATTTTTTATGCAAAGAATCAATGAATCTCCTGAATTATGCTAAATCCGTTAAAGCTGTTGGATACAAGTTCGTATTTGCAAAAGGTTATAAAGTTTTTTTGAACAAAGATGAAAAATCTCGATTGGTTTTTATTCGCTCAATGGATGATATTGACAAAATTCTTATGAGGTCATCGCAAGGAGGTACATCGACATCTAGGAGAGGCCGTACTTTTGTTGAAGAGGATGAGGCTGCCAATTCAGTAGAGGATGAGGAAGAAAATAATGAATATTTGTCTTCAAATTAAGTATATTTTTTTATCATTGATTAATATTTTCTTTTATTTTTTCTATTTTTATGATTAATTTAAATTATTTTTTTAATTTAAAATCATTCAATGATACTATATCAAAGAAAAATTACAATTTTTTTAACATAATTTCTGTAAACGTAAGAAGTATTTCGTCTATTAACAAGTTCAATAAATTCAAACTGATTTTAAGTAAGTTTTATAAACTGCCTGACATTATTGCTATTCAGGAAACATGGTTCAGTAAAAATTGCGTTAATTTGTATTCAACCCCCGGGTATTGTGCTCTACACTCTTGTAGAGGAGATGGTTATGGTGGAACTTCGTTTTATTTGGATTGTAACTTAAGTTATAGACTTGTTTTAAACTCAAGTGATGAATTTCTAAATCTGATAACGATTGAAATGCCTGCTGTAATCTTCAATAACAAACCATTGCGTGTGACAACCCTATACAGATCACAGAAATGTAATATTGAAAAATTTTATGATAAGTTGGAGAATATGCTTCAGACTACTATAAGCGATTTTTGTTTAATTTTGGGAGATTTTAATGTGGATTTGTTGTCAGAACACAGTAGTAGCAAGCTTATACAAAATCTATTTGATGAATATGGATTGTTTTCTTGCCATAATTTGATTACTAGGCCGCAGAGTGGTACTTCTATTGATTGTATTTTTGGTAATTTGATTCCAAGCATTTCTGTATATTCAATTGAAAATAAACTTACTGATCACAATATTTTAAGTTGTGAATTAAAACTTGTCACTAATCGTAGTGATACTGTTACAAAAACTTGGCATAAATTTGATTACGATAAGTTTGGAGTTTTACTTGACAGAAATTTAAACCTAAATGCTATTAGCAATAATCCTTCTCAAATGTGTAAAGAAATTATAAAGGTATTCAGTTCAGCTGCTTCGCAATGTTCATCAACGGTAAATGTTACAACAAATATTCGTAAAAAATTGACACCATGGATAACCAAAAACCTGTTTTCGTTATTAGAAATGAAAGAAAAATTGTTGAAAGCTAGAAGGAAAAACAAAAGCGATAAATTTATATCTGAAAAGCTAAAAAGAATCAGTAAAATCATCAAAATAAGTAATAAAAAATTAATGAATGAATACTATTTGAATAATTTATTAAGAACAAATGGTGATATTAAGAAAACATGGAGGTTTTTAAATAATGAACTTGGAAGAAATCAACAAGCCCCACAAGATATTTTTTTACAGGATGGTACCCTTTTAACAACCGATATTGATAAGGCAATGAATTTCAATAAATATTTTGTTGATACTGTTGAAAACATACGTAGCAATATTCCATATTATCCAGGAGATAATATTAATAATCTAAGAACGTTGAGGCCACTTAGAACAAGATTTGATCTTCAGAGAATAAACGGAGAATATGTTGAGAATATTTTAAGTTCGTTATCAACCAACAAAAGTTCGGGTAGCGATTATATTTCTCCAAAAATGCTTTTATGTAGAAGAGGGAAAGTTTCAGAAATAATATCTGCATTATTCGGTAGTATGTTGGATAACGGTAAATATCCCAACGATTTAAAAGTTCATAAGATTGTTCCTATACCTAAAGGTGTTGGTTCCAATAAAATTGACATGTTTCGCCCAGTCTCTATTTTGTCAGTCATTGATAAGGTGCTCGAGAAGATTGTATTTAATCAGTTATCAGATTACTTACATAATAACAAAATTTTGTTTGAACATCAATTTGGATTTCGCAAGGGTTCCGGAACGGAGGATGCAATTGTGAACGTTGTGGACTACATTTGTGGGGGATTTGATGAAGGTTTTGGTGGTGTTGCTGCTGTATTTTTCGATTTATCAAAAGCTTTCGACTTAGTTGATCATAATATATTGAGTAAAAAACTAATTACAATTGGTGTGTCGAATAACGCTATTGAATTAATAAACGACTACTTGAAAGATCGTAAACAATTTGTTCAGATTGGAGAGGCTAAAAGTTCGTTGCTGCCGGTTAAATGTGGAGTACCTCAAGGTAGCGTACTTGGTCCACTTTTATTTAAAATATTCGTAAACGACGTAAAAAATATTCCTTTTAACGGGAAGCTGTTTATGTTTGCAGACGATATCTGTCTGCTTTATCGTTATAAGTATTCACGAGTGTTGCAAACGCAAATTGAGTATGATTCGTCATTATTGGCTGAATATGTTAGAATCAATAAGCTAATGTTAAATGCAAGTAAAACTAATTTTATTAGATTCAAACCTTACTTATTAAACAACGACCCAGTTATGACAGTTCATATCGATGGCATTCCGATAACGGAGTCTAGTTCTGTAAAGTATTTAGGTATGCAGTTTTCTTCAAATTTGCAATGGAATGATCATATTGATGCAACAAAATCCAAAATATCCTCGGCTGTCGGTGTTTTATATAAATTTAAAAATAAATTTAATTGTCATACAAATATGCTTATATACCAAAGCTTGGTTCACAGTCATTTGACATATCTTCCATTAGTTTATGGATATAAAAATAATGATTCCTTAAAAAGTCTCCAGTCGGCACAAAATAAAGCGCTAAAGTTAGTATTTAACTTGCCAATTACCTTTCATTCCTTGGATCTTTTTAGAAATTTTGCTACTACTATTCTACCTATAAGAGGCTTATACAAGCTGCAAATATTAAAATTTGTTTTTAAAGCAATCCGAGGGTTAGGAAATTCATCGTTACAGTTTCAGCGGAATGAACAAGTTACGCATCGCCAAACAAGGCAGAGTCAACATTTGACCACAACGAGATGTCGTCTTGAATTATCTAAGCAACGTATTTGTTTTGCTGGTCCAAATGAATTTAACAGTTTACCTGATTCACTGAAAAATATTTTGATCCTCTCAAGTTTTAAAAGAGAACTTAAAAGCTTTTTATTGAACGACATTGAAACACTTCTTACGTAAATTTAAAGAAAAAGAAAAAAATCTCACTGCTGGTTGTAAATATTTGTAATATAAATAATGGATATGTAAGTTATGTTAATAACTATAAACTTTTGTAAATATTAAATAATTTTATGATATACTGAATTTACACTAGTTGCCTTTATGCCTCTCTAATGCCATTATTGGTGCTGAGGCTTTTAACAAAAATGTTATTATATTTATATATTTTTTTTTAAATAAAAGTTATAAAAAAAAAAATTTTGTACACTAAACGAAAGTATTTTCTTCGTTGAAAATTGGTTTTTACAGATTTATCAATTGGATTTGAAAAAAGGTTTAAAAAAAAAGGGAATTTGCTCAAATTTTTGCAAAAATCAGGGTAATTTGCTCAATTTTTCCCTGTTTTCACTCAGCTTCCGAAACTGTAGTCTGTATAAAATTTTATTTGGTAATGATTTAAGGATCTGATTTTATTGATCAATGACAATGTTTTTGAATTTCATTACGATTACTAATGCACCAATTTAAACAAACCATTGGCATTATTAGCCGTCATTTTATGTGGTAATATTTATGCTAATATTTATTTATGCGAGTTAACATTTGTATATTTATATTTTGTTTTATTATTTTCTGTATAAAGCTACTTTAATAATTTTCAAATCGTATAAACTTTTTTTATTTATAATTATAATTGGTTATTTTATGCATTTGCGTTATTTCAATACCATTAGAAATAAAATTTTTAATGGAAAAAATTTAATTACCAATAAATGGTAATGAAATTTTTTTTCATTTGCATTAGTGTCAACTAATGGTAATGAAGTTTCATTGGTAACGAAAAATTCCAAAGTATTGATTTGATTTCGTTACAATCACTTTGAAAAAGGCAAATTAAAAAAAAAACAAGTAAGAGCGGCTAAATTCGGCTATGCCGAATCTTATATACCCTTCACCATGGTTGGGAAAAAACTGAAGTTTATATATAGACATATATGAAATGGACAGATTTATATACGGACGCCTTTAAGAGGAAATTAACCATTTAGTTTGGAGATAAAACTTGGACTCGGGAAGATTTATGGTTCCAGAAAATAGGTATTTTAAAAAAATTTATGTTTTGGGCATAACTTTTTTGTATCTGAACCGATATTTCCGAGTTTTTCAGCAAATATGTTATACTAAAGATTTTCGATCTTTTGCTATATAAGACGTATCCATAGGTCATAATACAGCTCTAGAATAGTGTTTGTTGTTTGTGTATAAAAGGTGAAGAGGTGAAAGAAAAGAATTTCAACAAATCGTTAAAAGAAATCACTACAACTGCATGTGTTTTATTTCTACAAAATAGTTTGATTTAGCTGGCAAATTTGCATTTGGGATTTTATTTCGCTTTTTTATTAGAAATATTTGTAATTTCTTTAGCTTAATTTTAAAAATTTGAAGGAAAATAGTTTATAATTTTTTTTATAAATTATTATAAGTTATGACCTAAAATAGTTGCACTCAAAGGTAAATTATGTATAAAATTTTCTTAATATGTGAGAAATAAAATGGTTTAAAAATCTTTTTATAAATTCTTTTAAATCGGAGCAAAAAATAGAAATAAAACCGTTTGTATTTTGTTTGTATCAGAGGGTTTTTATACAAATTTTGATGTTTTTATCCTATTTATGGATTATTTAATTATTAATATAAAATTTTATATAAATTAATTATTAAATGTTAAAAAAAACAAAAATAAGCAAAAAAAAAAGTCTTAAGAAAATTATAAAAAAAATGTACAAAGAAAATGTGAATTGACCTGACCGAGATTCGAACCTCGAACCCCGCGGGCTTAGAGAAAAAAAGTGTTTGTGACACAGCGTCTAGACAACTGAGCTATTGAAGCTCACACAAAATTATCGTCAATAGAGGTACATATATAAAAGTCTTCGTTTATTAGGGATTTGTTTAGTTTTTATTTAAATGACAAATCTTTGTATGAGTGTTGTTTGTGTATAAAAGGTGGAGATGAAAGAAAAGAATTTTAACACATGGATGTGTTGTTATGCTCAAAATTCTACATACATATTAAACAAAGGGATTTTACTGGAAAAATTAGAGGTTGTCCTGGTTTTTTGCTAATATATCAGCCATTTATTAACAAACAGAATAGCAAACAGAAATGGATCACATGTAACAGAAATAAAAAACAATCAAGTCCTCATCATATCTGGGTTCTTCGGAAAACCCATTTCAACACACAGACGGACAGACGGACATCGTTAAATCAACTTCGCTCTTCATAAGGACCCAGAATATATATACTTTATAGGGTCTAAGATCAATATTGTAGAAATTACAAACGGAATGACAAACTTATACATATATACCCTTCCACCTGTGGTGAAGGGTATAAAAACAATTGAAAAATTAAATTGAAAAAGATTCGCAAGTATGTTGTTTTATACTTTCAAAAAGTGCCGATAAATATAATTATTTTTACATCTCACCAATAGATGTCAGAAGTAGACATAGCAAATCCATAAACTAAAGGCTAATTCGTTCGTAAATTATTTTCGTTAAGCCGCTATTGTGAATCCTCTGCGCTTCGAGTGTGTTTGTCTATGAAAAATAAAGTTTTGTGAGAACTGCAAAAACTCAACACACACTCGTTTAGTTCATCCTCAAACCATGTTGACCAGAGAGACATGCGGCAAAAAAATAATACGAGTTTGCGACTGAATAAAAAAATTACGACGGCGGCTAAACGGTCTACGATAGTTTAGCTACTTTTTCATCATCACCTCGTTTCTGTATCCGATGCAAGAAGTTTTTGGATCGAGTAATTTATAATCACGCTATTTTATACAAGGTTACTTAATAGATAATAAAGTTAATTGTATTTTTTGCGGAAATTTTTTTCGAGCTTGTAACTTTTAAAGCTGTGGCACATTTAATTTTGTAAAATTACTTATAAGATAGAGAAATAACAAAAATACAGCGCCTTTTTATCTTCTTTAGATGAATATATATTTACTTGCCTGCGATTCACCCTATAGAAAGCAGAACATTGTTGCGTTTTACATGTTTTTTGCGAAAACTTTATCGATGCGAGAAAAACAGAAACGAGGTACAGCTTATACAAATATCGGCTTTTTAACTATACAACCGTCTTATGAAAATTATTACATAAAAAACTCGTATAATTTTGTTTATTACACTCAAAAAAAAAAAAAAACACATGAACTAAAATGTAATCAAAAATTTCCTTCAAGATAGTTTATAAATTGTCCTCAATTTAAGTAAAATTTTATTAAAACTTAGAAAAATTTTCTTAAAAAGAATAAAAATTCCTAAGTTTGAGGAAAAACGAAATAGTTTATATTCTCAGAAATAGTTCATATTTTCCTAAGTAATATTTCTTGATTTTAGGAAAAAAATCAAGCCAATTAAATAAAAATTTATTAATTTTAAGAAAAAACATCTTAGTTTTGAGAGAACTGCATACTCAAATGCAATAAAATTAAGTTTAGTTAAAAAAAAATTAAGGACATAATTTACTCCCATTTAGTTCAAAAAATGTGTCTAACTTAAATCGAGAAAGTACTTGAACTTAATGTGTGTTCATTTTTTGTTCGCGAGTAGTAAAATGAACTAAATTTTAGAAAGCCATTTCCAAATTCAGTTTTTAAGTATACCACTTTCTAATTTTGAAGAATTGTTTTCTAAAAATTAGTTCAGACAATTAAAAACAAATAGTAATAAATTTTTTCCAATGTAATAATAAAAATTTATTTGATTTTAGAAACTGATGAACTATTTCTAAGGAAAATTTTCATGCAACTTAGTTCAGATAAATTTTAAAATTTTAATAAAATATTCTTTTTTCAAGTAAGAGTTTTCTAATTTTTAAAAAATAATAAAATTTGGTATAGGATTTTTTTTTCTGGAAAACGTTTAAATTATTTTTAATATTCTATTCCAAAAAAAAAACAATCAATTAAAAACAAACCAGTTAGTTTTCCTAATTTTCAAGAAAAATATTATTAAATAAAAGAAATTAAAGTAACCATTAAAAAAAACTATCGTGCATGATTGTAATTTTCGGCTCGTGATTGTGCGTGAGCGTGAGTCAAAAATCTCTCACGTGCCCATCTCTAATCTTAACGGTCTTAAATATTGAACTCAAAGTAGCTTAAAATATATTTTGTTAGAAAAGGGTAAAAAACTTCGAATTTGCGCTTTTATCTAATAAATTTGTTTGTTGACTACAATACAAAATATCGCAGGCACATTTTATACATTACGGCATAATGGCTTTCCTATAATTGACATAGCGCTTATTAAACTTTATATTTATCGAACGATTTTTTTCACTTAATAATAAAATAGTTTAAATTTGTATATGTCAAATAAAGTTTTAGCTAAAAATCCCATAAAAAAAACTTATGAAAATTTTCCATTTTCCAATAATAACAAGAAATGTAACTGTGATATTTTGTATTTTTGCAACAATTTCCTTAAATTAGTTAATTTAAGAAGACAAAGGACCCCCAGTGTTCCTTAACAATAGATGCCGTGTGTCACGTAGGGCGTCGCTTTTTGTAGTTGTCTCAAGCAGAAACGTTAATTAACTACGAAAAGGATCTGACTTTGTCACAATTTATTACTATTATTATTATTTATCTTTTTTAGGCCCGTTATTATAACTTGCCTTTAAGGTACGTGTTAGTTAAAAACAACTTCAGCTAAAGTGAGCAAAAAAGTGACCTTAAACTATTTTTGGTTATCACAACTTCCTTATAAAATAAAATATTTTTTTTAAATTTGGCGTTACCAGAGCAGCACACAATTATTTTTGACAAATTAAAATACATCTTAAATATACGTAGTGGCAACGACGTACTTTGATTTATTTATTTACTTACAATAAACAAAGGTAAAATAAAATTTTTTCGAAATCTGTAAAAAGTAAAAATGTTTGTTGTAAAAAATTAAAATGCCGACGTCTAACACAAATAAACCAAGCAGCAAGGAAACGCTCCAAAAACAACATGGCAACTACACTACAAGGTAGAAAATATGGCAACTTTAAATGCATAAACCTTGCGTTTTAAGTTAAAGGTAAGATGAACTTACCTTTGGCTTATCGGTCACTTTTAGCTTAAGGTTGCAGTATTCGAAAAACCGGATTTTTTAAGAAACCGGTTTTCGGATTATTCGAAAAACAGTTTTTTGAAAAAACCGGTTTCAGTTTCGGGTTTTAACAAAAAGAAAACCGGTTAACCAGTTTTCATAACATTCAGCATTAGGACGAGATTGCGAATAAATTGTGTCCACAGCACATAAATGGATAGCATGAATCAAACAAAGCTGAGATTCGGCCAAAATATATACCATATTTCTTCATGACTGCAGCTCTGACATGAGTTGAAGCTACAACCTCTTTGTCAAGGCATATATTAAATTCATCAAGTTTCCTTTCCACTAGAAGCTTAACATTTAAAGCAGTACCAAGAATATTCATTTCTTCCAATCCTAGGTTATAAACTTCGTGCAAACGTTTAATGGGATTCTATGTCCGTGCTGAAATATTATTGTATTTATTATTGGAGTTGTCACTTCATTCATCCACTATTATGGAAAATCTTCCATTTCTTTTCTTTAATTGATTTAAAACTTTCCGCTGTTTCAGACTATTTTTATTAACAAAATTTTCAATTTTGGGGACCTAGTTCATTGGGGGCTTTGTTCGTGTCGCCAAACAAAATGCATATTTGAGATTCTTTAATACTTATATGTTTCTACGCGTACGCGAAAAAAATTTCTTTTTTTATTCCAGATGGGGTCATATTTTATTTTTTTGAGCAACGCGCGACAAAGTGCATTTTTGCCCAAATTTATATATAGTTTATAGAGCAATTCCATATGAAAGCGATCACCTTTTGGACGACCCCTCTCTGATTTTAAAATAAATAGTCTCAATCGATTGCCCAGCAAAAAATAATGTACCTACATACTTTTTTTTTTTTTGTAGTGACTGGTTTAGTGGTGGTGTACACCATTGTCATGTGACAAAATTGAAGAATTCTTCATAAGGGACATTGAAAAACTACTAAAGCGATGGCAACGAGTGATAGCTCGTTGGAAAGGTATTGAATCAGGCTTTAATTGAAAAATAATTTTTCCCAGAAATTTACTTTTTTTCCCATGAAAATTAAATTTTCCCATGAAAATTAAATTTTCCGATTTTCCACAGAAGCTCCTAAATTTTCCGGCTAATTTTATTTTTTTTGGATTCCTCATAATTTTTGCTTTAAGAATCAGTAATAAAAAAATGGGCCCCGACTCGTTGTTTGGACAGGAGAAGAGCATTTAAGAGACCACCTTGTTCTCATTGTTTTTATATTTTTTATAATTGAATTATTTTTAATTATTTAACATTATTTTATTTTATTATTAAAAATACATTTTAAAAATTATTTTACAGTTAAACATACATTTATGAAGAAAAAATAAATTTTTTTTAAGAGCCCCAAGTTGAGTGTGTAGTGAATATGGTCTGCCTGCCTTCACAAGATCGGCCATAAATCCATGGACAATAGCAGCAGTGGCATGTAATGGCACACCAAACCCGACTGAGGCTACAGGTCATAAAATGTTTTGTAAATTTTTTAAATTACCAGGTAATAAATATTTCGCCTAAAATGACACGTGCAAAAACAAGTCATAAAACACGGATTTTCCATAAATATGGCGAAATATTTATTACCTGGTAATTTAAAAAATTTACAAAACATTTTATGACCTGTGGTCGGCTTATTGGCAGTAACCAATTAAGTCCCTCTTTAAAAAACATTTTATGACCAGTAGTTCACGCAAATTTTCCTATTAAAGAAAAGCAAATATCGCTTATTTTTTTTACCTATTTTTTACCAAAAAATAAATATAAATACTTCACACACTCTGAGTCAAATTTCAGTTGAATACTAAACGTGAAAGTGTTAAAGTGTTTTTTTTTGTAAAGTAAAGAGTGAAGCTGTAAAGACAATTTAAAGTAAAATGAATAAATTTTGCTGCAATCCGTTTAACAAGAGTGGACATCGTTCGAAAAAGATAAAAGTATTAAAATTAACTGGTGTTTCGAAGCGATACATGAATGAATTAAATATACAATACGGTGAAGAAGCACAATTCATTTGCCCCAAGTGTAAAATCGATTTGTCTCAACAAGCAAATGCATTGAAACAAATGCAACCACAATCCGAGAGTGAAATGACAATTGAACAGAATGTTTCATCTGATAGTTAGGCAGACATTCCGATGGTCAATATGTCTTTGAGTCCTTTGAGTGAGGCTATTACCACTTTAGGTGAAACGCCTATTAGAAAAAGAAAGTTGCGAAGTGAAAAATACAGGAAAGATAAAAAAGGCAAGGTTATGAGTGCAATCGCGACAATATTTGATGAAGGCTCTGATAACGAATGCAGTCAAGCAGATGACGTTGATGACGGCAAACAAATGATTGAGCAGTTGAAAAGAAAATTCAATTTAGCGACCACTTTTCCGGAGAAATATCTCATTTTATCTGTGCTGCCTCAATCATGGTCTATACGCAAGATTTCTGAACAGTTTCAAACATCTTTTTACATCGCGAGAAGAAGCAAAGAATTAGTTCGACAGAAGGGCATATTGGCGACTCTCACCAAGAAATTTGGCTCAAGGACCCTAAGCGAAGCAACGGTGAAATTGATTCAAGATTTTTACTGCAATGATGACAACAGCCGCGCCTGCCCAGGTACACGTGACTATGTTATCACACGTGAAGATGGAGAAAAAGTACACAAGCAGCGCAGATTATTATTATGTAATCTATCCGAAGCATACCATCAGTTCAAAGAGAAATACCCAGCAGAAAAAGTGGGATTTTCTAAGTTAGCCATCCTACGACCAAAAGAATGCGTGCTGGCATTAGACAGGCACGGAACGCATTCAGTCTGCGTTTGCATGTTTCATCAAAACACCAAAATAATGTTGTCGAAGTCGTTGTGCGCATACCCCACGGAAAATTGTCATCTGTCCAAATGCGACAATTGTCCGAAGATTGACGAGCTAGAGCAATATTTGGCGGAAAAGTTTGAACAGCTGTTAATTCAGGAGGTGCATTTCAAACAGTGGATAATTAGCAGCGGCAGATGTTCCCTTGAGACCGTGGTAAAGCAGATTCCGGAATTCATCGAGGAATTCGGATTCAAGTTGAATGAACTGAAGGCGCACCATTTCATATCCGAGATGCAATCGAAATTTCTAAAGGAAAGTAAGGAGAAATTAGCCCAAAATGAACTCATTGTGATAAGCGACTTTGCCGAGAATTACACTTTTCTCGTTCAGGATGAAATTCAGGCTTATCACTGGGCAAACGACCAGTGCACGGTGCATCCTTTTTGCATTTATTTCAAAAACGAAGATAACGAACTACAGACCGTAAGCCTTGTTGTTGTCGCGGAGTGTTTAGCATGGAGCGACGACTTCAAAACAGATATAATAATGTCAAAACTATAACTGGAATGCAAAAGTTTCATTGCTTCATACCAAATATTTCTGATATGTCAATTAATGCAAAGCAGTACTCTTCGTCTGCCGACGTGCTAAATTTAAAGTTACTTTAATTTTATAATGATGCCAAGACAATTGAAATTTTTAATAAATATTGTAATTAAGTATAAGCAGCAAAATAAGAAAGATTTTTCTTCATAAATGTATTTTTAACTGTAAAATAATTTTTAAAATGTATTTTTAATAATAAAATAAAATAATGTTAAATAATTAAAAATAATTCAATTATAAAAAATATAAAAACAATGAGAACAAGGTGGTCTCTTAAATGCTCTTCTCCTGTCCAAACAAGGAGTCGGGCCCATTTTTTTATTGCTGATTCTTAAAGCAAAAATTATGAGGAATCCAAAAAAAATAAAATTAGCCGGAAAATTTAGGAGCTTCTGTGGAAAATCAGAAAATTTAATTTTCATGGAAAAATTGAATTTTCATGGGAAAAAAGGTAAATTTCTGAGAAAAATTAGGAAAATTTTATTTTTGAATTAAAGCCTGATTCAATACCTTTCCAACGAGCTATCACTCGTTGCGATCGCTTTAGTAGTTTTTTTTAAAACAACTTTCAATGAGGTCCCTTATGAAGAATTCTTCAATTTTGTCACATGACAGTGGTGTACACCACCACTAAACAAGTCACTATGAAAAAAAAAAAATATGTAGGTACATTATTTTTTGCTGGGCAATCGATTGAGACTATTCATTTTAAAATCGGAGAGGGGTCGTCCAAAAATTTGCCAATTTTGATCGTTTTCATATGGAAAAAAACTAATAGTAAACCATTATTTTGCATGCACATATAATTACTTCTTTCATACATTATCAGTAGGTAATTATTTTGTTTTTTAAAGTAGTGCAAAAAGTAATGTCCTATCATTACATGGTAATCTACACAGTAACGACCTGTCATTACCATGTTTTTTTGCTGGAAGACGTTAACTAAATTATAAACCTTTTGATAAAATCAATGCATAAGTACATTTTACAATAGATTTATTATTTTTGTTTAAAATATCCATTAGGGTTATAACTCACTTTTTACAAAAATTTAACACGTTCGCCACTCACCAATTTTTCGCGCTTTCAATAAAAACTCACGAACAAAAATAAATGTGTCACATATATGTGACATGAGTTTTTTAAATTAGTTTCCTAAGAGAAACTGAGTGTAACGTATATGTGACATATATAAAAGTTACATATAAGTGACATAAGTTTTTTGTGGAAATAAATGCTTAATATATTTCAGAGAACTGCAACTGCTGATTGCAAAACGTTCACACGCAATCAACACAAGAATAAATATGTGTTTGCGTTCAAACGCTGAATATACTCCAACACACATATTTGTTGATGATTTTAAATCAATCAAACGACGTGCAAATTGTTGTGTCACTGATTTAATCGTCGGTCGTTTTTATACCATTGATTTTATTCTTGTTCGTTCGAGTCAATAATTATTATTTTGATGTAGAATAAATCAGAAAAAACTACAAACAACGGGTATGTGTGTATTCATAATTAAAACAAAATAGTTTCTTATCTATAAAAAGTGGGTGGTTTCGTAGAAGCACATTTCATAAATGGTATAATGTACATTAGGGTGGGTCTTAAATCCGCTTTTTTATAATTTTTATTAGTAATACAAAAAGTTTTTTTAGAATTTTTATTAGTAATACCAAAAATATTGTTCTTTGTAATTTTTTTTTTTAAATTTTTGTCGACATCTCAGGCTCGCCCAATCCGGTTAAAGTTAAATATTGTCAAAATTTTTGTTCACCTATTTCGATTGGAAATTTAATTCTTTACAAAATCTCCTAAAATTAAGAGTTACTAAGATAATAGTATTTTTTTGTTAAAAAAAATATATTTTTTTTGAATTTATTACCGCTTTTTGAGGATGAAAAATGATTTTGAACATATTCATTTTATAGTAAATTCATTTCTCTTTAATGGTTCTTTGGTAAAAACGTGAAATTTATACTAGTTATTAAAAAATAAGTTTTCTTTCAAAAATTATTATTCATAATTTATTAGTATTCATAATACTTTTAATATTCACATGACATCAATAAAATTCGAATTTTTTTTACTATATTTTCGCTTTTTAAAGATGAAAAATCGTATAATGTTGTTGACAATACTTACGACAATAGTATATCATTCAAAATCATTTTTCATCCTCAAAAATATATAATATAATCAAAAACAAATTTTTTTTTACTAAAATTGCCATTAGCTAAGTAACTATCAGATTTTACCATTTAACTTTTTTTATAGAATTAAATTTCCAATTAAAATAGATGAAAAAAAAATTTAGACAATATATAAATTTATCCGGATTAGGAAAGCCTGAGATATCGATCTAAATTTTTTTCTAAAAAAAAAATGTTATTTCACAAAGAAGAATATTTTTGGTATTGTATTACTAATAAAAATTCTAAAAAGCGGATTTAAGTCCCACCCTAATGTGAAATGTGTTTCCATTTTGTTTTAATTATGAATACACACATACGCGTTATTTGTTGTTTTTTCTGATTTATTCAACGCTGACTTTTTGTTCAGTGATTAAATTTGCATAAAACATGTTCGACAGATGATTCAAACTGGTCCGAATTACGCGTTCAGTAACTTGATGCTGATTTTATTCTACACTGAATTTTATTGAGTGATTACATGTGAACAAGAATTTTTGTGTATGATTAAATCAAGAAAAAAGTTGATTTTGCAGTTCTCTGATACATTTTATCAATTATCCGACACATGTATGTGATTTGAGTTTTTAAGAAAACTCCTACGTCAGATATATGTGACGCTGAGTGGCGAACGTGCTAAGCTATCACCGCGTGATAGGCAATACTAAATTAATAATAAAAGTCGTGTTTGCGGGTCTTTTGTCAAAAGAAAAACCTTCCTCACCAAATGCATTTTCTAAAAACTTACAGATAGGGATGCAAACGATACATCGATATTTAGAAAACATCGGCGTCAAAACTAAAATTTTAAAAGCTGGCAATTTCTAAACCTAAATTTTTTGATCTTTTTGAAGCATTTAAAACTGAATTTACAGCTTTTAAATTCATAAGCAATTTTTATTTAAAACTTATTTATTGCATTGACTGAGATCCAATGTATATTTTTTAAATTAAGTACATTTTGATGGTTTCTGTGTTGTAAAGCTTCTCTCACTTTTAGATCATTTTGATAAAAGCTTATTGTGTTACATAATTCTTTTGACAAAACGTCAAATACTCGGCTTGGTGCAATATATTATAAATTCTTTACCAAAAATCGCGCGATTTTTGTTAAAAAATGTTCATTTTGGTTTTCGTACATTAAACCCGCAAATTTAATAAGAACTGGCTGGGAGGACACACTCATGGACATAGAGCAGAAAATTACCTAATTTTTAAACTATTTTGAAAGGCAGTGGTTGCGCATCACTAAAATATCTGATTTATACTAATGTTTAGAAGGACTACATACATTCCAATGTTATTGATTACATGCAATATAAATGTGTATAATGCTGTTCATAGGCAGCATTTCTTTGCTTTGCATATTATGGAGTTATTTTTTATTTCTTCAATTTTGTCTATTTTTTATATATGCACTTCACCGGAACACGAAATATAGCAATTATATTTTATGCCCTGCTCTACATTTCCTAACGTACACATAATTTATTTAAATATTTTTTATGACAAATATTTTCGTTTACATTTAAAAGAGAAAAACCAAGAATTGCCAAGAGAAAAGCCAAGAATTGCAAAGTTATATAAGTGTTGTTAATTAAATATTTTCAATTTTAAATACATATGTTTTGATATATAAATAAATTCATAAATCTGAGATTTTGGGGATTCCATTTAAGACTTAATGTGGTATTTAAATCTCAGATTTTTAATTAAAAAAAAAAAAATAATACAATTGAAAACACGATTTTTTTTTTGTTTTAAAAGAAAATATACAAATTAAATAATTCCACTTAGGGCCTGTGCGAGGTAGCCTAATAAATTCTAAACTAAATACAAACTTACAAAAATTTTAAAATACCTTTGACAAAATATTTGAACAATTTTTCAAAATTCATAGAAATTTGGATACCTGAATTTAGTTTAGATTTTATTTAGACAGCTCACACCCAAACGAAATGCAACATTTCAAAGCAATAATTTTGTTGTTTTGCTGATTTCTAAACCCAATACTGAGTAATAGCAGATAAGGATAATCGACGTGTAAATCAACCTGTAAAGGCGCTAGCAGCCAGTGCAATTTAATTTTTTAAAATTAACGTTTCGTCAATTATACACCCCTGGTGACATCATGTAGTACCACTTTTGCCCGGGCTGTACACTTCTTTTAATTTTTTTATATATTGTATATTTCTCCTTATTCCAATAACTAGGTACAAATATCTGGATTACTACAGATTTGTATTCATAAATATACAATAATGTAAATGTAATGGTATGAAATCACGCCACCAAAATATTCAGCCATTGAGAAATATTAGGAGATTTTAACTTAAAAGAGTAATGACCTTTAAATCACCTTCTATTATGTTTTGGATCGTTAAAGCTGCTGTACATTTTGTTAAAGTTAAACCTTTCTGTATACTTAAATAAAATGGAGAAGTTAGAAAAATTGTTATTCAAAAAGGGAACCTTCATCAAAACTTTGGGGTTTAGTTTAAAAGGAATTGGATTGGATTTTTTATAAAAATTAGTGCCTTATTCACAAACGGGTAAGATTGGTTTTCTTAAAACATTTTTTTTTTTTTTGTTAAATTTTAACAAGGAAAAATAATTTTTCTAGATTTGGCACTAAATTATAAATTGACAAGCTTTGCTTGCTTTTTTTTGGATCATTGGAAAATTTGCCTTAGCTATTCTAAAAGCCAAGCCACGTTGTGACGAAAAAATCCAAGAAAAAAAGTTTGAGGCAAATATCTAGTAAAAAGTTTTATGAAAAAAAAACCTTTAGTTAAATTTTTAGAGAAGAAAAGTTTACAAAATATTAAAATTAATTGAAAGTTTTAATGTGACAATCGTGATCTTAAATTAAAAAAAAAAAATATTGAATTTAAATTTTGGACAGATAATGAATTTCCATTAATAAAAAAAAAGAAAAGCAACCAAATTCTACTTAGAATCAAATTGGGGAAAAATCATTAAAATCGTTAAAAAAAAAGGAAAAAATCAATATATACAATAATAAAAAAAAATAAATTAAAAGCCCTTATATACATTCTAATATTAGTGTATAAAACAAGGTTGCTAAAATGTTGAAAAACAAAAATGTTTAATCATGTAGCCAACAGTTATAATTGTAGATACATGTTGTTACTAGCTAATACATGTTGATATTTGCGGATACATGTTGAACAGTTATACAAATGTTGATTTGGATATAAACATCATGTGGTAGGGATCAGTTTATATTTCTAAATATAACAGAGACATCACTAATCAGTAAAAAAAAGAAAAAAAGGGTTACACAATATTTGCCTCTCTTCTGCTCATCGTTACCCATTGCTGAATGTACATTCATCGTTGGAGTTCGTGTTAAATCAAAGTAAGTAAATATTTGCATAACTTATATGTCTATCAACATGCAAATATCACCAAACAAGTAGTACCAATATTAAAATTTATTTTTAATAAATGTATATATTTAATGCATAATTTTAAATAAAGTGAAAAATTCGATAAAATTTATAAAAAAAAAGAATAATTTTGGTGATGGTTTTAAGTGTAAAATATAATATGATAAATCCAATGAGGAAGTGAGAAATTAATATAAAAGAAAAGAACAATAACAATAATAATGATAGTAAACATAATTGATAGAAAAGAAAAGATACAAAAAAAAAAAAAATATTAAGAAGATCTAGATTTTTAACAAAATAAAGAAAATGCTTAATTTGAAAAGCATGCAAAATAACATAAGAAAATTAAAAATAAAAATATTATACTAAAACATACAATTACTGTTAAAATATTTTTTTTTTGTTGTCGTTGATTGTTTTAATAAAGCAAAAAAAAAAGAAGAAGTTATATTTATCTTTCTCACTCTCCCTTAAAGTGTGCATAACATTTCTTTCATACCTGCATGGTATTGAAAACAATACCATAAATTTACATTAAAATCTGATGTTCTTCTTTTTATATAAATTAAATAATTTTGGAGTCGCGAAGTATATTTCTATAAGGTACCTAAATTAAATTTTTTTGTATTAATCATTTTTGGCAACATTTTACTAAACCTTTAAATAACATGCTTTTAATTTAAAAGAACCTAATTATACCTTTATTTTTGTATTGATAATTTCTAGACTTTTCCCCAGTTGTAAGATTAAATTTTCGCGTTCTGGCAACCCCACACTTTTTTTCTTATATACAAAGTTCATTCATCTTTCATGATTTGTACTTATGTATAAAAGTTTCTGATCAGCTGATTTGTATTGTTAAGTTAAAACTAAAATTATTTTTGCGATAACATTTATTTGTGTGAATTTAGATTTGTAAGTCAAAAATTTTAGATTTGGAGAGAAAAAATTGGAAATATTTATATTAATTGTCTTATGATTGTTCCTTTATCTAAATGAAATCAAGAATTTTCCTTTACACTATATTCATAAGGTATTTAATAAGTTGATTCTTTTTTTTTTTTTATTCAACCAACTATGGTTTTTGTAATAAACAGATAACGAAAATGTGTTGCAATTTCTAAATATTTTTTCTTTTGATTTCTAGTGGTATGTAGTGTAAGTAGTAGTGGTTGTGTGTATTTTTGGGATCATCAGAATTTATAAGAAGACACAATGATGATCATGGTGGGGTGGGTACTTGTTGCAGCAACACCATCGACTTGCAACAAACGTGGCTATCCCAAATCTATTTAGTATTTTCCATTTCCTTCCGTTTTAACGTTTTTAGCTTACAATAACTCTTTAATTTCCTTCCGCCATATCTTAGATTTCTATATTTTGTTTTTTTTTGTTCATTTACCATACTTTTTTTTAATTTACACCAAACGCATGCAATTTTAAGATATGACTTTATTGTGTATATTTGAGATAAGGCCAAGCTAAGATATGAAATAACCCAGTCCCAGAGCCGGAAATATGTATGCACCGACTTAGCTGAGCCTAAACAACCATATTTTCAATTTTACACGTTATATGCTACAAACCTCTAATTACATCTTTTTTAGAAAACGTTCGAAAAAATATAAAAGGTGTTAAATTAAATAAAAAATTCAATTGATCGGTTTTTAAAAACTTAAGTTTATTTTTGGTTGTTTTTACCCAAAAAATAATACAAGAGTGAAAATAATTAATAATAGAGGAACGATAAGTATAGAGATTCGAAAGAAGCGGCCAAATACATTTTTTTACATATTACAAGGTTCGGTAACTAAGAGGAAATTGAGAAAATTTCCCTATTTTCAAAGCAAATTCTTCACAAATTTCAGTAAAATCTGGTAAAACCCAATTGGACTTGTAAAGAAAATCAATTTGAAAATCAATTGGAAATAGAAACAATTGATTTGAGTGCTTCAACCAGCTTAGACAGCGTAGAAAAAATTTTTTACCACAAAATTTGTTTGGTACACCATCAACCATTGTTGTTAATAATTTCAAGAAGGCACAACCAAATGTTAATGACTTCATCAAGAATATAAAAATCCAAAAAAATAAGCGAAGCTTTTGTAAATTTTTTTATCATGGACAATAAACCCTTTTCCACAGTAGAAGGTAAAGGCTTTTTACAGCTAATGAAGGGAGTTTGCCCATTGTATAAGCGAAACAATAAAGTCTAGGATTGATGTTAAACATCAGTTTATGAGTAGTATTTTCAAATCATACATAAAGAATGCTGAAAATTATTGCATCTCCTATGATATTTGGACGGAAACAATGCAAAATAAATCATTTGTAGGTGTACAATACTCTTTCTAGATAAGCTTAAATTCCTCAACGGAACATTAGGTGTTTTTGAATTAACAGAAAGACACACACCAGCGTACATAACCATGAAACTTAAAGATATTTTCGACGAGTGGCATATTTCCGTTCCCAAGGTTACAGCTGTCGTCACAGATAATGATAGCACTGTAATGAAAGTTAACCGTGAAATTTTTGGGAAAAAAAAGATTATTCCTTGCCTTTCTCATACGGTCAACTTAGTTGTAACTAAATCTATTGATAATGCAAAAGACTAAGGAATTAATAAGTAAGGTTCGAGCTATAATAAAATTTATTAAAATAAGCGTCAATGCCAGTGATGAGTTAAGAAAAAGACAAATAGAGATGGGCTTGAAAGAAGGGCAAATAAAAAGATGATTCTTAATGTTCGCACAAGGTGGAATTCGTGCTTTTATATGCTACAATGGTTCATAGAATTAGTGTCCATTGTAGGTGCAATACTGTTGGCTCGATCGGAAGCTCCCTCAGTGATCTTAAATAGTGAAATAGACTACGTAAAAGAAATTATAGAATTACTGTGCCCGTGAAGTGGTAGAAAATATGAAGCTTAAAAATGAAATGATTTATGAATTTAAAGAAGAAATAAAAAATCAACTAGGAAGACGGTTTAATTATATAGAGTATTCGGAAATTCTTTCTATTTCAACTACTCTCGACTCCAGATTTATGTTTATGCATTTCAAAAATTCCGAGGCCAAAGGAAAAGTAATCAATTACTTAAAGAAATATGTGCGGGAATGTAATAGTTCACGCTTATCTACAACATCAGAATTTGATATCTGGAAATACCACAAACAGTTAACACACAAAAATAACAGACACTATCAGTGAAACGGAAGTTTAGATGTACTTGTCATATCCTGTTACACCAATAAAAAAAGACGCTATTGAGATTTGGGAAGATATTAAATCGATGTTTTCCAAACTTTCAAAGATTGCAATGCTATATCCCCCCATCGTTGCCACGTCTGTGCCAACCCGAGGCTTCTCGGGTCTAGATTATCAATGCTTCTTTTACTTAATTCCATTTCAAAATTATTAGAGTGTAATTAAAATAAATAAAATTTTTATTCAATTTTGATAAATAAATACATATATATATGAAATAAATATTTTGAAATATTAAATATGGTGTATTTTGTTATGTTTAGGTATAGGGTTAAAATATATAAACCCAACAGATTTCCTTACTCACACAAATAATATTAGTGCATAATCTTGTCTCACTACTGCGTCTGGTTCGATTAAGATACGAGGGCGGATCAATAAGTCCGTCACTTTTCGATCTAAAAAAAATGTAGGTTTAATTTTAGGTTTTCCTTTATTTTTAACCTTTAAACCCCCACATTTCGTTACTATTTAAAAAAATCTTTGTAGAATTTAAAAAAAAATAAATTCTATGTCTTCTAAATTTTTAACCCAAGTTTTTATTAAAATTGAAAACAAGGTGCTTTAAAATCCTATTCACCCGAGTAAAAAAGTTTAGATAAAATCATATGTGGCCTTATCTAATAATATATTATCATACATAAATACATATCTAAGTACACTCACCAAAAAAAGTCTGTAATGGCAACTGAAAATTTTGCTGTTATTACGGGAAATTCTGCTAATTTGAGCCCAGCGGTATATTTTGCTAATCTTAGCAACACATGTCTGTTGACGTGTAGTACAATGAAATTAGTAGAAAAATTAGTAGCCGCTACTAAATATTAGTAGACTTTTTGTAAAGTGGAATTTAAAATCTGTTTGCCAAAATCAGCAAAAAAAAAATTACTAAATATTATTAATATTAGTAAAAAGCTTTGAATTTATTTTTCTTATCGAGAATCAAAAATTTTGATAATATTTTTTAAAAAACGAATTAATTATTTTGTTTTAATTTGGTGATTTCTGTTTTGAAAAATATTTTGATAAATTTTTTTTTTACTTTTAAGGTTTAATTTTAATTGTTTTTAGGGCGGATTTTTAGAACTAAAAAACCTTTTTAGTGCTATTTTAAGTGGATGTCCTCTTTTGGACATGAGTCGGTATCTTCACTTCCGATACCTTTTTAAATATATGTAACATTTTAAAGAAATTTAAGTTTGTAGGTGTAAGGTTTAATCAAAAATAACATTTCTTTCAGTATCCACTTTTTTAAAATTAGTAAATTTTTTTGCTAATTTTAGCAAATCGGTTTTCAAAAATTTGTAAAATGATTTCTGAAATTAGCAACAAAAATTTGTAAATATTCTGCAAAAATTCTGTAATTTGTAAAATGTAAATAGCAAAAAGATTTGCTAAATAATAATTTTTTACTAAAAATCAGTACAAAAATAGTAGAGTGGGATTGAAAACCGTTTACAAATTTTTCTACTAACTTTTTTTCTGAGTGTATGCATTAGCATATATAATTATATATTACATAATTTTTTTTAAAATTACCTTATATTTTGTCATCTGTTTATATTATTTATATTATGTGTGATTTATAAGATAAGATATGGTATATAATATATAAAGTTACATATAACACTATATATAATTATTTATATATGGCTTGTACAGAACCATATATACTTATGTATGGATTATACAGAATCATTTATAATTATATATGCTATTTAATATTTGAGATATAATAATATATGATCCATTATCAAAAATATTTTTTAATATGGTATGAGATATAATTATGATACAATGTGTGCAAATTTGAGATATTGTTATATATATTTCCATATCTAGAGTATTTTTGATATGATAAAAGATATAATTTCATATAATTATATGTGGCCCCATGTCAATGGTTTCGAATCCCAGCCAGTGAGATAAATTTTTTTGTGCTTTTAGTTTGTTTTTATTTCCTTATTAATATTTTTTTTACAAAACTTTCAAATTTTAAATCATTTCGGGATAACAAGAACTAGAAATTTTTGATAGGATATAAGTAGTGAAAATTTATATATATATTTTTTTCGCTTTAAATATAATTATATCTCCACATTTTTTCTTAGTCAATAATATATGATTATATATAATATTATATATAGTTACATAATTATATTAAATCAGGACCAATTTAGTACCATTAATACAGCCATGATTGCCCGTGCTAATACCTAGGAGTATACTGAGTTCCCAGATAATTACACGAAGTCCCCATGTCCCATACCAAAATTCTAAGATGTTGAGGTACATAATGAGTTAGTCCATACTCCAAGTAACACATATTTTAAATATCAGATTTTTCACTTTGAACCCCAATTTTAACTATGTACCTGGCTAAAATTCTAAAATGTAGCTGAGCAATGATAAAGCACATACTCCAGTTAACACATATTAAAAATATCTGGTTTCTAGCTAAATCGGTGAGGGCAGCCCGTTAAGGGGGAGACTGTTCACCTTTTTGCCCCTCTCCGTAGATATTTACAAAAATCCGACCTAGGTGAATGTCTACACCGGAGAAGGAATCTATGCACCACATTTTAACTTCCTAGCTCCAGCGATTTTGGCAGGACGTCAAGGGTGAGAATTTTTACTTTTTCTGCCCTTCTCCCTTGGATTTCAACTTCATAGGTCCAACGGTTTGTGCTGGCTGTTAAGGGGAAGACTTTATTGATGAGTTAGCACATATTCCAAGAAAAGCATATTTCAAATATCCGTTTTCTAGCTATATGGGTTTGGGCCAAGAACCTCGTCTTAGCGAATTTCTACGCCGCAGGGGGAACCTACATACAAAATTTCAGCGTTTTACCTCCTGCGGCTTGGGCTGTGCGATGTTGAATGAAATAATGAAATAAATATTTACACATTTAAAAATTTGCACATTTCCACATTTGCATATTTGCACATTTACATTACCATCAATCCATCAAACCATCGATCTATCAAACCATCAAACCAAACAATCAATCAAATTTTCAATTTTGCACTTTTGCAAATTTTCACATTCGCACTTTTGCAAATTTATACATTTGCAAATTTGCACTTTTGTAAATTTGCGCATGTGCACTTCTGAAAATGTGCACTTTTGCACATTTACATGGATGAGGAATCTATGTGCCAAATTTTAACTTCCCAGCTCCAGCGGTTTTGGCAGGCCGTCAAAGGGGAGAATTTTCCGCTTTTTTGCCCCTCTGCTTTGGATTTTCCAAAAGTCACGCAATAGCTGTTATCTGCACTGGAGAAGGAACCTGCATACCAAATTCCAACTTTCTAGTTTCAGCATTTGAAAGTACAAAAATTTTTACAATACAAGACAATAACGAAATTAAATAACGTAGGGTGTACTGTTTTTTTTTATTTCTGAAATACAATAGACTATTTCTGAAATACAATTGACTATTTCTGAAATACAATTGACTATTCTGAAATACAATTGACTATTTCTGAAATACAATTGACTATTCTGAAACTCAATTGACTATTTCTAAAATACAATTGACTATTCTGAAATAGAATTGATTATTTCTGAAATACAACTGACTATTCTGAAATACAATTGACTATTTCTGAAATACAATTGACTATTCTGAAACATAATTGACTATTTCTGAAATACATTTGACTATTCTGAAATACAATTGACTATTCTGAAACACAATTGACTATTTCTAAAATACAATTGACTATTCTGAAATAGAATTGATTATTTCTGAAATACAGCTGACTATTCTGAAATACAATCGACAATTTCTGAAATACATTTGACTATTTCTGAAATACAATTGGAAAAGGTGTAGTTTTCGTGTATATTATATTGTTGGATCTAATCTGATACAATTCGATCTGACTTTTTCGGATAAATTTGGATATTACTTTATCCCTAAATATATTGTTGGGTCTAATTTGATCTGCCACTTTTCGGATCAATTCAGATCCTTTTAAATACCCAAATATATTGCTGGTTCTAATTTGATCTGTCATTTTCGGATCAATTTACATCCCTCTAAATCCCCAACTATATTTCTGGATCTTATTTAATCTGCCATTTTTCAGATCAAATAAGATATTAAGGAATATAAAATTGTATATAATTAAATATTATGCCTGATTATTTGTTTTACTCGGGTATACTTACTTTTTGCCAATTAATTTTAAACCCTCTGATGTTGATTATGTAAAAATGTTTGTGTTAGTTATAGATATTTCTGCAAGGGTCCGCTGTGAAGTAACAAGTTTCAAAAACATATTCTCTGTACATACATAAATCTGTCATCCAAAAGTCTGATCATAATGAGGCTAAATATATCGGTGTGCATTGAAACTAGCGTTATCATTGAAATACCGATACTGCAATAACAAAAATAACGTTGCCCTTAAAATATCGTTAACGAAATAACTAAAATTACGTTATCGCTAAAATACCGTTACCGAAATAATAGAAAATACCGTTATCGCTAAAATACCGAAATAATCGTTATTCCTAAAATACAGTAACCGGAATGACTAAAAAAAATCGTTATCCCCAAAAAAAACCGTTAACGAAATAACTGAAAAAATCGTTATCCTTAAAATAACGTTACCGAAATAATAGAAAATAGCCTTACCGATAACCGCATTTGTTTCGGTTATCATCCATGATTTTTTTAGAAATTACGAAAGATTTTTGATTATATCTAGGGTAAGTTGAAATTTGGTATGCAGGCTGCTTCCTGAGTGGATAACAGCTAAGATGTCAATTTTGGAAAATCCAACGGGAAGGGCCAAAAAGGAGAAAATTCTTCCCTTTGACGACTTGCCAAAACCGCTAGAGCTGGGAAGTTAAAATATAGTATATAGGTTCCCACTCCAGCGTAGACATCCACCCAAGTTGGATTTTCGGAAATGCCTACTGGGAGGTGCAATAAGGGGAAAAGTCTCCCCAAACGGCCTGCCCAAACCGCTGAAACTGGAAAGTTAAAATTTTGTATGCAGATTTCCTCTTCATTTTAGATAACAGATAAAATGAAAATGTGCAAATTTGCAAAAGTGCAAATGTTCAAAAGTGAAAATTTGATTGTTTTATGGTTTGATAGATTGATGGTTTTATGGATCGATGGTAATGTAAATGTGCAAATATGCAAATGTGTAAATATGCACATGTGCTAATGTGCAAATGGGTAAATATGCAAATGGGCAAATGTGCAAATTTGTAAATGTTAAAATGTGTAAATATGTAAATATTTATTTATTTCATTCACCATCGCCCAGCCCAAACCTCAGGAGGTAGGACGCTGAATTTTAGCATGTAGGTTCCCCCTGCGGCGTAGACATTCGCTAATACGAGGTTCTTGGAAATTCCTTCGGGGAAGAGTAAAGCGGAAACAAAACTCCCGTTTCGCGGCATGCCCAAACCCCTATAGCTAGAAACCTAAAATTTAGAATATGCTTTTCTTGCAGTATGTGCTAACTGATCGATGAAGTCTCCCCCTTAACAGCCTGCACAAACCGTTCGACCTAGGAAGTTGAAATTCAGTATGTATATAACAGTGATGATGTAATTTTTGGAAAATTCAACGGGGAGGTGCAGAAAAGGGAAAAATTCTCACCCTTGACATTTGCCAAAACCGCTGGAGCTGGGAAGTTAAAATTTGGTGCATAGGTTCCTCCTCTGGTGTAGACATTCACCTAGGTCGGATTTTCGGAAATGTTACGTGGTGGGCCAAAAGCTGAACAGTCTCCCCCCTTAAAGGGGGATTTAGCTAGAAATCTGAAATTTTAAACACATGTTAACTGCTAACTCATTGATCAGGTACATGGTAAAAATGGGGGTTCAATGGGAAAAAATCTGAAATTTGAAATATGTGTTACCTGGAGTATGGGCTAACTCATAATTGAGGTACATCTTAGAATTATGGTCTGGGACATGGTGAAAATTGGGGATACCGGGTAATTATCTGGCATTTTCCCGGGCGTTGGCCCGGGCTACCATTTTCTACGCTAACAACGTAGCGGGCTTTGCCTGCTAGTAGTATATAAGTTAACACATTAAATATAAATAAGTGTCATATCTTTTGTTATGTATTTTTATCAGGGTTGGCAGGCAATACCGTTAACGATTCAACACCCTTTTAACTGACTATCGTTACCCCCAAAATACCGTTACCGAAATAACTGAAAAAATCGTTATCCTTAAAATACCGATACCGGGCGTTGGCCCGGGCTACCATTTTCTACGCTAACAACGTAGCGGGCTTTGCCTGCTAGTAGTATATAAGTTAACACATTAAATATAAATAAGTGTCATATCTTTTGTTATGTATTTTTATCAGGGTTGGCAGGCAATACCGTTAACGATTCAACACCCTTTTAACTGACTATCGTTACCCCCAAAATACCGTTACCGAAATAACTTAAAAAATCGTTATCCTTAAAATACCGATACCGAAATAATATAAAATACCGTTATCGCTAAAATACCGATACCGAAATAACTGAAAAAATCGTAATCCCTATAATACCGTTACCGAAATAACTGAAAAAACCGTTATCCCTAAAATACCGTTAACGAAATAACTGAAAAAATCGTTATCCTTTAAATAACGTTTCCGAAATAATAGAAAATAGCGTTACCCTTAAAATACCGTTACCGAAATAATATAAAATGGCGTTACCCTTACCGATAACCGCATTTGTTTCGGTTACCATCCATGATTTTTTTTAGAAATTACGAAAGATTTTTGATTATATCTAGGGTAACATAACTTTTGATGTACACTGTATAAAGAAATAACGTTTATGACTGACTGATTTAACATCGCCCAGCCCAAACCGCTGGAGCTAGGAAACCGAAATGGGGGAACCTACACCCTTCCGGCGTAGACAGCCGCTAAAACGGGGTTTCCGGAAATTCCTTCGGGAGTATGTGCTAACTCGTTGATAAGGTACATTTACAATTTTGGCCAAGGGATGTGGTAAAAATGGGGGTTTAAAGGGCGAAACATCTGCCCCTTTACGGCCTTCCCAAACCGTTTGACCTGGGAAGTTGAAATTTAATATGCAGGATCCTTATCCAGTCTAGATAAAAACTAAGACGTGATTTTTGGAATATCCAATGGGTAGGGGCAGAAAAGAGTGAAATTCTACCCTCGACGGACTGCCAAAACCACTAGAGCTGGGAGGTTGAAATTTTGTATATTGCTTCCACCTGAGGTGTAGACATCCACCCAGGTGGGATTTTTGTAAATTCCTACGTGCAAAAAGGTGGAGGAAAATGTCCCCCTTAACGGCCTGCCCACACCGAAAAAGCTAGAAACATTAAAATTTGAAACATATGTTACCTGGAGGCAAAAAAGAGAAAAGTCTCCCCCTGATCGGCCTACCCATACCGCTGATACTAGAAAGTTGAATTTTGGTATGCAGGTTCCTTCACCAGTAGATAACAGATAAGTCGTGGCTTTTGGAAAATCTAACGTGGAGGGGCAAAAAAGGGAAAAATTCTCCCCTTAACAGCCTGCCAAAACCTCCGGAGCTGGGAAGTTGAAATTTGGTACTTAGGTAAATGTAAATGTGTTAATGGAGAAATAAGTAAGTGTATAAATCTGCACATATGCAAATGTGCAAACTTGCAAATGTGCAAAAGTGCAAATTTGATTGCTTGATGGATCGATTATTTGATGGATTGATGTTTTTTTGGTAATGTAAATATTCAAATGTGCAAGTGTGTAAATGTGAAAATGTATAAATATGTAAATGTGTAAATATGTCAATATTATTTACTTCAATCAACATCAGCCAGCCAAAGCGGCGGGAGGTAGGACGCTAAAATTTTGTATGTAGGTTCCCCCCGGTGTAGACAATCGATAAGCCGGGGTTCTTGGAAATTTCATCGGGGAGAAGCAAAAAGGGGGAAAACCCCCATTCACGACCTGCCCAAACCCCTTTAGCTAGAAACCTTAAATTTGAAATATGCTTTTCTTGGGGTATGTGCTAACTCATTTATAAGGTACATTTTAGAATTTTGGCCAGTGGCTTGGTAAAAGTTTGTAAAAAGTCTTCTCCTTAAAGGCCTGCTCAAACCGTTGGTCCTAGGAAGTTGAAATATAGTATATAGGCTACTTTTCCAGTGTAGATAACAGTTAAGGCGTAATTTTTGGAAACCCCAACGGGAAGGGGCAGAAAAGAAGAAAATTCTCACCCTTGGCGTGATGAAAAAACTCTGGAGCTGGGAAGTTGATATTTGAGGGGCAAAAAGGTGAAAGTCTCCCCTTTACGGGCTGCCCACACCGATTTAGCTAGAAATCCGCAATTTGAAATATGTGTTAACTGGAGTATGGGGTCGTGGGTTCAATTCCCATCAGAGGCTCTGGTCTGTTTTCGCTACAACGAGCCGATAGCCTTCATTGCTTGTTGGTAAATGGGACCGAAAAATACCGTGGCTTTTTCATATCCCAGCAAAACAACATTACCAAATAATGTGTTAAGTAATGTATAGCCATATGGGCCAATGCATTACTTTACACCTTCCTTTATTGATTAATTTTACAGGCGATGAGCTTTAAAGTAATGTATGAACCCATTACTTTAGAGGGGATTGCTTATATTTTTACTAGGGTGGGAAAAGTAATGTGTCTACAAATAGATTTTAATAAAAAAATTTACAAAAATAAATTATTACAAATATGTAAAACGTTATGAAATAAAACGTGGTTACGATGGGAATCAAATCTGGGAACTCTGCTACTCTACCCGCAGAATTATCGATGCATATAACATTTGATAGCTTTCAACATAAACAAATAGTTGCTGTTCATGTTTTTGTTCGTGATGTCGAAATGTACATACAATTTTGCTTAAAACAAGTAAAAAAGGGCTAAATTCGGCTATGCCGAATCTTTGAATACCCTCCACCAATATCCTAAAAAGATGTTTTCTTTTGTTTTTGATACAAGTAATATAAGAAAACTTTTGAAGTAAAATTATGTAGGTGAAAAAATTTTTTGAGGTGAAAAACTTTTTTAGATGTGAAAAGAACTTTTTTGGTGGAAAAAAAATTTAGAGGTGAACAAAAATTTTTAAGGTGAAAAATTTTTTGTGGTGAAAAAAAATTTTAGTGGTGAAAAAATGTTTGAGGTGAATACAAAATATTTACTGCTAAGCGACTGGCGAAAAAATATGAGAAAATATGTTATGTACTAAATTGTTGTACTAAATTTGTATGGGCATTTTAGAGGTAGCTTGCCATTTTCACTAGTTTTTTTAAACATGGACTGCACAAAAAACACATTTTAAAGCATAGTTTTTGTCAAATACTCAATTTTGTTCCGGCTAATGGGAACTAGCTCTGCAGCTGAATATGCCTAATGGAGAGAATGCACTTTCTTATGCGCCACGTATTGATAAATAGTTGCAACGAATGTTCTTTTTTTAAAAAATTGAAGTGTGTTTGTCTAATAGAGAGAATACAGCAAAGAAATTAATTTATTAAAGAAAGAACATGAGTTGTAACTATTTGTCAATAGAAGGTGCATTCTCTCCATTAGGGTATTTTGCTGCAGAGCTAGTCTCCATTAGCCATATTGTGCTACAATATGCATTAGAGTATTATTGATTTTCTATTTTCTTCGTAACATAAATGAATATTTGCCAAAACTATAAAAAATATATGTTTTATGTACAAATTATACCTTAATTTTTTAAATTAATATTCATTTAGATGTTTAAGAGCACAATATTGCACTTTATTCATGTGTTTTTTTTTATAAATGAAAAAATTAACATAAATATACATTTTCCAATCCCTAAATTCTCAAAAATACAAATGGAATAAAAAAATACTATTTTCCTCTATGAAAATTTCTTTTTTGACATAAAAATGTGAAACAAATGCTTTTATTAAGTCAAACATTTGAAAAATTGACTTTAAAATTATGTAATAAGTCTACTAGCAACATCTGAATGTATAGTTTTAATGTGATTCTGCGCCACCTATTCAAAAGTAGCGGCACTAAAGCAATTATGTATTTTGCTCTTTCTTTAGATATAAATGTCTTTGGTTACAAAAACAAAAAAATACATTTTATGGAATGAAACGAAAAGCAACAAATCTTAACAGAAAAACCCAATCTGGTTTACTATATCTCCTAAAGTAGCCAAAGAATTGGAGATATTTGAACGGAAAATCCTAAGAAAATGTATCGGAAAAAATTATGAAAATTCCTTAAAACGATTTTCAAATAGTTACGTCTATGAAAATGGCGATGTTCTACCCTTCTGTAGGTACTCCATGTCGTTGCAAGCCAGATTTGTTGAGAAACTTGCTCTACACGATAATATGCTTGTCAACCAAATATACGATCTGGGCTGGATCTACATATCTTTCTCCTGTCGGTATAATTAATGGACGTATTAACGACGATCCAGCTCCTCTGGACCTTACCTTTCTATATGGACCCAGCCTCCGGCAATCATAGGGGCTGAAGATTATATATGTACATACGTATATACTAAATTTTGCATGAACTGTAATATGAATATGTTTTGTCAATTTATAAAACATAACTTTTTTTATTTAGTTTTAGTAATGATATTTACAAACGTCTGCTCTGTTAGCGACTTTAACAATGTTATTAGAGTAACACACATATAGCTCTAAGAATCTTATTATTCTCAGAGTATGTAAGACAATAAATGTAATCGAACAAGAAGAAGACTTTATAACATTTTTACTTACTTAACAGAAAATAAAAATAGATACAGAAAAATTGTACAAATTTGTATGGAAAATTTAGAGATACCTTCACATTTTCACTCATAACTTTTGAACCGCTTGACCGATTTTGGTCATTTTATATACCAAACTGCGTCTTCGCGTCGTGATCGCCATTTCAACAGACAGACAGACAGACAGACGGACATCGCTAAATCGTCTTAAAATTGAATAAGGATCACGATTATATATACTTTATAGGGTCTTAAACCTTTATTTCGACATATTACAAACGGAATGACAAACTGATATATACCCTCACCATATATGGTGGAGGGTACAAAAAAAGTAAAGAGTCTAAAAATAAATTTTCAAAAATATTTGAATTTTACTTTACGTTTATAAATCATGCAATACGTTATCAATGAACGTTAACTCATTATTTTATGCTTGCAAATAATACAAAAGGTAACGAGCTACCATTACAAGATAATGCGTGAGTATATTGCACCCATTAACAAAGTTTTGCTGGGATTCATTAATGTGTAGTATACGAAATACTATATGCAGGCCTTTATAAACTAAAGTTTTTATACCCTCCACCATATATGGTGTGGGTATATATCAGTTTGTCATTCCGTTTGTAATATGTCGAAATATAGGTTTAAGACCCCATAAAGTATATATATTCGTGATCCTTATGCAATTTTAAGTCGATTTAGCGATGTCCGTCTGTCTGTCCGTCTGTCTGTTGAAATCACGATCACGACGCGAAGACGCAAGCGGGGGTGCCTATTTTTACCCAGATTATTGAACATCCTCCCGAGCAGTTTGGTATTTAAAATGAGCAAGCGGTTCAAAAGTTATGAGTGAAAATGTGAAGGTACCTCTAAATTTTCCATACAAATTTGTACAATTTTTCTGTATCTATTTTTTTTCTGTTAAGTAAGTAAAAATGTTATTAAGTCTTCTTATTGTTCGATTTCATTTATTGTCTTACATACTATGATAACTAAGTTAACGTAAAAATGAACAATGTTAAAGTCGCTAACAGAGCAGACCTCTGTAAATAACATTGCTAAAACTAAATAACAAAAGTTCGTTACATAAATTGACAAAACATATTCATATTACAGTTCATGCAAAATTTAGTATATACGTATATCATCTTCATCCCCTTTGGTGGAGGGTATTCAAAGATTCGGCACAGCCGAATTTAGCCCTTTTTTACTTGTTTTTATAAACTAAAGATTTTCGTATTCAAAAAATTTATCGATTATAATAAAATTTATCGATTCTTATAAAATTTATTGATTTTTTTTAATATTTTTTTAAATTTTTAAAAAATTTTGCTTTTTTACAAAATTTATGGATTTTTATCAAATTTATGAATTTTTATTAATTTATCGATTTTTAAAATTAATAGAAGATTAATAGTATTAGTAGGATTTTCAGATTTTTTCCCATTGAACCCCCATTATTACCATGTACCTGGCTAAAATTCTAAAATGTAGCTGATCAATGAGTTAACAGTTAACATATATTTAAAATTTCAGATTTCTAGCTTTTGGTCCACCACGTAACATTTCCGAAAATCCGATCTAGGTGAATGTCTACACCAGAGGAGGAACCTATGCACCGAATTTGCACTTTTGCAAATTTAAGCATTTTCACATTTGCACTTTTTCATATGCTACATTGGAGGAGGAATCTATGTATCAAATTTAAACTTCCCAACTCAAGCGGTTTTGGCAGGCCGTCAAGGGGGAGAATTTTCGCTTTTTGCCCCCCCAGTTTCAGCGGTTTGGGCAGGCCGTTCGGGGGAGACTTTCCCCTTATTTCATCTCACAGTAGGAATTTCCGAAAATTCAACTTGGGTGGATGTCTACGCTGGAGTGGGAACCTATATTTTAACTTCCCTGCTCTAGCGGTTTTGGCAAGTCGTTAAAGGAAAGAATTTTCTCCTTTTTTGCCCTTCCCGTGGGATTTTCCAAAATTGACATCTTAGATGTTATCTACACTCGAGAAGGAGCCTGCATACCAAATTTCGACTTCCTAGGTCCAGTGGTTTTGCCAAGCAGTTAAAGGGGAGACATTTCATCCTTTCAAAACCCATTTTTACCACGTCTCTGGCTAACGGTTTTGGCACGCCGTCGAGAGGGAAAATTTTACCCTTTTTTCCCCTTCCCGTTTGATTTTTAAAAAATCAGGTCTTATCTGTTATCTACACTGGAGAAGGAGCCTGCATACCAAATATCAACTTCCCATGTCCAACGGTTTGGGAAGGCCGTCGTGGAGGAGAATTTAACCCTTTTCAGCCCCTCCCCGTTGGATTTTTCAAAACCCACATCTTAGCCGGTATCTACACTGGAGAAGGAGTCTGCATACAAAATTTAAACTTCCTAAGTTCAACGGTTTGGGAAGACCGTCGAGGGGGAGATTTTCACCCTTTTCTGCCACTTCCCGTTGGATTTTTCAAATCTCACGTCTTAGCTGGTATCTACACTGGAGAAAGAGTCTGCATACAAAATTTCAACTTCCTTGGTCCAATGGTTTGGGAAGGCCGTAAATAGGGAGACTTTTCGCCCTTTAAACCCACATTTTTACAATGTCACTGGCCAAAATTCTAAAATGTATACCAAACACTCAATATAAAATAGGCAATCATCAACAAGCAATGACCAAAGGGGAGAAAGGAGAGCGTGAATATTGATAAGGTTGGGTAGCGTCAACCGAAAATACTAAGTATTCTATCCTGCTGCCTCTGTGGAATTTCTCATATTTTATTCTCTATAATTTACTAATAAAAATGTTCATGTTTCTTAACAATAAAATAATTTACAAAAAGAATATGATTATATGATCTAAAATCCTACTAATACTATTCATTTACAAAACAACAGATCAACAATTCATAAAACTCCATTAATTTTTCAGATTTTTAAAAATTTTTTAGATTTTTAAAAAAAATTTTGATTTTTAAAAATTTTCCGATTTTTGCAAATTTTTACGATTTTTAAAAAAATTTCCTAATTTAAAAAAAATTGTTTCAATTTTGATTTTTCTAAAATTTTTTTTATTTTTTTTTTTTCAAATTAAAAGTTCTTTTGGAAAAAGTACTACAACCCGGTTTACCGGGTAGACCGGTCTTTCGGTCGACCGGGTAGACCGTAAAAACCGGTCTTTCGATCGTCCTGGTAGACCTGCCGACCGGTTCTGACCGTAAGCTCTAGTGTAAACATAAAAAAGTTCCATTATTACAAAAAATGTTTATAATTATTATTAAAATACAAATATGACATTTTTTAATAAATAAAAAACCCATATTTCACGCTAAAATTTAAAAAAAGTTAAATTTTTACCTACAATTCCTTTAAAAGTAGCCATAAAAGAAACTAAAATATTTTGATCAGTTCAAAAGTTACAGAATTTTGGTCAATGAAAAACGATTTTTAGCCTCTGTGTGGCCTAGGCATCCACTTAGACAGGATTTCTGAAAATTCCTACGGGAAGGGGCAAAAAGGAGAAACCCGAAATTTGAAATATGTGTTAACTGGAGTATGGGCTAACAACGTAGTTTTTATATATTTTTAGATTTTCAATTAAACCATGTCGACAATATGGAAGTCTGGAATTAATATTTTGTGAGTTTGTTCTATCTGAGCATAGATTTATATTAGTTTTACGAAGTTTTTTTTTGTACAATCGACTAAGTGAAGGCAAAACTTTTGCTGAATTTACTAATGTTTTTGTTAAAATCAGCTCACTAATTTTCAGAAAAAACGATTAGAAATTTTTCTGCACCCTTACCCAGCAAAAACATGTTACATGGTCGTTACTGTCAAGATTACCTTGTAATGATAAGTAGTTACTTTTTTCATTACTATAAACAACAAATAATGGGTGAAAGAAGTACTTATATGTACACGAAAAATAATGATTTACGGTCAGTTTTTTACCATTATATTTATTAATTTGTTTTGAAGAACTACAAAAAAATAGAAAATTACCTGATGTAAAATTGATTTTTTGAAATTTTTAACATTCTAAAGCCCTTGCATTGAATTATGAACTAAAATTTTTGAGTTCAAAAAGTAGATACAGGTTGGTTGAAAAGTTCCTGCGCTCGAAATGAAAGAATACTGCTTTTGTTACGAAATATATTTTTTTATTCAATATAATCTACTAGAAGCTCAATTCACTTGTTCCAATGATCTTGCAATAATTTTATCGGATTCTTATAATGGTTTTCCGGAAGCTCTGCAAAATAACCGTTTACGGCTGCTATGGCCTCTTCATTCGACGAAAAATGCTTTCCACGAAGGAATTGTTTGAGATTTCTGAAAAGATAGTAGTCACTGGGAGCCAAATCTGCTGGTTACGCTGGATGTTCAAGCAATTCGTACTTTAATTCTTTGAATTTAGCCATCGTCAAAACACTTTTGTGAGCAGGTGGATTGTCTTGATGAAAAATGATTTTTTTCTTCTTTAAACCAGGTCTTTTCTGACGAATTTTTTCATCCAGCTGATCAAAAAGGCTGCAATAATATTCAGAGTTGATTGTTTTACCTTTCTGAAGATAATAAATCAATAAAATTCCTTTTGCATCCCAAAAAACTGATGCCATAACCTTCTTTGCTGATCGTTGTGACTTCACCTGCTTTGGAGCTGAACAACCAGCTTCAGTCCACTGTAAACGTTCTTGTTTCAATTTAGGATCATGGTGGTAGATCCAAGTCTCATCCATAGTTATAGAACGACGCAAGAAGTCGGTTTTATTCGGCTTAAAACGCTCCAAATTACGCTGAGAAATTTGTTTTCGATCCAGTTTTTGTTGAATTGTTAATGTGTGCGGCACTAACTTTCCAAACAGTTTTTTATACGTAATTCTTCATGTAAAATATGGAGTACTCGTTCGTCTGAGATGCCTATGGCATTAGCAATTTCACGCTTAGTCAAACTTGGATCTTCACTAACCATATTATGTACCTGCTCAATGATTTCTGCTGTGGTTGCAGTTTTTGGTCGTCCTTCGCGTGGATCGCCTTCAAGGCTGGTACGACCATGTTTAAATTCACCAGCCCAAAATTCAACGGTGCGTTTTGAAGGTGAGGACTCCTTATACACTTCTAACAATTGTTCATAAATTTCCTTTGCTTTTAAACCCTTCAAAACAAAGAATCTAATGACTGCACGATATTCAATTTTTTCCATATTAAAAAATATCAATGACACGTCAACTTCAAATGGCTTGTAAACAAAGAAAGAATTCACAGAATGACTTTCAACTTTGCATGTGTTCTCAGGACATATACCAACATGAGAAAAAAAAGTTTGGAGCTAGCAGTGCCATCTCTTGGTGAGCGCAGGAACTTTTCAACCAACCTGTATTTCATAGATTTTTTATAATTTATATACAAAATACTCTTGTGGATTTCTTTAAGTAAGAAAATTTTACTTGACTATTGTTTTATTAAGAATAACTACTTACTTTATTATTGTAGGTAACCATTTGTGTGCTAATTACTCCCCTAATGGCTGTTTTTGCTGGGTATTAATAAAATTTTGCTGACTCAAAATCATTTTTTGTTGACTTTAAAACCTTTTTTGAGTGTACAAATGCCTTCCTTGTAAGTTATTTTTCAATTTCTGAAACTTGGATGTAAACATTCTCAGGGTACCATAGGTTTAAATGAACATAAAAAAGTACCTTTCCTACTACCTCATCATCCCTGAGTATACATATATCAAAAACGAGAAGATTTTTACAAACTTTATCTGAGAGAATTTTGTGGGCGAACAAGTAAACGACCTGCTTGTTGTATCTACAAGATACATTTTTTCCATTTGTATATTTCTCTCTCCTCTACTCTCGGTTTTTGTATTCATTCTTTTTTATCGTTTTTTATTATAAAAAAATCAGCTTTCCACTAGCGCCCTCATTTTATAACGTTTACTTTAAGTATTACGAATGGAATGCTGAAGTGAGTTAATGCGCTTGTTATTATATTTTTTATGACTGTTTATTTGTATTTCAATTTACGCAGTTGGCTCAAGAAGTCAGGAGGTGGACAAAGAGAAACATAAGAAACAAAAGAATGTTGGGGTTATTTGTATGTTGGTCGGTTGTTTTTTATAAAAATGCGAGTAGTATTTAATGCTTAATATTATTAATATTATGTACACTCATAGAGGTATGTCTGTAAATATAACAGAACAAGCTAAATATTTGGTTTAAAAGGGCCATGCGGTAAATTCTGCTAAAATATTAGAAGCTGTTTTTTAATTGTTAGTAAAATAAAAACACAAACAAAAACTATTAAATCTACAAAATGTTGGTTTTTGTAGAAGCTAAGCGAATGTATTTAAATATCATAAATAATTATCGACTTGTTAAGTATGACACCGCTATTTTTTATCAAAGACATACATAAATATGTAAGCATTTTACTGTCCTCTTTCTTGTGTAATGAGAAAATTTCCTTTCATTTGAGTACCCACACTTACATATATGTTACTACGCGTAGCAGTAGATTTGGTCATATATTTTTTGTAATAAATTAAACCTTTTCGGGACCGAAATGGATATTTGAGATCCTGAGGAAATATCCTTTCATTTGAGCACCCACACTTATATGTTACTACGAGTACCAGTTTCATATTTGACTTGAATTATGATTGAGATTTGCACAATTGCATATTTTTTTTTAATTTCTTGAATTTTAGTTTGTTTTGTTTTATATTTTAATTGTTAATTTTTATTTCTCATAAATCTTTTTTGACATGTTTTTAATATGCTTAAGATGGAACGATGAGTTTGGATTATTAATTAACTGAATTAATAGAGACGGAACTTTTCAAAAGTTGACTTAACCCTTAAATGAATGATTTCTTCTTTTCAAACCATTTCTTTATATATAATTACTGGAGACATGTATATTCCAAAAAATACAAAAAAATATTTAACATTAACAAGAAAGTGATTTTTTATTGAAAAATAGGGTTTGGCTACAAAGAGTAATTACGAATTATTTACACATTTTAATAATTTTTTTATTAGCTTTATTATTGGTATTAATAAAATATACCTTAGTTAAATCCAATATCTTTCATGGAAGAAGTCACTTCAGAAATGAGTTCAAAATTAAAATTTTTTTGTTATGTTTAATTATAGTTTAAAAAAGTATACTTTAGGAGTTCAAAGTATACTTTTCTTAAAAGTATATTTTGGGCCTACTATAGACAAGTAAAAGTATACTTTAATCGTTAAAGTCTGCTTTAAAAAAAGGCTAGCTAAAGTTGGTTTTATTCAACTTAATAATACATCCTTTCAACAGCTGTTTTTCGCCAAGAAAGTTTTTGTAAAAAAAATGTTTGAATTGCAAAATATTGAAAGGAAAACTATATCAATAAATAAGGGATTTTGCATTATTTTTATTAATTTTTTATCAATAAAAATAATTTTTTTTTTCTTTTTTAAAAAGTTTTTCCTTTTCAAATTTTTCCATTGCAAATATTTACAAACTTTTTTCAGCTTATATAAAATCAGCTGATCAATGTTGCCACTTGCTTATTTTTTAGTACAAAATGTATGCGGACATTTGTACATTTGATGTGATACCCATTTTAAGCCGGTTCATCTTAAAACTGGTTTTAATTCTGACTATAATAGCGAAATAGATAATAACTGGTTTTTAATTGAGTCTTTTAAAAAAAAAAAAAAAACGACTTTAGTGCGGGACTATGATTACGGTATAATATAGCGTGTATTTTTTGTTCATTTAAAATTATATTTAATGTACATAAATAAAATTGTACATACTAGGATAAGCATAGAGATTTCATCGTAAACAGCAGCCAAATAAAATTTTGTACAGATTACAAAGGTTCGGTAACTGAAAGAAAATTGAGCAAATTTGCCTGATTTCAAAGCAAAATTTTAGCCCTTTCTGCACAAATTTGAGCGAATTTCCCTGAAATCTGTTAAACCACACTTGGACTCGCAAAAAAATCAATTGGTCTTGCAAAGAAAATCAATTAGAATTGCAACAAAACAAACTATTATAAAAACTCGTAGAAAAGATCAGATTTGAACCGAATTTATTAGATCTAATTGTACCTGTACCTAATATAAGCCGATCTGGTGCTAGATCTGTTCAGATCTAATATTTTTTAGACGGGTAGCTTAACCCTTGAAATCAGCACATAAAAAAACATGATTACGATTTTTGCACCATGAGAGACATTGTCATGGTAATAAAATTCGTAATTCGAATTGTATTACTTCTTTTTGCAATTAAACATCTGAGATTCCTATACTACATAAAGTCTTAACAGCAATCCCCAAAACTTCAGAATCATAAGTTTATTTCTATATCAAAACATATCGCACTTGTACCTCTAAAGGGGTTTAAACTCAAAATTTTTCAATTTTCAGTAGATGCTAAAACTGTTTTTTTTAATGTTTATTATAAAATTTAAAAACAATTATGTCATTATAAAGAAATACGAACAAGAAGTATACAACGGTAGTTGTTTTTGCAATTTTTTAAGTGATTATCGAAATATAACAAGTGTTTTGAGTTGTTACTCTTTATCTGAAATTTGTTCATTTAAAGAGTGTCCCAAGAAGAACGCAATTTTTAAATCTGGCAACATTCGAAGTGTCATTGTTTGACATTTGAACAATTGTTATTGTTTGCTAGTAGAAGGTACGAGGTTAGTAAAAATGGAGCGCTACACGAATGAACAAAGCATTCTCATTGTGAAATTGTTTTACCAAAATTGTGAAAGTTTTGCGGCTACAGTTCGCAAATGCTCCAAAAGAGTCAACTGTAAAGAGATTAATGGATAAATTTGCCGAAACTGGGTCTGTTAGTGATGTAAAGACAACAACGCGCCATCGACCAGGTCTTTCGACCGAAAATGTCGCAGCTGTACGTGATGATGTCGCTCAAACTCCATCCACCTCAATTCGACACCGAGCTCAGCAAATTGGTGTCTCCAAATCCACTTTGCAGCGAATTTTGACGAAAGATTTGCATCTTCATGCATACAAAGTTCAATTGACTCAGGAACTGAAGCCAGCTGACCTTGGACAGCGAAGGGAGTTCGTTAATTGGGTATTGGAGAGACAACATGAAAATGCTGATTTTGCCGATAAAATCATCTTCAGTGACGAGGCCCATTTTCATCTTGATGGCTTCGTCAATAGGCAGAATTGTCGCATTTGGGGTGAGGAAAATCCTCGAGTGATTCACGAGAAGCAAATGCATCCTCAACGTGTCACTGTGTGGTGTGGTTTTTGGGCTGGAGGAATCATTGGACCTTTTTTTATTTAATGTAAACCGTTATAACATTAATGAATGAATTATTAATATTTATATTTAAAATAAAAAAAATAAATTAAAGAAAATTATTATGATTTCTCTTTTTCAACACTTAATATTATATTAAAGGGTGTCCCAAGAAGAACGCAATTTTTAAATTTTAAATAAAACACAGATATTTAAAAAAAAATCGTGAAACTTTATTATATCGTAAAGTAGACAGAATGAGGTTATGTATGGAACAATATATCGTGCAGATGGCCGCCGCGGCTTTGCTGGCATGCACGTGATCTTTTAATGAAATTTTCAATGACCGTTTTGCATGAATGCTGCGGTATTTCATTAATGCAGCGTCCAATTTCCTGTTTTAAGGCTTGAGTCGTCGTCGGCTTATTCGGGAAAACCATCGACTTCAAAAACCCCAAAGAAAAAAATCTAATGGTGATCTAGGCGGCCAGTTCTGATCTCCAAAACGCGAAATAACACGACCGGGAAATGACTGATGCAGCAATTGAATTGTTTCTCTGGCTGTATGACATGTGGCGCCGTCTTGTTGGAACCATATGCCCTCCACATTCATTTCTTCAATTCTAGGCAAGAAAAAACTGGTTATCATTTCACGATACCGAACACCATTGACTGTTTGCGCTTGACCTGCCTCATTTTCATAAAAAAAAGGTCCAATGATTCCTCCAGCCCAAAAACCACACCACACAGAGACACGTTGAGGATGCATTTGCTTCTCGTGAATCACTCGAGGATTTTCCTCACCCCAAATGCGACGATTCTGCCTATTGACGAAGCCATCAAGATGAAAATGGGCCTCGTCACTGAAGATGATTTTATCGGCAAAATCAGCATTTTCATATTGTCTCTCCAATACCCAATTAACGAACTCCCTTCGCTGTCCATGGTCAGCTGGCTTCAGTTCCTGAGTCAATTGAACTTTGTATGCATGAAGATGCAAATCTTTCGTCAAAATTCGCTGCAAAGTGGATTTGGAGACACCAATTTGCTGAGCTCGGTGTCGAATTGAGGTGGATGGAGTTTGAGCGACATCATCACGTACAGCTGCGACATTTTCGGTCGATCGACCTGGTCGATGGCGCGTTGTTGTCTTTACATCACTAACAGACCCAGTTTCGGCAAATTTATCCATTACAGTTGACTCTTTTGGAGCATTATTGTGACCCCAAATTGATCGCAATTAGCGAACTGTAGCCGCAAAACTTTCACCATTTTGGTAAAACAATTTCACAATGAGAATGCGTTGTTCATTCGTGTAGCGCTCCATTTTTACTAACCTCGTACCTTCTACTAGCAAACAATAACAACTGTTCAAATGTCAAACAATGACACTTCGAATGTTGCCAGATTTAAAAATTGCGTTCTTCTTGGGACACCCTTTATATGTGAAGCTTATTCTACAATTACGTAAAAAAGCTTATAAATATATTGAGTCAAACAAGCTTTTCTATACTTAAGTTAACACAATATTATTTTTGTAAGGTTATTCTACAATTGCAAGAATAAGCTTATAGTGATCATACACACGTAATATTTTCATGATTTTTCTACTATTGTTACGATAGCCTTTTTCAATATATTCTCAAATCTTTTTCAAGCTTAAGGCTTGTGTTTGTAAGCTTATAATAATATTTTTCTCAAGTCATTTGGTATGTTGGGCTGGATGGTATTCAATTTCTCATTCAAGCCGTGAGGCAAACTGAGAAGTAATTTAACAGCTGATCACAATTCTTGTAAATAAATTTGCATGTTTCGTTCTACAAATTCTCTGCCACAATACAACGATGCCACAGTAAAACAATTTGTACATTTGTTCCTTGATAACGGCGTTTTGGAAACGAAATTGTATTCAAATTGCGTGCAGCCTACGTCACAGCTTTCAATTCGAGAGATTTTGACATACAGTAGATGACAAAAATTAAAAGCAATAATCTTGTATTTACGTTTAACCGCAGAGTTAGTTGAAACAAAACTGATGTGAATTGAGCTTCCATTTGGAGACAACTCAAAATATTTCCCTTTAATTGATTCTAAAGAAGCTACTCTCATATTACAAAAAGGGATATAACTGTATTTTTTTGTGCGATAGAGTAGAGAAATGATGTAAGATTTTTACAGTGGGTAGATATGATCACTGTATATAGTTTTCTTGCAAAAAGTGAAAATTGAAAAATTTTTGAGTTGACCTCGTCAAAAACTTGGCTTATTGCAATATTGTATAAATTCTTTAGCACATTATCGAGACCGGAAAATCTTTTGTCAAACTTGAGATTATTTCATATAAATATGGAATGAATAGACTGATCTGTAATATTCTGTTAGATCATCTGTTTCTTAATTTGAACAGTAGTTTTGTGTCCCTACCCGTCTTGGTAACTCTGTTTCTATACGATACAGCTTTACGATTTCAGTAGGCTCCAATAATAAACTCCTCCTCAGCATTTCAACGCATCGAATTCAACATAAACTGATATTTTATTTTATTAATATTTACTGAATCATTAAAATTTGTTTTAATTTTAATGAGAACATTTATATAAAAAACATTTATATAATGAGAACATTTATATATAAATCAAAAAGAAACAATTTAAATTTAAAAAATTTTAATTTAAAATTATAAAACGCATTTTGAAATTTAAAAGAAATATCAATTGAAATTAAAAAATATGAAATGATATTAAAAAAAACAGAGAGTCATTCTATGGATTTCACTGAAAATTTGGACATTGATTTTCCACGTTTATGTGAAATCTGTGCTGTTTTGGTCTTTTAAAATTCACGATGTATCAATGCAAAAAGTTAGATACTTTAAGCGGCTCAAAGTTGGATAAATACTTAATATTTAAACTAATATAACATTTTAAGCAATTATTTTAACAAATTGTTTCTCATATGAAAGCTTAGATCTTTTACTTTTAGATAATTGTTTCGAAAATAAGCGGTTTTTTACAGAAATATTCAAACATTCAATTCTGAAAAACAAAAAACAGCACAGATATCATGGGAACGTGAATAGCTACGTTCAAATTTTTACTCATATCCAAAGACCATTTCAAAAACTATTAGATTGTTTCAAACACATTTGGAATGACTCCAAGTGTAATTTATAAAGCATCAATTGAAATTCAAAAACACCAAATTAATCAAAAAAATATATATTGAATTGAAAAAATTATTTGTAATTGCCTTTGGTATTTTTTAATTTTAATTGATATTTTAAAGTATCAATTGCGAATTTTTGAATTTTATTTATAATTTTTTAAATTTAAATAGTCTTCTTTTAAGTAGTTTTTTTTGTAAAGAAAACGAATATCCCAACTTACCTGACTTGTCTTTATGTTTTGCAAACAAATGTAATTTGAACATGTGGGGCAGCATTTGTACGAAAGTTATTTCTATATATGGACTTTGCCGGAACACGAAATATATCATTTATATTGTATGCCCTGCTCTTTTTTTTACAAACAAACACATAATTTATTTGTTAGCTTTAGTTGTTTTTAATATTTGTCAAATTACAAATACAAAAATTTGAAATATTTTTATGACAAACACTTTTGTTTACATTAAGAAGAAAAAACCAGGAATTTCCAAAACGACAGCATTTTTATAAATTCTTACTTTTTAACTACTATAACTACTTTGAAAGTCTATATAAGTTAAGTTGTTAATTAAATATTTTCAATTTTAAATACATATGTTTTGATATAAAAATAAACTCATAATTTTAAAATTTGGGGATTTCAGTTAAGACTTAGTGTGGTATTTGAATCTGAGATTTTTAATTACAAAAAGTTATACAATTGGAATCACGAATATTATTTTCTAAAATTTTTTTTTTTTTTAAAGCTGGCAATTTCGAAACCTAATTTTTTTGACCTTTTTGAAGTATTTGAAACAAAATTTACAGCTTTTAAATTCATAAAAATTTTTGTTTAAGACTTATTTATTACAATGACTGAGATCTAATGGATACGTTTAACATTAAGTACATTCCCTACGGGAAAAGGACCAGTCACAGAGTTAGTCACGTGACCGGAACTTCGTTGCAGAAACCGGTACTCGAGTTGGTTCTCTTATATGAAAGTAACCGGTAACTTTAACATGGGGTTGTCATAAGAGGTGGCAATATCTACCTTTTTAGCTTATTATCTTGCACATAACTAGTCTATTGTTAGACACTACCTGATGTGTATCAGAACTAGTGCAACATGAAACGTTACGTGACTGGTTTAAATGTACATACCACAGAACTGAGGAAAAGTAATTAATAAAAACTGGTTACGTATCAATCACAATGTGTTATGTTGCAGAACTTGTAGGGCATCAATATTTTCGTGACACATCACTTGACTGTTGCAAGTGAACATGTCACAGAGCAAACGAAAACCTGTCATTATTTCTTCCGCGTGTCTCATATTAAGAACGTGTTTCTGAAAGATTCCATAAGGTCCAGTCACTGAATTTACCTCCAATGTTTATTGCAAAAGTTTTTAAAATTTTTTATATTTTGCGATTTAAACTCAAAAAAAAGAAAAAAAAAATCACAGAATGTGAATATTTTTTAAATTATAACAAAATTGAAGAACAAAAAATTGTTTGCTATTTAATTAAACCAAAAATTAATTAAAAATTTTCAAACTATGGTTGCGGCTAAAAGCAGTTCTGTGGATGCGTCTATTCCAGACGGTTCTATTCACGCTAATGCTCTAGGACGATGTTTAGCTCTTTGGCTGCTAATGTTTTTCCGACTTTACCTTTAATTTGACTCTCAAAATCGCATCCGATCGCCAAAAAAATATTTTTCTAAATAGAAAATTTCTGGAATATTTTCAAGAGAGAATAATAAATCAAAATCAAATAATTCAATTTCTAAAAATTATTAAATAAAATTGTTTTTGATTCACGAATTAAAATAGATTGTTTTAAAGTAATGTACTTTATTTGTAATAAATGAACTTATATTTAAAACATTGATTTAACGAAAATTGCAAATGCAAATTAAATTTATTCCTAATAAATTAATCTTTTAATAAAAATCGAGTTCTTTAAATAAATTAAAAATTAATATTTCGCAAATCAAAAACGTTAGATCTTCTGTAATTAATGCGAATTCAAAAAGAGTGTTTTTTTAATTTCACGGTGATATTAAATTCGGATGTTTTTGGTTTATGTACAAAAATATTTATTTATAGATTTCAACCAAATTGTCCAATAGAAAGAAGTTCTCAAATTTTAGTTGTTCTTCTCCCGCAGAAAATTCATTTGATTTAGAAAAATTTTTAGACTTAAAAGATTTTCAAGAGAGTATCAGGTCTTCTACGGCTAAAAAACATAAGTGGCTGCTAATGAGAATAAAGAATTAGTTTCGTAATTCACTTTTTTAGAATGAATTAACTTTGACTCGAATTTCATTCCATAGTACATTATAGTTTAACCTTCCCCAGACACATTTTGATGAAATACCAAAACTTTCGATGTCCCTTTAAAAATTGCTATTTGAATATTTAAAAATCTAATATTTAAAAAAAATTGCTATAATTTTACGGGCCTATATCTTAATCTCTATAATAACAAACATTAACATATTGGTAAGAATAGTATCAAAACCGCGCTAACAACACAGTGGGACAAATTCAAAATTATTAGGTGGTTTATCGGATTTATACAAAATTTTATACACACGCAACTATCGCATAGACAAGCTGAATTCCAATTCCTTTTAAAATGAGCTGAGCTAGGGTGGAGTATTTGAGCGACTTTCAGTTAAAAATTTCGCGAATTTTTGACTGTTATGTAATTTATGTGATCGTTACATGTTTTTAATTAATATTTATCAATGAATCAACTTTAAAAAATCCTTCCAACAAAAAATGGTGTATTTGATATATATTTCACGAATTAAATCATAAAACAAACTATTCTATCAAAACAAAATTAATTTAATATAAAACATATTAAATCATATCCCACTTTATTCATTGCCAAATTATTTCTTAAAAATGATTATAAATTAATCACAGACTTGTGAAAAATGTTTGTTCAAATTAATTCGAAAAATGGATTAATATAATTTAAACAAATAAAGCCTAAGGGCAAGTATTACCTTATTAGGATTTTTGACTTAAATTTTACTTAAGAAATGTTCAAACAGATAGCCATTTTCAATTATATAGTCGTTTAAATGAAACAGTGTCCATAATGGAGTTAAGTGAAAAATAGTTTTTATATATTTTAATTTGATGAATTTTGTAATTAAATTTTAACAATGTTAAGAAAAAAGAGTCGTCGATAGAAATTTTCAATAACTAATAAATAAATAAACTTAATAAACTCTTAAGTGTTGTGATACCTATTGGTCAGTAGTGGGCAGCTTGTTTTGTCAGTTATTGACACTTCATCATGCACATTGGATTCATTTTGAATTAATGAAGTTATACGTCACTATCTAAACAGTTGCGTATTCACATTTTTTGAACGAGCTTAGTGTTATGTCATCATTTCTGCAGTCACAAAATCGGTTCGTTTTAAACCAGTTCAGTATTATGTCAACTTTGCAACAGTCGCGGGATTGGAGTTTTCGCCACCGATTGACATTCTTTTATACACAGCAAAATTTGTTGAACCAGTTCCGTGTTCTGTCATTATTTCAACTATGTTTACAGTCATAATTTCTTTAGTCCACATTGGTGTTATGTTCATTTCTCTTTAGTTACATGATATATACATAAAGAACCCGTCAATTTTCTGCCACCATTTCAATATATGGGACACTGGTAATTTTACAGCAATTACCACTTTTTTAGACACTAAATTATATATTACACCAGTTTTGTGACATGTCCCTCATTTATCTATCACAGATTTATCACCTTGGATCAATCGATCCTTCATATCCCGTAGGGAACCTACTAACCCGTCATAGTTCTGACAAAAGTCATGCACAAAAAGGGTTAATTTAATGTCCGATAAGCTACTAATTAAGTTCTGTATTTTCTTTAAAACTATATATTCTTGAATTGATTTCTATTGGTAATGTGTTAGGTGTCTAACAAGAATTTGTAAGGTGTATTATGAATTTTTAAAAAGGGAGGGTAGTTTCTTGAGGCATCCAAGTGAAAATTTTCCACTTTCATTCGAACTGGAGCGTCATATCTTCTATGGTGTTCGATGTTGTTAACATACATGCTCAGGTACTCCAGTTGGCCTGAGTAGGGTTGGACCATTTTAAGGTTCTGAATTATAAAATTCCTTCTCTGCTCCAGGTTGTTGCTGTCGTTGATGCTCATGTTGTTATTGTTGCTGTTGTTGTGGTTATTGAATGACAAGGTTTCTAAGTTTTGGATAATTCTTCCATAGAGTGAGTGGTTTCCACTTTTTCTTTAACGGCATCGTTTGTTATTCGGGAAAAAGAATTTTTCTTTACTTGGGTTGTAGAGAGTGATTTCACTTTTGGTTGGACTTTTTCTTATGTGTTATTTATTATTATTATTTTTATAATTCTGGAGGGTCCCTTAGGATTCGCAGAATTTAAATTTTTTATTTCATATTTACGGTTCGTTTAACAGGATATATTTCTTAGATCCTAACGACTGCGCCAGTAAAATTTAACGTTGGTTGATTTTGAGTTTTCTTCAAAAACTGAAACTTTATTTAACAACATTAATCTTAAATACTAGAAATGAGAATCTTGAAACTAGCTAGGTTTTATCAATGTTTTCTAAGCGTTGTTTATCTTATGATTATTCTTATCTCTAAGTATGGTTTGTTATTTGTTGGTTAGAAATGAGAATCTTAAAACTAGTTTTATCAATGTTTTCTAAGCGTTGTTTATCTTATGATTATTATTATCTCTAAATATGGTTTCTTATTAGTTTACGTTAGTTTTAGGGGATGTTGCTAGGGTGTATGTCACTTATATATAATCATGTCTTATTGACTAAGAATAAATGTAGAGGAATAATAATTATATTTTGAACAAAAAACCTTAGTGGTCCAAAACAAACATCAAAGTTTAAATTCGCAATGATGCCCCTATTCCTTAATCTAAAAACTCTGTGCCGAGTTTCAGCAAAATTCATTTATATTCAGAGGTAACACAAAAAGTTACCTTTTAAGAATTAGTATTTTTCTAATATAGTCTTAATTAATGTGCATAAAGGGAATGTGAGATCAAAATTTAAAAAATTCAATAACTTTACGGGAAATGAAGGGTCGATTGAGCCAAGGTGATAAATCTGTGATAGATAAATGAGAGGACATGTCACAAATCTGGTGTAAAATATAATTCAGTGTCTGAAAAAGTGGTAATTGCTGTAAAATAACCAGAACATTGACTGGTTCTTTCTAGATATATTATGTAACTAAAGAGAAATGAACATAACACCAATGTGAACTAAGGAATTTAGTGTTATAGTTGAAATAATGACAGAACACGGAACTTGTTCAACAAATTTTGCAGTGTATAAAAGAATGTCAATCGGTGGCGAAAACCCCAATCCCGCGACTTTTGCAAAGCTGACATAATACTGAACTGATTTAAACAGAACCGACTTTGTGACTGTGTGAATGATGACATAACACTAATCTAGTTGAAAAAGAAGTATTTACGCAACTTTTTTGATAGTGACATATAACTGCGTTAATTCAAAATGAATTTAATGTGCATGATGAAGTGTCAATGACAGGCAAATCAAGCTTCCCACGACTGGCTAATAGGTATCACAACACTAATGGGTTTATTAAGAAACACTTAGGGGGATGTTATCCCTAAAAATCCCAAATTTGATATTGAAATTTTCGATCGACGACTCTTTTCCCTTAACATTGTTAAAATTTTATTGCAAAATTCATCAAATTAAAATATATAAAAAGTATTTTTCACTTAACTCCATTATGGACACTATAATTTGTTATATAAATTAATTCGTGAAATATATATCAATTACACCAATTTTTGTTGGAATGATTTGTTAGAAATGATTTATCGATTAATTTTAAATCAAAACTCCTAACGATCATAATAATTGCATGTGTCAAAAATTCGGGAAATTTTAAACTGAAAGTCGCTCAAATACTCCACCCTAGCTCAGCTTATTTTAAAATAAATTAGAATTCAGCTTGTCTATGCGATAGTTTCTTGTGTGTTAAATTTTATATAAACCCGATGAACCACCAAATAATTTTCAATATGTGTTTTGATACTTTTCTAACCAATATGTTAATGTTTGTTATTATAAAGATTAACATATCTATATAGGCCCGTAAAATTATAGCGATTTTTTTTTAAATATTAGATTTTTTAAATATTCAAATAGCAATTTTTAAAGGGACATCTAAATTTTTTGTATTTTATCAAAATGTGTTTGCGGAAGGTTAAACTAACATTTTCGGACGAGAATCCTCAATACGCCTCGAATGCGTTTCTGGAATGATATTCAAGTCAAATTTAATTCATTTTAAAAAAAGTGAAAAACAATGCTAATTCTTTATCATCCTTATAAATAATAAAAAGTTAGCAGCCACTTATGTTTTTAGCCGTAGGAAACCTGATACTGACTCAAAATTCTTTTAAGTCTAAACATTTTTCTGAATCAAATGAATTTTCTGCAGAATAAGAACAACTAAAATTTCGAGAACTTCTATTGGACAATATGGTTGAAATCAAAAAATAATTATTTTTGAACATAAGCCCAAAACGATCTTTTCGAATTCGCGCTAATTCGAGATGATATAACTTTTTTGATTTGCGAAATATTAATTTTTAATTTGTTTAAAGTACTCTATTTTTATAAAAACATTAATTTATTAGGAATAAATTTAATTTGCATCTGCAATTTTTATTCGCTCAATGAAAAAATTGTGAAATTAGAAACACGTTCTGAATATGAAACACGCGGAAGAAATTTTGACAGGTTACATGCTAACTAATTTTCGTTTGCTCTGTATCATGTGCACTTGCAACAGTCAAGTGATATGTCCCTACAAATTCTGCAACATAACACATTGTGATTGATATGTAACCAGTTTTTTATTAATTACTTGTCCTCAGTCCTGTGGTATGTAAATTTGAGCCAGTCATGAGACTTGTTATGTGTAAGATAATTCTAAACTGTTCTGTTGCGCATTCACTTACACCAATGCAGTGAAATGGTACCCTACACAAGGTCAGCGATATGTCGCAAGTAGCTTAAAAGGTAGAAATTGCCACCTCCTATGACAAGCCAATGTTAAAGTTACCGGTAACTTTCATGTAAGAGAACCAACTCGAGGACTGGTTTCTGTCCCGTAGGGAAGCACTAAAACTTCAGAAAATAATAATAGAACACTTTAATAATAGCACACTTTATTCACACGATGTAAAGAGACTAAACGTTAGCCACACTCTAGTTCTTAACACTTCAGCGTTTTATTTAAAACTGTCTTGCTGCATCAGGTATTCTAGTTATTTCCAGCTATTACTACACTAGAATTTACTAGTATAAAAGAAATTTCTGTAAAAATATTTTAGTGAAAATGACAAAATTTGCTGAAAAGATGTAAGTAAAATTTGAACTTTTTAACGCCTTATATAAGTAAATTCCTCAAATCTGATTCTAATTTTTATGAACATTACGAACCTGCAATTAAAAAACAAATTTGTGGTTTTTAAATTATTCGCGCTTTTGAAAACTCAACAAAATTCGATTTTAGAGTTTTTTATTTTCTAGTTTTTATATACCCCGTGGATTTTTGTTTGTTACTATTTCTAGTTTATAGTGAGCTTTCAACCTCCAAACACAAAGCAAATTAACGATTTTTGGCTAGGTTGATGCAGGTACTTCGATCTCCCAAAAGATCTATTCAGAACCCAAAGTTTTAGACAAGCTAGAGCTTCTAAAAGAAAATGACTAGGCTCCGGGTCATTTCCTAACTCTCTAAAAACGTTGTGGTCAAAAAATCTAACTTCATGTACTTTTGCAATCTACTTACCAAGGCTTTTATTAGAAATGACATTGTTTTTAATTTTTGGAAAGGATAATAGTTATCCTTCTAGCTGAACGTTAAATTTGACTTAGTTTCTCACTATTATTTAGCGTATTAAAATTAAATCCTGTCTCACATAAGAAGAATTTTGCGCAGAGGCAAATGTAAGCAAATTTCCTGATGAAAGTGGAACATTATTTGTAAGAAGTTTTCGCGAAATACGCGACTCTGAATTTAATTTTGACTTTAAATTCGTAATGTACACCCAAAAATATATTCGATAAGTCGCTGTGGTAATAATTATGCTAATTTTTCACAACTTTTAATTAATTTAAATTTATAGAACAAGAACGATTTGAAACTTCAATGGCGATGTGCTACCATATATAATTATATATTATACCATGTGAAAAATATGTCTTATATTGGACCATATATTAAACCATACATAATTATAATTCATACCATATTAAAATATATTTTTTATAATGGACCATATATTATATATCGTAAGTATAATATGGCATATATAATTATATAGAGCAATTCCATATGAAAACGATCAAAATTGGCAAATTTTTGGACGACCCCTCTCCGATTTTAAAATAAATAGTCTCAATCGATTGCCCAGCAAAAAATAATGTACCTACATATTTTTTTTTATAGTGACTGGTTTAGTGGTGGTGTACACCACTGTCATGTGACAAAATTGAAGAATTCTTCATAAGGGACCTCATTGAAAGTTGTTTTAAAAAAAAACTACTAAAGCGATCGCAACGAGAAATTTACCTTTTTCCCCATGAAAATTAAATTTTCCGATTTTCCACAGAAGCTCCTAAATTTTCCGGCTAATTTTATTTTTTTTGGATTCCTCATAATTTTTGCTTTAAGAATCAGCAATAAAAAAATGGGCCCCGACTCCTTGTTTGGACAGGAGAAGAGCATTTAAGAGACCACCTTGTTCTCATTGTTTTTATATTTTTTATAATTGAATTATTTTTAATTATTTAACATTATTTTATTTTATTATTAAAAATACATTTTAAAAATTATTTTACAGTTAAAAATACATTTATGAAGAAAAAATCTTTCTTATTTTGCTGCTTATACTTAATTACAATATTTATTAAAAATTTCAATTGTCTTGGCATCATTATAAAATTAAAGTAACTTTAAATTTAGCACGTCGGCAGACGAAGAGTACCGCTTTACATTAATTGACATATCAGAAATATTTGGTATGAAGCAATGAAACTTTTGCGTTCCAGTTATAGTTTTGACATTATTATATCTGTTTTGAAGTCGTCGCTCCATGGCATCGTGTTCTTTTTGAGTGCATAAAACTGTGTTAATGGTTTGCTTTGAATCCACGAAAACAAATGTTGTACATTTAAGATCTGGTCAGTATATGGCCTTTGCAAACTTGCCTTAGTCGCCATGCGTTTTAGGGTTCCCCCTAACGCATCGCATGGGCCCTTACCGTGGGACGTCGCAAAAAAGTGCCACTCGACCTTGCAGTTTTGTTCTTCTTCAATTATGCAAAGATTGTAAAAATTTTTTTTATTCTTGTACTGAGAAGCCGCGCCGTCTGAGAAAAACGTTACTTTGTCGATTGCATCGAATTTTAATCTTAAGAATTCAAACAGTTTCATTTGGAATAAATAAACGGACACATAATTATGAGCTAAACTCTCCGCGACAACAACAAGGCTTACGGTCTGTAGTTCGTTATCTTCGTTTTTGAAATAAATGCAAAAAGGATGCACCGTGCACTGGTCGTTTGCCCAGTGATAAGCCTGAATTTCATCCTGAACGAGAAAAGTGTAATTCTCGGCAAAGTCGCTTATCACAATGAGTTCATTTTGGGCTAATTTCTCCTTACTTTCCTTTAGAAATTTCGATTGCATCTCGGATATGAAATGGTGCGCCTTCAGTTCATTCAACTTGAATCCGAATTCCTCGATGAATTCCGGAATCTGCTTTACCACGGTCTCAAGGGAACATCTGCCGCTGCTAATTATCCACTGTTTGAAATGCACCTCCTGAATTAACAGCTGTTCAAACTTTTCCGCCAAATATTGCTCTAGCTCGTCAATCTTCGGACAATTGTCGCATTTGGACAGATGACAATTTTCCGTGGGGTATGCGCACAACGACTTCGACAGGAGGTCCCTATATGTTTCAATTTCACCGTGAAATACTTTCAATTTTTTGCATGGAAAGAACATTAATTGGATGTTTTGATGAAACATGCAAACGCAGACTGAATGCGTTCCGTGCCTGTCTAATGCCAGCACGCATTCTTTTGGTCGTAGGATGGCAAACTTAGAAAATCCCACTTTTTCTGCTGGGTATTTCTCTTTGAACTGATGGTATGCTTCGGATAGATTACATAATAATAATCTGCGCTGCTTGTGTACTTTTTCTCCATCTTCACGTGTGATAACATAGTCACGTGTACCTGGGCAGGCGCGGCTGTTGTCATCATTGCAGTAAAAATCTTGAATCAATTTCACCGTTGCTTCGCTGAGGGTCCTTGAGCCAAATTTCTTGGTGGGAGTCGCCAATATGCCCTTCTGTCGAACTAATTCTTTGCTTCTTCTCGCGATGTAAAAAGATGTTTGAAACTGTTCAGAAATCTTGCGTATAGACCATGATTGAGGCAGCACAGATAAAATGAGATATTTCTCCGGAAAAGTGCTCGCTAAATTGAATTTTCTTTTCAACTGCTCAATCATTTGTTTGCCGTCATCAACGTCATCTGCTTGACTGCATTCGTTATCAGAGCCTTCATCAAATATTGTCGCGATTGCACTCATAACCTTGCCTTTTTTATCTTTCCTGTATTTTCACTTCGCAACTTTCTTTTTCTAATAGGCGTTTCACCTAAAGTGGTAATATCCTCATTCAAAGGACTCAAAGACATATTGACCATCGGAATGTCTGCCTCACTATCAGATGAAACATTTTGTTCAATTGTCATTTCACTCTCGGATTGTGGTTGCATTTGTTTCAATGCATTTGCTTGTTGAGACAAATCGATTTTACACTTGGGGCAAATGAATTGTGCTTCTTCACCGTATTGTATATTTAATTCATTCATGTATCGCTTCGAAACACCAGTTAATTTTAATACTTTTATCTTTTTCGAACGATGTCCACTCTTGTTAAACGGATTGCAGCAAAATTTATTCATTTTACTTTAAATTGTCTTTACAGCTTCACTCTTTACTTTACAAAAAAAAAACACTTTAACACTTTCACGTTTAGTATTCAACTGAAATTTGACTCAGAGTGTGTGAAGTATTTATATTTATTTTTTTGTAAAAAATAGGTAAAAAAAAAATAAGCGATATTTGCTTTTCTTTAATAGGAAAATTTGCGTGAACTACTGGTCATAAAATGTTTTTTAAAGAGGGACTTAATTGGTTACTGCCAATAAGCCGACCACAGGTCATAAAATGTTTTGTAAATTTTTTAAATTACCAGGTAATAAATATTTCGCCATATTTATGGAAAATCCGTGTTTTATGACTTGTTTCTGCACGTGTCATTTTAGGCGAAATATTTATTACCTGGTAATTTAAAAAATTTACAAAACATTTTATGACCTGTAGCCTCAGTCGGGTTTGGTGTGCCATTACATGCCACTGCTGCTATTATCCATGAATTTATGGCCGATCTTGTGAAGGCAGGCAGACCATGTTCACTACACACTCAACTTGGGGCTCTTAAAAAAAATTGATTTTTTCTTCATAAATGTATTTTTAACTGTAAAATAATTTTTAAAATGTATTTTTAATAATAAAATAATGTTAAATAATTAAAAATAATTCAATTATAAAAAATATAAAAACAATGAGAACAAGGTGGTCTCTTAAATGCTCTTCTCCTGTCCAAACAAGGAGTCGGGGCCCATTTTTTTATTGCTGATTCTTAAAGCAAAAATTATGAGGAATCCAAAAAAAATAAAATTAGCCGGAAAATTTAGGAGCTTCTGTGGAAAATCGGAAAATTTAATTTTCATGGGAAAATTTAATTTTCATGGGAAAAAGGTAAATTTCGGAGAAAAATTAGGAAAATTTTATTTTTCAAGTAAAGCCTGATTCAATACCTTTCCAACGAGCTATCACTCGTTGCGATCGCTTTAGTAGTTTTTTTTTAAAACAACTTTCAATTAGGTCCCTTATGAAGAATTCTTCAATTTTGTCACATGACAGTGGTGTACACCACCACTAAACCAGTCACTATAAAAAAAAAAAATATGTAGGTACATTATTTTTTGCTGGGCAATCGATTGAGACTATTTATTTTAAAATCGGAGAGGGGTCGTCCAAAAATTTGCCAATTTTGATCGTTTTCATATGGAATTGCTCTATAACATAATTATATATAGTGTTACATATAAATTTATATAATATAATATATAACATATCTTATCATATGAATCATATCTAATTTTATAAAGATCAATATATAACTTGATTTGATTGTATCTGATAAAATATAAGCTAATTTTAAGAAAATTAATGTTATATATAATTATATATGGTAATGCATACCGACATATGTTTTTATATATGATAATATATTAATAGATAAAGCCACATATGATTATATCTAAGCTTTTTTACTCAGGTTTTCAAGAGAAAAAAAATAAAATAATAAAAAATATTTTTTATTGAAACATAAAAAACGAAACAAGTCCCAGAAACAGTCCACCAACCAAAAAACTTTGAAATTCATCCAACTTTATTTTTTTAATGGAACATTAGACTAGATATATAATATTGTAAACATAAAAAAATGTATGTGGATACAAAAATTATTACCAAATCCTACCCTACCTCAAATCTCTTATTGTTATACAAAATATAAAAATTTTTTAGGTATTCATATTATTACCTAAGTGATAACCAGGGGAACCGCTGTTGGTACAATAACAATAAATCCAACAATTTTTCTTTTATACAAAAAATATAAAAAATTTATTTAACAAAAATTCCAATTAAAATTCTAAAACTAACTAAAATAAAAAATATTTTTTATGTCAAAAACAAATTCAATGAAAAACTGATTAAAATAAAAAAATTCAGTTTAGTTTTTGCAAAGCGTTTTTCTGTAAAGTGTTTTACAGGCACCACAGTACTCCCCCTCCAGCGTTTTCATACTGCGAATCTAACTCGTTTTGTTTTCTTAGCACAAAGATTTTCTTCTGGGGAATCTGTAAAACTCAAACAAGGTTTCATTCTATCTATGATGATTACACGTCCTTTATCGTTAATTAAAATTGTAGAGAACTTATCCGCTCTTGAAAGAACTTTGTAAGGTCCATTATATGGTTACTGTAGCGGTTTCTTAACTGCATCACATCTGACAAACACATATTCACAAGTTTTAAGTTGATCACTTACATATGTTTTGTTGTTGCTATGATAGCCAATAATCAAAGGTTTTACATTAAGCATCTGATTTTTAAATACCTTAATCTACTCTGTCTCATTATTATTCGGACGATTCTCTTCAATAAACTCTCCTGGTAATGTTAGAGATGTTCCGTATACCATTTCAGCAACGGATACCTTGACGTCAGTTAAAATTCTTGTTCGCAGGCCAAGAATAATGAGAGGTAAAGCACCTACCCAATCTTTCTTATCGCAACATCTCAAAGCTAATTTTAAGGTCCTGTGACACCTTTCTATTATTCCATTTGATTGAGGGTGATAGGCGGTAGTATGTGTTACTCTTGAGCCAAAAATATTTGAAAGCTCTCTAGTAGCCTTTTTAACCGGTTATAAATTTATTGAAATAAAAATAAAAAAAAAAAAACAATTTACTTTCAAATTGCTTACCTTGGTCGGTTATTATTTGCTTTGGTACACCAAATCGTGATATCCATATATTTGTAAAAGCCGATGCAACCGTCTCAGCTCGTATATCAGTTAGTGTAAGTGAGAAGATAACGATAACCCTGGCAACTTGTTAGGGGACCAACAATATCCATATAAACATGCTAGAAACGTTGTGATGGTGGTTTAAATTCCCCTAAAGGACTCATAATATGCCGATTTACTTTTGATTTTTGGCAAGCAATGCAACTTCTAGCCCATTCCGTAACATCTTTCCGTAAGGATTTCCAAATAAAACATCAGCGAACCAAATCTACAGAAGCCTTAACACCCGGATGCGAAAGGTTATGAATATTATCAAATACTAATTTTCGAAATGATCGCGTCAAATATGGTCTGGTTTTGGAATCTGTAACGTCGCAGTATATCGTGTGCTCACCGCTGTTTATTAATTTTAGGTTAAGCGAAGAGTTCTTGTTGTTTCTTAGTGCCATAAGCTCATCATTATTCTTTTGCTCTTCGGCCAACACACTATAATCCAAACTTGTCTGGTATTTCGATAGCTTGAATACGGGAGAGTGTATCTGCTACAACATTGTCTTTCCCCTTAATGTGACGAATATCGGTAGTATTCTGACTTATATAATCTAATTGCTTTGGGACGCTTTGTCCGGCTTTTGCTTAAAGACATAAATAAGAGGCTTATGGTCAGAAAAAATGCAAAATTTACGACCTTCCACAAAATATTGGAAATGTTTTAATGTGGAGAATATTGCGTGCAGCTCGCGGTCATAGACACTCTACTTCATTTGGGTCTTACTAAACTTCTTAGAAAAGAATCCCAAAGGTTTCCACTCACCTTTTATAAATTGCTGTAATACGCCACCCATGGCTTAGTCAGATGCATCGACACAGAGAGAAGTTGGAACATTCTCTTTCGGATAACACAAAAGCGCTGCATGAGCCAGCTGCTGCTTACACTCTTCGAAAGCCTGTTTTCTTAATTCAGTCCATTCAATGGGACGTTTATCATTTTTCACATTTCCTTGATGTATGCCATGTAAAATCGCTTGATGTTTTGCTGCCTGAGGTATAAAACGCCGGTAGAAATTTATCATACCTAAAAAACATTTAAGTTCTTTGATAGTTTTGGGTAGTTCGCATTGCAAAATAGCCTCAACATGACTAGGAAGCGGTTTCAATTCATTTTCCGTAACCAAGTAACCAAGGAATTCAAGTTGTGATACCCCAAACAAGCATTTTGCAAAATTTACGGTAAGACCAAATTAACGCAGTCTTTCAAATAAAATTTTAAGGTGTTTATGTTCTTGCTCACCTCTTGATGCAATTAATATGTCGTCAATATAAACGTAAACGAAATCCAACTCTCTTATTACCTCATGCATAAAGCGTTGGAAAGTTGTGGTTTCTATATAATGTTGGACTGGGTGTTTTGCTTTAGAGTGGAAATTAATTTTTGACAAATCGTTATATTCCATAATAAGTGAATACAATGAAGACGAAGTGGTTGGTATTTTAATTAAAAAATTTTGTTCACTTACGACAATACCTTTTGAGGTGTTCTTCGATTTTGGGTCAATAAGTTGATTATTTTTTACATCAATGAGTAAACCATAGTTACCCAAAAAATCTGACCCAATAATCGGTTTTTGTATATTAGCAATAAGAAAATTCCAGTTAAAATTCCGCTTAAGTCCCAAATCGATTGTGAGGGTTTTTATTCCAAAAGTCTTGATTGCAGAATGATTTGCAGCGTATAAAATGAGTGAGCTAGGTTGCTGCTTTCGCTGCAGTAACGATGTTGGAATCACTAAAACATCTGCTCTAGAATCGACTAAAAACCTGGATTTCGATTTTAAATCTCGAATAAACAGGCAACATAGCTCTTGGCTGCTCCCATCCGTCACCAAAAATGGAGCGCCGATTAGTTTTCCTGATTTACCTTTTTGAAATTGCATTGAGTTATACATTTCCTAGCTTTTTCCCCAAGGACGATTTTGAACGATTTCGTTTACCTGTTGCTTGGCTTTTGCTTTCTGATCGACCAAAAGCTTCCATTTTGTTGCAAAGACTCTCCAGCTGACGTTCAATATTGTCAAGTCTGCTCATACGGTTTTCAGATGCTGAAGATACAGCGTGTACTTCCGTATCGCTGCAATCACAAATTTTATCTGCAAAAATTCAAATCAAAATTCTAAAACTAACTAACTAAAACAAAAAATATTTTTTTCATGTCAAAAACAAATTCAATGAAAAACTGATAAAAAATAAAAAATTCAATTTAGTTTTTGCAAAGTGTTTTTCTCTAAAGTGTTTTAAGGCACCACACCGCAAATGTGCAATATCATGTTTTTTCCTGAGCGTCGTATGGGTCTATGGATAAACTATTTATCCGATTCAGAACAATTTTAGAATTCTGGCATCGATTTGTTAGAGAATATTTTTGCATATTTTAGCATTAAGAGCATATTTTGAGGTAAAAGCATATTTTCAGGGCATATTTCTACATTTTTAGAGCATATTTGTGTCTTTTAGGGCATATTTTAAGGTGCCGTGTAATAAAGCCATATGCAATAAAGCATTATGGCCTTATTTCCACACAGCATTGAGAAATAATGCCATATTTTTGTATTGTATTTGATTTCGGTTAATTACAAAAAAAAAATAATTTCAGTTAACAAATGGAAATGTGTATCGATTTTTAATAATTAATAATATACATATCTTAATGCGCCATCCTTAATAATGGCATTACAAATTGGGCACAACGCTTTGGGCATAGCCAATCGAGAAAAAAATGGTTCAATATGTTAAAGAGCATCAATCAAAATGCAATACGGCGCGTAATTGGAGCGTCGCACACTGGGACAAAGGAAAATTTAGTGCGACAAAATTATTTACTTCACATGGATTCAATAAAATTTAATGAAACTAGGTACTTCAAGTTTTTTAGGGTCGCTGATTAAGAATCTGATGCCAGTTTTTAAAAATTCAAAATGGCTGATCCAATATGGCGGACAATTTTTAAAAAATAATCGAATTCGCTTAAAACTTATTACACGGGATTCTTGGTGTCAGTTTTTAAAAATTCAAAACATTAGGCCTAATTAAAAACTTAAAAAGAGAATACTTATCAAAAGCGGAATTGATAATTATATTTTTTTTAAGTGTTTATTTAAATTTGATCAACAGGTGATGATACCACTTAAAATAATAAGAATTATAAACAATTGTTTTGCATTTTTTTTAATTATGAAGATGACATGCGGGGACATAATATTAATTTTTATTTAATTCTATATTAACATCTTCATAGTCGTGGACGCCATCAAACTCCTGTTCATAATTCTCTTCTTCGTTGCCACAGAAAGTGGGCAGCCTTAGCATATTTAATACAGTTTTATTAAATTTTGCTTTACTATTTTAGTTTTTTTTTCGGTTATCGGTCACAACAGGGTCCGAAGAAACCAGCATCCTGTTAAATATGTCACTGTTGGTATTGACTCTTGAAGTTTTTCTGGAGTGATATTGTTTTAAATTTGTATACTATTTATGACTTGCTTCAAATGCTATTGCCTCCACCTTGTTTCGGCTGGTCAACAACCAGACCCATTTGCTCATAAAACTTGCTATTGCTATTTCACCCTTTTTTATTTTACTTCTTGTTGTGCACTGTCACCTCCTGCTTGCCATTTCTGTAGTTCCAATTTGTATGCTATATGTAGTAAATATTTATAACATCTAATATGTGCATGCAGCATCGAAATCCTATACTTAAAGGTATCTTCATTACAGACTTTATTCTTTAATTTTTCTAAATCCTTTAAAAATTTGGGAGTAGCTTTACAAACATTACAGGCTTGTGAACATGCAGTATCACTAAAAATGTTGACAGTCCTTCTATCCAGCATTGTACATATAGGGATATGTTTAAATTTTATTTGTTTACCGTCAAGTATGATTGCTGTGGCTCCAATTGCAATATTTGATTTTCAATTTCGTTATACTCTTCTTTCACATTTTGGCATGGTTGGCAAGCAATGCCTTTTCATTATAACGGTAGTTGTCTACGACAATTTTAAAGCTGCGATTCCAATAGTAACATGTGTACCGTTATAAAGCGGTGTTTCGGTAGTTTAGCGTTATTTTAACGATATTTGAAAATTTAACGGGTAAAATAGCGCAATAAACACGGTTATACAAAAAGACACATGCCTTTTATGGAATCGCCATTTTAAAATGTTCATATCGGTCTTAAAGTAGCAGTGGTAGCCAACTAGCGTTATTATGAAAAGGTAGTGAATGCCAACCATGCATTTTGGAAATTTTCCTTTTTTATCTTGAATGAGATTGGTCGACAATGCTTGGTCGATGATGGTGAAATGTTCTTTCAAAATATTTTGTGATTATTTCTATTAGATTCACACATTTGCAGTGGCACAATCGTACATAAAATTATATTAGAGTCCGCATATACTGAATTATTCGCAAAATTTTGTTTATACATACTGTGTACACCGCTGTCATCCAAGCCCCATTAATAATAAACTTCAATTGTATCACAGTCAGTGTAAATATACTGTAGTATTACATCAGTCTGAACTTGAGCCAGACGTTGCGTAGTGTGTGTAAGAAGATCTTGAAGCGGTACCACAGCTTCATTTTCGTTTATCTCAATATTTGATGGATATCACTTTCTTTTGGCCTCTCTTATCACATGATATGAGGGATAAATTTTAGCTCCTCTTTCCTTTGCTCCAAGTCGCATCGTTATATAATCCTCTTTTGTCAATCCAAGGTCCACTATATGAGCTAAAGCTTCTTCAGGATTGTAAGGTTTTACAGAAGCAGAAGATGAAGTATCATGTGCCAATTTCATTTTGTTTAAACTTTTAGGTGAAGAATTGATGACTAACTTTAGCTGCATTTCTGTTGGCTGATTTTACCAAGCTGGTTTCTGCAGCCAAACATAATTTTTCTGAATTAAGATCTGATACAATTGCTCTTACATGCCTTTGCTTACTTCAAATGATTTTGTGGATCTGCCTCGCATCTTCTGAATGTGTTCTGAATGTTTTCCTACCGATAATGGAAGCAGTGGTGGTTGTATCTCCGGGAGTTTTTGGTTTTCGTCAAGCCAGTTTATGTGCTTCATGTTAAAACGCTCGTACATATAATTACACTCACGCCACTTGGTAAACATCTTTGAAACAAACACTTTAACTTCCTGCGGTGGATTGGGAGAAGGTCATATTTTCGGACGAGTCCAAAATTAATCGGTTGGGATCAGAAGGCTGGATGTGGACATGGCGCAAACCTGGTAGTGCTTTGGAGCCTAGTTAAGTGAAGCCTACATTAAACTTGGTGGCGGTAGTGTTATGATATGGGGTTGTATGATGGCAGGGGGTATTGGAACAATGCAACGTATAGTTGGCAAGATGAATGCCAGCTATTATGTTGACATTTTGTCAAGAAACCTCCCTGCTACATGCGAAAAATTTAACAAGCAAACCCAGGACATTGTCTTTCAACATGAAAATGATCCAAAACATACCGCCAAAATGACACAAAAATGGCTTATAGACAGTGGATTCAAAGTACTGTCATGGCCACCCTAGTCACCAGATCTGAATCCGATTGAACACCTTTGGTGCGAACTAAAAAGAGGAGTGGTTGGAGCCCCAACAAGTATTGAAGAGTTGTGGGCACAGGTCGACGCAGCATGGGGAAGAATTCCAGCAAGCTGCTGTAAAAACTTGGTGGACAGTATGCCAAGAAGATTGGAAGCTGTTCTTGCAGCCAATGGTGGCTAGACTAAATATTACCAGTCTTTTTTATTTATTTTCTTATTGTTTTAATAAACACAAATAATTGACCACATGCATTTTTTTTACTTATTTTGTTACACACTATAGATGCTGCTGATAGGTATAAGTGCGTGAAACAGATAAAAAATAAATTCTTATATGTTGATTGCGTACTGGTATATAGAACATATTAAGTGCAACAGTGGTTACATTTAACAAAATAAAAAATTCCATTTTTGTCGTCGTAATTCGGTTATGTGTCCCTGTGTGCGCCGGCCGCGAAGACGCCGCGCCAGCCCCTTCCAACGCCTGTACGTCATACTTTTTCAACGCTTGACACTAACAACTCATTCTTTTTGCAATATATGTAACTATTACAATTAATTGCATTTTACACTAGTATGGCACTATTTCCACTTCAATTGACAAAATAATATGACTTTATTTCACTCCTTCTGTGGAAATCAAGCCATATGGCATTATTTCCCGATGCGATGTGAAATAAGGTCCTATGGCTTTATTGCCTATGGATTTATTACACGGCATCATATTTTGACTTCTTTATACATAATTTTTTTTTTATTTTAATATACGATAAACTAATATTTGTTAGCGCTGCCCTCCCCCTCCCAAACCACCACTTGTTGAGCATTATGAGTTAGAAACAGAAACAATCAAAAATATTGACAAGCTACCAGAATGCTATACTAAAAAATATATTAAGATTAAACTTGAACAGATTGTAACAAAAAACGATGGTCTGCAATTCATAAAAAGAATAAGGAAACAGCTGACTGGATCTTCAATAAAATCAGTGTTAGCATATGATTTTAAAGAAGTACTAGCTTTTAAATTCGCCCCCATTACATTATTTGATGTTGAAAGAACTTTTTCAATGTACAAAAATATGCTTAGATGTAACAGACATCGTTTTTTATTGGAAAATTTAAGTCAAAATTTTGTATTTTATTGCAACAACAACCTTTATTGAAAATCGTATTTTTTATAAAAAAAAAACAACAGCCAAAAATTTAAAAGCTGGTCTGATCTAATTTTTAAACATTTCCCTGTTCCTTTATTCTACTTATTGTTTTTATCAAAAAGAAAAAACCGTTATTTATTTATTTATTTATTTATTTATTTATTTATATATTTATTTATTTATTTATTTATATATATATTTATTTATTTATTTCTTTATTTTTTTATTTATTTATTTATTTATTTATTTATTTATTTATTTATTTATTTATTCATTTATCTATTTATTTATTTATTTATTTATTTATTTTTTTATTTATTTATTTATTTATTTATTTATTTATTTATTCAAATATCCAAGCCAAAATTACAAAACACAACACAATCAGATGTATGTATATATTTTGATTTTCTATACGTGTATGTATATTTGAGTAATTTCTTGTTATTTTTATTATTGAAATAAATTTGTATTTAAACATACTCCTTTCACAAAAAACAAAAGGGAATTATTTGAATTTTTTGTTTAGAAACAGAAAACAAAATTTTACATTTAACTGAAAATATCAACTTCAACTGAGTGTCTGTATTTTGTATAGTTTGGTTTTTGAATGACTGATTCAAATAGTTAAAAGATATATTTCTATGAATTTCAATGTATTCTTCATTTAAAAACAAACTTTACGTATACCTTTTTTAATATACTACAGTCAGTAACAGAAAATATATTGTGAGTGTGTATATTAAATTGAATTGTTTTGATTTAAAATAAATATATATTTCTATATTGTTAGTGCATATTTTATGCGCATAAAACACTTTTTTTAGAGCATATTTGCTGCTTCCCTGGTGATAACATAGATCGTCCGATCGAAGGCCATATTTTTATTCATTATTTATTTATTTATTTATTTATTTATTTATTCAAATATCCAAGAACCAAGCCCTTTGGGCCAAATATGGTTTGTATACAACTAAAAAAAAATCTAAAATACAATTTAAAATACATATTAAATTAATCCAAAATGTAATCAAAAAGAGGACTACTGATTTTTCATTATTTTCAGCCCATTTCGTTATTTATTTTAAATCATTATTTACTAATCGACAACAGCAATAAAAACAATCGAAAGTGATTTAAAATAACCATCAATTTTAAACTGGCAAATCGGTAGAAAAAACTATTTTTGTGGCTTGTTTTTCAAATTGAAAGTTTTTTTATTTGTATAAAATTACAAAACACAACACAATCAGATGTATGTATATATTTTGATTTTCTATACGTGTATGTATATTTGAGTAATTTCTTGTTATTTTTATTATTGAAATAAATTTGTATTTAAACATACTCCTTTCACAAAAAAACAAAAAGGAATTATTTGAATTTTTTGTTTAGAAACAGAAAACAAAATTTTACGTTTAACTGAAAATATCAACTTCTACTGAGTGTCTGTATTTTGTATAGTTTGGTTTTTGAATGACTGATTCAAATAGTTAAAAGATATATTTCTATGAATTTCAATTGATTCTTCATTTAAAAACAAACTTTACGTATACCTTTTTTAATATACTACAGTCAGTAACAGAAAATATATTGTGAGTGTGTATATTAAATTGAATTGTTTTGATTTAAAAAAAAATATATTTCTATACTGTTAGTGCATATTTTATACACATAAAACACTTTTTTTAGAGCATATTTGCTGCTTCCCTGGTGATAACATAGATCGTCCGATCGAGGGACATATTTTTATTCATTCAATTTTAAAAAATTTTTTTTTACTATTTTGGAAAGATTGAAGTTAGGTATGAAATATAAGGTTCATGCGTTGTAGCGTGCGTCACGTAAAATAAGGATTTTTTATATTGTGAGTAGAATGAAGTTTTGTTTGCAAGTCGTTTATAATTTTAAATCAATTTTATATACTGCTTTAAGTAAATAAATTATTAAAATTCTACATTTAAAAAAAAAAATATTAATTTCTGTAGCTTGCGTCACGATTTAAGTTCTCTCAAAAATTACATTAGAAATAGTGTTTCCAGTTATTCGACCCTGCCGGTTAGGGCATTATTCAATAATAACGAAAATTGATTAATCGGATATTCTGGTCGATTAATCGAAAAAATTGGCGATTAATCATTAAATGCAAAATAAAAGTACATCTTTCACTAGTAAACACACAGAGTGCTGCTTTTTGTGAAATATCTACTGCGTTGGAGGTATAAAATATATGTTCAGGGAAAATTAAGGAATCACATGTGTGGCCCCATGTTGAAGTAAACCCTTAAACCTAAAAGAAAAATGCAGTATATACAGTGTTTTACAGCAAAGAAATTATTGTAGAAAATTTTTTAAATAAACCAGAGTTACCCTTAAACCCTATTCAATTAATAATTCTTAAAAATATTGTATTATATTTGCGAAATTTACAAAGTTTGACAGAACTGGGGCTGCCACTTTAATTATCTGGTGTGGGCTTTAAAGTTAATGAGGATTTCTATTAAAAAAGCTGAGAAATCCGCGTAGTCTATAAAACTTTTTTCTGTCAGGTCCTTACCTAGTAAATTGAGTTCTACTTAAGTTTTTCTACTCTTTCAGTATTTTATGACAAATCAACTTTTTTCAGTTCTTAAAAAATTTTTCTATTTTCCAATTGAAAACATTTTTTACATGTTGTTTTGGCGCTAAGACCAAAATAATGCTGAATTTCAACTGTACATGAAAATTCCATATAAAGGAGGATATTCTTATTTATTTATTGTTTGGCTCTTAATTCGCAATTACAAATATTAATAAAAGCCAAACATTTTTCGCTTTTTTATCCACGGCTTCAGTAATGTATTTTCTTCCCAAGACTTGCTGTAATCCGTTTGGAATCTCTTAAAATTAATAGAATATGTACTTGATTATTTTAAAGTTTTTATTTAGAAATTTATTCGTCTTCCTCTTGCAAGTTCCAACAAATATCCTCTAAAAGCGAATCAAGTTTTTTGCCATTATACCAGTGTTCGAGTCTGGCTGTCAATTGATAAAACCTCATTAAATTTTTCTGCATGACAATGCAAAAAATGTACTTTCAATGACATTCTGACGTTTAATTTTTGAAATGCTGTTAGCTGATTTTCGATTAAAATTCCCTAATTTTCAGATCGATGATTTCCTAAAACGTTTTCAGTTACTCATTTCACACAATTCTAGGTCAATAGCTCGATATTATTCAATGCAACTTCAAATTGTTGGTCCTTTATGTATAAGACGACGAATGTCCGGTCCATTAAGGAATACTTAAAATAAAAACATTATGGTATGAAATATAAATTTAATTTAATAAACCAGTTAAGAGTTCAAACTATTTTTTATGGTACTACCATGCCGCTAACTGTGGGAAAATTCGGCACAATTCAGTAAAAGCATTCACATCTGGGTTTAATGCTTTTAAATTTTTTTACATTATCCAGTTTGATGTAGAGTGGAGGTAATTCAATAATATTATTTCTTTGTAATCTGATTTCCTCACGTACATTTTTCTTTTCATTGAGGCGTATGTCTCTTTAGGATTTGATCTTAGTGCTATCGGAATAGAACTTTTGAAATTAGTACCAAATCTGTGGTTGTGAAGTTCTTAAATAAAAAAAGCAAAAAAGTTTTCATGAATGAAAAAGCTAAAATAAAGGAGATTGATAATCTAAAAAATGTACATGTTAATGATTTTTTGAGCAAGGAGACCATGGATGTTTTTAACTATGCTAAATCATTCAAAGATGTTAGTTTTAAATTTATTTTTGTCAGAGCTAGTAACGAATAGGTCCCTGTATATTTCTTGGTGATTTAAATGTTGAAATGTTATTCAGCAGTATAAAACAAAATTCTTTACTTGATCTTTTATCTGAATTTAATATGCGTTCGTCTCATGATCTTCTAACAAGACCTCAAAGCAATACGTCACTAGACTGCGTTTTTACGAATACATCTCGAGAAGTTTTTGTACACTCTATTGAAAATGAATTGAGTGATCATAATATGATAAGCTGTGGGTTTGAAATTGAAATTATTAGCCAGGATGTAGTTATTGAGAAGATATATAAAATTGATTATGACCAATTGGGGCACTACATAGATAATAATTTATCAAGTGGAAACTTTAGTTCTTCTAATGATTTGTTTAATAAATTTATAAACACATTTTCTGTTGCTGCATCGCATTGCACGAAGATAACTACCAAACGTCATAATATTTATGAAAATATAACTTCTTCAATAACTGATAATTTATTATCTTTAATAGCTTATAAAAATTCTTTATTGAAAGCTCGAAGGAAAAATCGAAAAAATTCAGCAATTTATATTCAACTGAAAAGAATAAGTAAAGTCATTGAATCGTGTAATAATAATCTAATAAACGAATATTATATGAAAAATATAAATTTGTGTCCTTGCGATCCAAAAAAACTTGGAAATTTTTGAATAAAGAGCTTGGTCGTGATAGGCATGATGTGAGAACTATTTTCAATGATAATGATGATATTTTAACAACTAATAAAAATAAAACTTTGGCCTTAAATAACTATTTCTTCAAGACCATTAGAAATATGCACACAAAAATAACAGTAACATAAATGTAAATGATGATATTAACTTTTTTCATACATTACTACCAGAGAGAACCAATTTTGCTCTTCAAAAAGTTGATAAAACGGACATTAAAAATGTTTTGGATAATTTGAAAACTAATAAAAATAGCATAACCCCTAAAATATTACTAACAAGAAAAGAATTGGTGGTAATTGGATCGAGTAGAATTGAAAATTTTCGACCAATTTCGGTGCTAACTGTAGTTGATAAAATTTTTGAAAAGGTGATTTTCGACCCATTTTCCACTTAACTTAAAGGAAATAATATTTTGTTTGAAAGGCAGTTTATTTTTAAAAACGGCGCTGGTACTGCTTCTTCAGTGGTCAACGTTGTTGAATATATATGTGAACAGTTAGATGCTGGTTTGATTACTTCAAGGCAATTGATTTGGTAAATCGTGATATATTAACAAAAAAAAAAACTGGAAATACTGCAGAATGCAGTTTGTGAAGGTAGCAGCATTATGCTACCAGTGAATTGTGGAGTTCCACAAGGTAGTGCCCTTGGACCACTTTTTTTTTTATATTAGTCATATAATTACAAATTATATCTTAATACCCTAACCGAGAACTAGCAACAAAGGCTATCGGTTCGTTGTAGCGAAAATAGATCAGAGCCTCTGGCAGGAATTAAACCCACGACACCCGCACTGATAAGCTAGCACGCTACCAACTAGCCTACCTAGCTTTTATTTAAAATTTTTATAAATGATGTTAAAAATAATAATTTCAACGGCAAGTTGTTTATGTACGCAGATGATATATGCGTATTTTATGGATATAAACATGTTAAAGTTTTACAGACGCAGATTGAGTATGACTCAATCTTGTTCTTAATTCAGATAAGACCAAGTTTGTGAGATTTAGACAATATCGTTCTTGAAATTGAGAAAAAATGTTTGTGCATATTGATGGCTCTCTGATAACTGAATCAGATATGGTAAAATATTTAGGCATATATTTAAACCACAATTTACTCTGGAATCGGTGTACTTTATAAGTTTAAAAATAAACTTACCTGTGATGTGAAAATGCTGACTTATGAATCACTCATACACTCCTATTTAACTTACCTACTAATTATATACGGTTGCAGAAGAATACTGCGTTAAAATCTCTTCAATCTGCTTAAAATAAAGCTCTAAAACTAGTATTCAATATACCGATACGGTATTTCACATTGGATCTTTTTAGAATGTATGCTTAAAATGTATAGCCAATTCGTGGTCTATATAAACATAAAATTTTAATGTTTATTTTTAAAACAACTAGAAGAAATGTTAATCAGCCCATACAGTTTACCCAAAATGTAGTACGTACACAAAGAAATACCAGATAAGCTTTAAACTTAAGCTCTGTAAGATGTCGTTTTGATTTAACTAAGCAGCGTATTGCATTTTCTGGACCACTTGAATATAATATACTACCAGTAAATTTACGGAATATTTAAGTTCTTTCTACATTTAAAGAACAAGTTAAACATTATTTATTGCAAAATATAGAAACACTTCTTATGTAATCTTTCAAATCATGTAAATATGTAAATGATTATACATACTTTATATAACGAATTCTATTTAATTCTTTTTTATATTTGAAAAATATAAATGTTGTCTAGAAACCTCTTTAAAGCCTTTAAGGCGCTTAGGCGATAATTGAATTGGTTTTATATATTATTGAATAAATAAAAATACTTAAAAAAAATATATATATTAATTTTGCAATGTTAAACCAAGCCAGGGATGTCAGTACAATACCTGAGAGAATTATTCTCAATAGATCTAAAAAAGTCGTAAATCGACGATGGCTATTGATTGTCACGTATATTTGTACATCTGGTGCCAAAATATTACCTTGGTTTTAATCTTTTGCCAAGAGACTGTTCTGTCTTTGGAACAATTTTAGGCGCGTTTGAGAGGTTTGAACAGATTGAAATATTGAGGGAATATCTTGTGTTGGTTTTTGGCTATCCGGAATAGGAATTTTATTAGAATATGGCAGCGGAAATTGGGCACATGTTGTTGCAGTGTAACATATAGAACCAAATTTTCTTCTCTTCATACCGGCTGTATGATTTATGCACGCATAACACTCACCTTCATCATGGAGTATCGGATCTCTCCAAATCATTGAAACACGAAATGGCATGGCGCACAGTGGATTCAATGGTAGCTAAAATGGTGGAGTTCGATCACGACCGTGATGAGTGACAGACGCATTGCGGAGATCAAGATTGTTTGTTGTTGTTATACTAAAAATATTTACACTGTGCTATTCTGTTTTTTTGCTAAGTTAATTTTTTTTTATTCTTGTAATTTGTTGTTTAAAACTACATCAAATAAAAAACAATAATAAATATAAATTCTTTTTGAAATGAGTGAGGATAATGCTCAAAACTCATGAAACAATGTAAACAAAAAGAACTTTAATAATAACGATATTGTTAGAAAAAGAAAAAACGATAATTTGGATTTTTGATCGTCTAAACAATACAAAAACAACTATTATTCAGTGCTGGATACTGATAATGATACACAATGTGACGAAGAGCTTTTAAAAAAATTTGAAGATCATGTAAAAATAAACAAAGCAAACCTCAACAACTAAGTTCAGCTATTGCTGCAATGAATGAAATGGAAAAAGCAAATTAAAGCAATACTTCATCAGCAGTAAATAATGATAATACAGTGGTTAATAACGAAAAAAATAAAAAAAGTTCCTCCTATAAACATTATTGATATTGTTTATGCGCATATGTAAACAGCCTACAATTACTGTTCAGTGGGCTGTTTCGATGTTTTTTGTCAGTTGCCTATTACCTTTCTTTGTTTACTCTTTTAACTCACTTACGTACGTGCTGAAAAATTGAAAATAATAATAAAAACCCCATTTTGTTATTGGACAAAAAAAAAACTAATTCATTTTTTATTATTATCAAAAATTTCCGAGGAAAAATATTTCAAGGATATTCAACGCCCCGAGTTCTTGAAATATTTTCACGGAAATATTTCTTTTCAGAACCCAATTGTGTGAAACAACCTCCATTTTGTTTTTTGGACCCCTTTGGATTTTGTATTTAAATTTAATAAAACCAACCCTATTACTTTTTTTAATAAACCCTAATAAATTCAAAGTACGTGTTTTCTAAGTTTTTAAAGTGAATAAAAATTAAAAAAAACAAAACCAAAAATTGTGTGACAATATATAAAAAGTGTGTTAAATGAAAAGAACATAACCACAAGTGAAGGAATACACAAAAAATTGCCCGTGTAAAATCCTTGAAAAAAAGAAATTTTACAAGAAAAATAGAAAATCCCGTTGGCAAAACACAAAAAAAAAAAGTTCACTAGATTTATTTACATATTTTAATAAATATTTTTACTCAGTGCATTTATTTTATTTGCGTGTGTTCCATTAATTTTCATATTGGATGTTGTTTTGTTGATTTTCATCCGGGCTTAATATACAAAAAACATTTTTAACTCTTTATTGTCAATCAAAACGGACGGACACGCTTTTAAATATATTTATAAATTTTTTTGTGTGAACATTCAGTGCCAGTGTTTTTTATTAATATTATTAATAATAATATAAACAAAATTTTTGTTATTATTCCCTTATACCCAGTGAGTGCGATATTATTTTTAAATACTAAGTTTACTCATTTATATTTTGTTGGTTGTTTTTTTTTTCCTTTTTTTATATTGTCACACACAAGACACTAGTGCTGCTTTTTTAATTATTCGAATAAACTGGTTATTGTGTAATTTCGGTTTTAAAAGTGCATTTTTTACTCATTTTTTCTATCCGAACCCGTGTAACCAATAAATTTGTGCATTTTATACTTTATTTACCCTAATTTTTAAATTTTTTTAAATATTAATTAATATTTTAAAAATAAATTTTTATTATTTTACCCGTTTCCTAATACCCGTGTTATTTTTTGAAACTGAAATTACATGCAAAGGTGTTTTGCACGATTTGAAAAGTTGTTAGATATTCTAAAACTGTGTTTTTTAGTACAGAATTGCAAATTTTACTCGGATCTTTTGAAAATTTTATCCAAATTTAGCAAACATCGTGTAAAATCATTTTGGTTTAATCATTTTTACTCTAAAATTTCCAAAATACGGTTATTTTCGTAATATAAAATTTATTTTATTAGTAAATTTTGAAAACATTACTATACTTTTTTTAAATTTTGCTAGTTTTAGTGAAGGAAAGTAAATTTTATTTTGTTATTTTAGAAAATTAACCTAATTTTTTATAATTTGAAACCCTTTTTCTTAAAATAAAATTGATTTTTTTAGTAATTTTTGGAAAAGGTTACTATACTTTTAAAAATTTTGCTAGTTTTAGTGAAGCAGAGTCAATTTTATTTTATTATTTAAGAAAATCAACCTAAATTTTTTTAATTTGAAACCCTTTTTCGTAAAATAAAATTGATTTTATTAGCAATTTTTGAAAAATTTCTATACTTTTTTGAATTTTGCTGGTTTTTTAAGAAGTAAATCGTTTTTTTATTCTATTATTTTGGAAAATTACCCTAAAATTTATATCTTTTTTTTGAAATCAAATCGATTTGTCAGTAAAATTTGAAGGACCATCCCATACATTTTTTTAAAAGTTTTTTGCTCTAGTGAAAGAGAATCTTTTTTTCTAACTTTTTTTCTTTATTTTTTAAATTTGTTCGACATTTCTTTTCGTGATTCATTCTTACAACACACACTATTGGATGCTTAGGTAGACACGAAAAGGAACTTACCCGTTTATGGGAAGCTGTTCGGGCGGAATACGATTCCTTATCGATTCAGGCGAAGCGCGTGAAGGGTCCTCAGATAATGGAAATTAAATCGAGGTATATGGCTTTTTATAGCACCCATGTCCGTGGCATTTCGATGATTACACGGGCTGAAAGAGCCATGGAATTGGGCAATGACTCAATACCCATTATGCATTTACCCCCTTTACTCTTTTAGGTATTAAACCAATTACTCAAGAGACTGGCCAAAAAATAAGGAATTTACAGCGAACCATAAACAATTGTGTAACCAATCTTTCATTACTCGAAGTTGCTCCAGAAGTATTTTATCACGTTACGTTAGTGTACATTTGCGTTACAAAGTTACCCGAAAAACACTCTGAGTCTCTGGGAACAGTCAAAAAAACTTTATCCGAAAACTCCGAAGTGGGAGGATATGGACTCTTTTTTGACAGCTCATTTCAAAACTCTTGAATCGATTTCTGATATTAGAGGATCTCACTAGAACTCTGTTACTAACTCGAATAAAAGTACAGGTTTTAATAGCTCGCGAAAGAATTTGAGTTTTAATAGCTCAAAGAAATCACAACTTAATCGGCTTGTCGTTGTTACCTTTGCCAATGTTTCCACCCTTTGAGATCATGCCCGTCATTTTTGAGCCAGAGTGTAGTTGAGAGAATGAGGACAGTGAAGAGACTTAAGTGCTGTTCAAATTGTCTAGCGATGTCTCATGAACTGAAAAATTGTAGAAGCGTTTATCTTTGTTCTATGAGCAAACAGAAGCATCACTCTATGCTCCATAGAGAAGTTGGAAAACCAGGACATAGTTCTGCTGCTGCTCCATCCCAACCCACACTCACTACAAAACCAAGACCAGCTGGCATTCAAACTCAATCCGCTCTTAATGTTAACTCATCACTTACGCCGCACATCTTAATTCGAACCCCACTTCGACAGTACTTTTAGGATCGGCTAATTGTATTGTACGTGTCAACGACCTCAAATGTGCGACGCGAGCGCTAGTTGACCCTGCCTCACAGGGTTCTTTTATCTCAAGCAGATTACAACTATTCCAACTTTTTCCGTGCCATTAACTAACGTTACTGGCATTATGGATTGTTTAGCTGATAAATCCTCAAGCATGTGTAAACTTACGATCGAGTCGCCGATCGACCCCGACTTTGAAAATGAGATATTGGCGTATGTTGTTGAGAAAATAAGCGGTCGGTTGCCCTCGTGTTCTCTCTTTAGTATGGTAAGCTCTAATTTCCCCGATATAACAATGACCGATGTCAAATGTACCCCTATGGATATTCTTTTTGGAGGAAATGTTTATCCACTCTTACTCTTACCACGGATGTGAAAATTCATCCAGATTGCAACCTGATCGCCCAAAAAACTGTGTTCGGCTAGATAGTGACTGGTGAAGTTTTACAATCAGAGCCCTTACAGAGCCCGAAGAATTCTGTGAAGAACTTTACCAGTCTACAACATATCGAAACCCCGATGGTCGCTATGTAGTGTCACTCCCTTTTCGCCGGGAATTTCTTAATGAGTTGTCTTTAGGAAATTCTCGTAGCAGTGCTCTGTCCCAATTCATGCGAAATGAAACTCGACTTTTGAAGAACCCTGAATTTAAATCACACTATGATAGTGTGATTAACGAGTATTTTAAAATGGGACATATTAGGGCCGTTGGCCCCCCTCAATCAAATGCGACTACATATTATCTACCCCATCACACCGCATTTAAACCCGATAGTGTCACTACTAAACTCAGATTAGTATTTAATGCTTCAAACCCTTCCTCCAACGGCGTTAGTTTAAGCAATATTTTGTACCCCGGACCTGTATTACAGGCAGATCTTACGGTCTTAATTCTGCAATGGCGACTCTTTCGATACGTCTTTAATGAAAACATTGAGAAAATGTATCGGCAAATATTAATTCGTCCCGATCAAACCCCAGTCGATGTAATGAATTATGAGCTTAATACTGTCACTGTCGGAGTGAACTGTGCACCGTATCTAGCGATTCAAACCCTTATTCAATTGGCGAACGATTGTCAACCCCAAGATCCTGCGGCATCTGAAATATTGAGAACCCAAAAGTATGTTGATGACGTACTAGCTGGCTCGCATGAGCTCGAAGACGCTTTAAGAGACGTAATGAACTCACCCGAGTTCTTGGTTCAGCTGGTTTCGTTCTGCGAAAGTGGACGGCCAACCACATTCGGCTCTTAGAAGATTTACCCCTTGAGGATCTGCTTGATGCAGACTCCTTAAAATTTTCAGATGTCAGCACGACTAAAACCCTTGGGCTGCGATGGAACGCTGATAAAGATAGTTTTTATTTTAAACTAGTTTCGCAGCCAGGGAGGGATATTGTGACTAAGCGTGCTGTCTTGTCGGAAATAGCTAAGCTATTTGACCCCGCCGGTTGGGTCTCTCCAAAAATTATTGTGGCAAAAATTATAATGCAAAAAATTTGGAAAGACAAGACAGATTGGGACCCTTATTAAATGGCGCGCATTTTTGGATGATTACCCGAATATTCAGAATATTAACATCCCAAGTATGAATTTGAAAAAGCATATGGTGCTGCACTCTATGCTCGGAATATCTCTTTGAATGAGATCACGGCGCACTTACTCGCTTCAGAGACATAGGTAGCTCCTGTAAAACCCGAAACTTTACCCCGTTTGGAACTCTGTGGAGCAACATTGATGGCAAACATGATAGAATCGTTGTGTAGTCAATTAAATCTAGACAAGAGGAAGATTTATCTGTGGACTGATTCTACCATAGTTTTATCTTGGCTCAAAAACTCCGTGCCATTGGCCAACCTTTGTCAAAAATAGAGTGGCGTTGATTGTAAAGAAAGTTGGGAATGAAAATTGGTTTCATGTCGATTTCAGAGACAACCCCGCCGATTTGGCAAGTCGTGGAATCCTTGCTCGAGACTTGATGGACAACCCTTTGTGGTGACACGGCCCTACATGGCTAAGACTACCAAAAGAGAATTGGCCCCAGCATTCTGTTATTGATCATCAACATTTGGAAATCCTGTCTTTTCAGTTCAGATTGAAAAACCGTTTGACATACTTCAGCGTTTTATAGATTTACCCCGTGCAATGCGAGTTATTTCGTAAAACCCGGAAATGTTTGTATAACACTTTAGATTTAACCCAAATGAAATGAAATTTACCCGTGATCGCTTGATTCTTGTGTGTCAGCGAAATTTTATGCTTGAATATACGCAATTATCAAAGGGTACCCCTTTAAGTACGAAAAGCACTTTATTAACCCTAAACCTTTTATTGATTCGAATGGCTTTGTCAGGATATATAGTCATTTAGCACGATCAGCAGGCCTAACATACGATGAGCGTTTCCAGAAGATTCTTCCTTATGCGGCCCGTTTTACCGGTTTATTTTTGGAACATGTTCTCAAGTGCTCAGCTCATGGAGCACATTCCTTAATGCTCCGTCTAGTGAGAAGTGAGTTTTGGGTTCCGAAATTGAAGAATCTGATTCGTACGGTAATTCATAATTGTAAAGAATGTACCATTTATAGAAAGAAAGCCGGTCGGCAGATGATGGCTGCTTTACCCCCTGAACGATCGTCTCTATCGAGACCGTTTACCCATACTGGTTTGGATTTCGCTGGTCCTTTCGACATAAAATCGTACATTGGTAGAGGTTGCCGAATTACGAAAGGATATGTTCTTGTTTTTGTGTGCTTTGCCAAAAAACTATTCATTTGGATGCAACAGGTGATTTATTGACGGAAACGTTTCTTGCTGCATTTGCTCGTTTTTTCTCTCGTCGTGGCTGCCCGTCACATTTGTATTCGGATAATGGAACAGCTTTTGTCGGTGCAGCAAATTTACTCGACGTCGAACGAAAACAGTTCTTACCCAATTTGAAGCGCATATTGCTTGTAAGGAACAGTTTTCAGCCAGTTGAATGGCATTTCCCCTCCTGGGGCTTGTAGGAAGCCGGTGAAAAGAATGTGAAGACACATTTACGCAAAATGTCTGGTGTGCAGAGATTTACCTTTGAGGAATTTTCAACGATGCTAACCCGAATTGAGGCTTGTCACAACTCGAGACCCCTCACTGCCATGTGCGGAAACCCCACTGATTTAAACCCTTTAACTCCCGGACATTTCTTGATTGGAGCGCCTTAACTGGCACCCCCTGAACCCGATCATTCTGATCTCTCATTGTGTATATCCAATAGGTGGAAAAAGCTCAAAGTTCTTCACCACCAATTTGCCCAAAGGTGGAAGGAAGAAGATCTCAAAGAACTCCATAAGCGTGTTAAGTGGAAATATCAACAAAGATATTTTGCGATAGGTGATCTTGTTGTTATCCGTCAGGATATTTACCCCCAAACGAATGGCGACTTGGTCGCATTGTGAAAACCTATGTAGCACCTGACTCTTAGGTCCGCATAGCGGATGTAAGAACAGCTTCTGGCATTTGTACCCGGCCTATAGTGAAGCTTGTTCTTTTGCCCAATACAGAAACCCACCAATTCATGTTTTACTTTTATTTTTAAAATGTCACGTCGTTTAGAGGTGCACCGTTCCACAGTCAAAGAGCCAGAGAATTCGGCGCCCGCCAAGGCGAAAGCCTCACGCGACGTAAGCCTTCGGGATTGTCGCCTCTGTAAAAGTGAGCATGTATTGCGAAAATGCCTGAAGTTTCGCAAAATGTCGGTGGGAGAGCGGTGGGAAACGGTACTGCGGTACCGTTACTGTTTTAATTGTTTGGCCCACTTTCACATAAAGGATAAGAGCACCAGCAGGGAACGGTGCGTTGAGTGTTTGTCCGAGCACCACACCCTTCTCCACCGCTACAAGACGGCTAGCACTCACCGAGGTTCTACCTCCACCGTGACCCAAGGAGACGGCAATCCCAGGGCTCAAACGTCAACAGAAAGACGTCGCAATAGGAGAAGGTGCCGCCTCTAACGGCAACAACTCCAACTGCTCTCGTCGTCGTCATTGTTGCTGTACCCAGAAACCACAACAACAACCACAGCAACAGCTGCAACAACAACCGCAGCAACAGCAGCAACCACAAATGCAACACGCACCAACAAATGGGCTATTTAGTAACACCCCGGCTACAATAGTTATAAATATCCAGTCAGGACATATTCTATGATTTTTTCCTTTATTACCTTATTTTTTATTTTATTAATTTTTGTTTTATATTTAATATTTATATTTTTAATTTCTTTTTTTTTTATTAATATATTGTTATTTTTTCTTTATATTGAATTAAACAAAGAAAGTGAATTGTTAAAATTTTTTTGTTAACCCTTTATTATTAACCCCTTCTGAAATTTGTTTTCAGCCCTTATTATACCCTCCACCATATATGGTGAGGGTATATAACAGTTTGTCATTCCGCTTGTAATATGTCGAAATATAGGTTTAAGACCCCATAAAGTATTTATATTCGTGATCCTTTTGCAATTTTAAGTCGATTTAGCGATGTCCGTCTGTCTGTTTAAATGGCGATCACGATGCGAAGACGCAAGCGGGGTACCTATTTTCACCCAGATTATTGAACGTCCTCCCGAGCAGTTTGGTATTGAAAATGGGCAAAATCGGTCAAGCGGTTAAAAAGTTATGAGTGAAAATGTGAAGATACCTCTAAATTTTCCATACAAATTTGTACAATTTTTTTGTTTTTCGTTTCATTCCATAAAACGTATTTTTTGTTTTTGTAAAACTTTTAGTTAACATTTAAGTTGTGCCAAAAATATTTTAGTTCGAGCCATTTGTTAATAGGTGGCGCAAGAAATATTAATTCTCTCATTAGCAATAGATGGCGCATCTGAAATTCATTCCCTTCATTAGACATATTCTGCCGTACAGGTAGTCTCCATTAAACATATTGTGTTACCAATATTCGTAATATAAATTAATATTTGCCAAAAACTATGCAAAAAAATGTGTTTTATGTGCATATTATACTTTAATTTTTCAATTCAATATTCATTTAGATGATAAAGAGCACAATATTGCAATTTCTTCACGTGGATTTGTTATTTTTTTTTGTGAAAGAAAAGATGAACATAAATATATATTTGCCAATGCCTCAACACTCGAAAATTATATAATTTAATGAAAACATACAAACCATATATGGTGACATGTCGAAATATAGATCTGAATCGATTTAGCGATGTCCGTCTGCCTGTTGAAATTGCATAATATATTTTTTCATACTTTCCCACCAGTCGCTTTTATTTTCACATCAAATATTATTCACCTCAAAATTGTTTTCACAACAAAATTTGTTTTTACCACAAAAATAATTTTCACCCCAAAATATTTCTCCACCGCTTCCAAATAAATTTTTTCAAATCCATAATTTTATTTCTATTTTTTTTTTTTAATCTTTGTAACACAACAAATAGGTAAATGATAAATAATATTATTCTTTAGTACTTTTTGCGGTACTATTAGAGCAACGGTTCCCAAGTGGGGGGTTGCGACCCTCTGGTGGTCCGTAGCTGCATCCGAGAGAATTTCGAAAAAAAAAAAAATTATAAAAATAAGAAGGTTATAATAAATAATCTTCCAATGTCAATTACCCCAGTTGTATTTAAAAAAAATCCAAACAAAACATAATGAATATAGCGCGATTTTCAAAACTTTGGAAGGAAATAAGAAAATTTGATAAAAAAGTTGAAGTATTCTAATTCTTAGGACTTTTCAGACTCCCGAAATTTTTTTGTTTAATTGAATACACATTATTTTTTATTTCTGATATAGAAAACGTTCTCAGATTCGAAAAAAAATTATCAGAGTTTGTTTAAGAATCAATTTTGCCTATAATAAAAATCACAGATACTTAGAAGCTTTTTTAAAGAAAACGCCTCAAGATCCTAGTTTTTAATTTTTTTTTGGGGTAATTTAATTGAAAGATAAATCTGTTAAATTCTGTAAATTTGACAATAATAAAAACGTTTTTCAATCTTTCGTATAATTTACTACTACTATTTTCTGAAAATCTTTGGATGTAAATGTTTTTATTTAAATATAAAATTAAAAAATTTGGGGTCCTTCGGCCAGTAAAAATGTCTAATGTGAAGTAAAAGTTTGTGGGAACTGCTGTATTAGAGCCTTAGAAGTTCTTTATTAATTCATTATTTTTTATTTATTTTGTTCATTGTTTTTTTTTTTATTATTTTTGGTACTATGGTATTATGCAATTGATTGCATGCTTTTTTCTCAATTCCTTTTTTAAAGTTGCTTGCTAAGTTTTGTCCGAATATGTACTATAAAGCAACAAAAGAAGAATACGTATGAGTGCGAAAGAGAAAGAACAAAACATGCGAAAAATTAAAACCGTGCTTGTTTTGTTGCCCCGCTTGCTTCTCTACACCATTCCCCATTCAAACCAGCATTTCATGCAAAAAGTCACCGTATAAATTGGCTCAGAGTTGTTTTTTCCTATTTATATAATTACAATAATTGCGTAAGTGACATCTAGATGGACCTGCTGTAGAAAACTTTAATCGCTTATACTCATAATATAGCTATTAATTGACACTACTGATTGTCAAAAATGACAATTGAGAACATTCGTTCAAGTTTTTTGTTCATTTAATTTAAAGTGGAATGTATTTTTTAATATTTTTGTCTAAATAAAATAATTTAAATCAAATCATTTCATTAATATTGAAAAACAAACAATTGCTTATCAATTCATATTTATTAGAAAATCGGTGTTACAATAGAAAGCATACAGTATTTAACTTCTAAATGGTTATAAATGCTTCTATATATTTCTATTTTTTTTTTGTTATGTTCATATTTGGCATTTAATACCTTTTGATAATAACGGTAGTTAGCTACCACAACTACTTTAAGACCGACATGAAATTTTTAAAATGGATATTCCATTAAAGGCAAGTGTCTTTTTGTATAACCGGGTTTATTTCGCTATTTCACCGGTTCAATTTTGAAGAGCGATAGACAACTACCGTTATAGTAAAAAGGTATTGCTTGCCAACCATGGTTATTTTTAATTGATTAGCTTTGTTGGTTTTTCGTTTTATTCCATAAAATGTATTTTTGTTTTTGTAAACGTCCCAATTTATATTGTTTTGTTTTTCTATCAATTGAAGTTGAGCCAATCAATGACATTATTTTTTAAAGATAAAAATATTAGTTGTAACTATTTGTCAAGAGGTGGCGCATGAGAAACTGTATTCTCTCCATTATGCATATTGTAGTACATTAATTTTTTAAAGAAATAACATTCGTTGCAACTATTTGTCAATACATGACTCATCAGAAAGTGCATTCTCTCCATTAGGCATATTCTGCTGCAGAGCTTGTCCCCATTAGCCAGTACCAAAAATGAGTATTTGCCAAAAACTATGCTTTAAAATATGTTTTTTGTGCAGTCCATTATTAAAAAAAACTAGTGAAAATGTGAAGGTGCCTCTAAATTTTCCATACAAATTTTATACAATTTCATAGTAGGAACTGGTACATAATATATTTTCTCATATTTTTGTCACCAGTCGCTTAGAAGTGAATATTTTGTATTTACTTGTTTTTTAGTTCGCACAGTCCTTAGCCTCCCTTGTTGCAGTTTTGCAAGGGGGACGGGATGTTTATGCGCATATGTAAACAGCCTACAATTACTGTTCAGTGGGCTCTTTCGATGTTTTTTGTCAGTTGCCTATTACCTTTCTTTGTTTACTCTTTTAACTCACTCTTGTGAACCCGATAAGAACGGTACATACGTGCTATAGTGTTATTGGACAAAAAAACTAATTCTTTACACCAAAAGTACTTAAATCTAATTCATATTTGCTCAAAGGTCTTAATGCACTCGTTAAAACTGATGATATATTAAACGAATTAAACCAATTTCAAAACGACGAACTGAAATGTATTAAAGAGTCAATTTACAACTAAAAATTGGGTAAAAAATGGATACAATCTACCAATATTTCTTATACAAATACAAATAAAAAATAGAAAAAAAAATTTTTCATTTGGAAAATTTTTCTATGATCTCGAACCAAACTAAAAATACATTTTCATACATATAAGTATTAAAAACATCAACTATAAAATATAAACTTCACTATTAAAATATAATTTGGCACGGTTAAAAAAGGAATTGTTCAAACATATGTAAAAAACTATTTCAAAAACACATGTCTTTAATATTAGCTAATAGCTAATTTGGACATACGGTAAACAAAGGAAAATATAAATAACACAAAAATAGTTAGTAAATTTCATTTAAACTCAATAATAAAATTCAACTGTATGTTAGCATTAATAGCTTTTTCCGTTGATTTGTGAATTAAATAGAGATATTAACAAATGACATTTCGGCACGAAGAATGTTGATAAAAGTCGTAGCTGACCAGAAAATGCATTCCATTCAGCTTTTGTCTTATAACTTTTTCTGTGTATTCCCCATTATAACTTAAATAAAAAATATAAAAAATATTCATTTGGAAAAAAAAAATTTCTATGATCTCGAACCAAACTAAAAATACATTTTCATACATATAAATATTAAAAAGATCAACTATAAAATTTAAACTTCACCAAACAAATTTTTACTATATACTTTTATACCTGAAGTTGAAGGTTCCATTATAAAAGTTTTACTTTTAAAAGATTTAACACAAAAAAATATATACTCAAAAAATTAAAATTTTTCTATTTTTTACAAAAACAGCCATAATTTGCTAACTTTGACAGCTCATTGAAGTGAAAGTAAACAACTTAGTTGATAGATTTTGACCCCTAGTGATGCATAATTTTATCTGCTTTTACCCAATACCAAAATTTTTTACAAAAACTTTGTTTCTAAATTTCAATTATTCGCCACTTTGGTACCATTTAAAAGCGATGTGTGGCGTCTCCGTGTTTTTCCATTTATTAAAACGGGAAATGCACGTGTCGACGGCATACAGCTCTTACCACATATACCACTTAAAGAAAAATATGCTTGTGACAAGTTAATTATTTCAATATTGATTTTACGGCAACTGGTCGTAATTGCATATTTCCCATACACATAATAATGGTCCAATGCAATCTTATATACCAAGTTTCGTCTGGTTATTATAAAAACTAAAATTTTTCATCTTGTTAACTTTTTTAAAGAGCTAAAATAGAAACACAGTTAGAGCAATGGTATTCAGCGCAGTCGATTTTGTTTAACCCACCGGGTGCCCTACTTATCGGTTAAAAAAAGTTCTCAATTCTAGCACAGTGTAATTAAGGTGGTGTTTCCAGATCACGTTTTGCTTCAAACGAACGTAAATGGAATACCAATTTACATGCAACACAAAAGCAATTTACATGCAGTCACTCATTCGTCTCGCGATGAACGTCTTGTTGAAATACCATGTAAAATTTCGGTTGCTAATCCAAACATTTTGTTACAAATTCCGAAACTGTGAAAACCATTGGGTGATTGCACTAATGTTGATAAAAAATTTTTCATTGTAAGGGTGATCCAACTATAATGCACGATATTAATTGTGAGTCACACCTTAACGCCAAGTTTTTTTGCCCAAGTTAATTTGGCATTTCTTTGTTTCAGTGTTGACAAATTCAACCATAAAGAGGTACACAATTGAACAGCGCGAAAATGGGCATTCAAATCAAAATGCACATCGTGATTTTTTTTGGTCAGCATAATCGTCCACAATTGGAAGAATTGTGCGTAAATTTCAGAAAACACCTGTGCATGCTCGCCCAGTTCGTTCTGCGGAAAACATTGCTGTTGTTCGCGATAGTGTGGCAGAAGAGCCGTCAACCTTGACTCGTCGTCGGTGTTCGCTATCGCGAGATGACAACGGACTTCTTGTGGCCAGAAATTAAGGATATGGATCTGGACGATATATGGTTCCAACAGGATGGTGCCACTTGCGCAAGAAATTCAATGGCCTTGTTATCTCACGTCGTAGCGATATTAATTGGCCGCCACGATCATGTGATTTGATACCGTTGGACTTCTTTCTTAGGGGATATTAAAAAGAAATAGTGTACGTCAATAAGCCAAGAACAATTCAAGAGCTAATGGATGAGATATTTCAGCACATTAACGACATTGAACCTTAATTATATCTTAGAGATTATGTCTGCGAGCATTTGGCATATATTTTGTTTCACACATAGTTGTCATAGATCCTTCTATCATAATAAAAAATATTAAGATAATTCTTTGAAAACTTTTTGTTTTATTTACATTTAATATCGTGCATTATGGTTGGACCACCCTTTATTAAAATCAGTTATAAAGATTAATATTTCCGATGCAGTATTAGTCTTTATTGAAACATAACTAATATTCGATTTTTACTGTCAATATTTCATTTGAATGACAAAAAAAAAATCGATAAATGAGGTACGAGGCAATTTTGGGTAAAGTCTGGTAAAATGAGAGTAAGCAAAATAAATCTATCACAAAGTCATTAAAATGCGAACGCACAAAACCACATTCATTCATACCCAAATATAAAAGTCAAATTTTTTGTATTAAAAAACAGCTTATTAAAAAATATATTTAAGTACAAAAAAAGTACTTTCAAATTAGGAAGAAAACATTTTTTATTTTAAATTTTTTATTTAACTTTAATTTTTTCACAAATTTTTTAGCAGCAGGTGATATTTTGACAGTTTTACCATTTTACCCAAACAAAAAGAACGGGTAAGTTATGGTAAAAAGAGAAATACAATTACTCTCTCATAAACACTCTCATTTACCCAATTTTTGTTACATAAAACACTTTTTGGTAAGTTTGGGGACCCGCGATAACGTCGAACACACCTATTGTTGGTTGTTGGTATTAAAAGTAATGAAGTATATATTTTCAGTATTGGTTATAAAAGATCAATACCCAGCAAAAATGAAGCTGCCAAAGAAGCAATAAAAGCATCACTACTATGGCAAAGGCATCACTTCTTTTCTAATGGTTTCATCGATGAATTTAACATTAGCGTGTCATAGGATGGAAGTATTCGAATGTAGCTACTAGCATTACTCATACTTTACTCTAAGGAAGCAATGATAATACAATGGTTAGGTATTCTGATGCATGAGTTGAAAATGTTTATATACTTTGTAGTATTTAAGCTTTGATGAAAATTTAATTCATAAGAATACAGAAAAATAAGTTTAAAGAAGCGAAATGTATGCATTGATATACAAATACTCTTTATTAAAACAAATAAATAATTCTGCATTAGTGAAAAAGCATTTTTGGGCAATTTAAAATAATTTTTACACAATTTTAAAATTATTTTGATAAATTCTGAACTAAAACTGGAAATGGTGTAGTGTTAAATAATAATAATGCAAAAATGCACAGATTGCGTCGTCATAAATATTTAAAGCTGAAAAAATGCAAATGACAGGCCAGCTAGTTTCAAAAAAAGGTCAAAAAAATCAGTTTTTCTTGATTTTTTAAAACTTTTATAAAAATTGCAAAACTGCATAAATTCTTATCCTCAAGAAATTTTAAACTAAAATATAAAAAATTACTTAATAAATAAAATTAAAAAAGTTCATCAGTATTTTTTTTTCAATTTGAATAAATGCTTTAGATTCAAAAAAAAATATGCGATATACCATAAGTTATGCTTTAGAAGTAATGAAGAGTGATTTTTTAAGATATGCTTCGGGTTTATATCCAGATCACTGCATTTAAAATATGAACACATGAATTCTTTTGGAAGTGCCTTAGAATAACACCAAAAAATCATAAAAGAATGTCAACTGAAGTTTAGGAAGTAATGAAAGAAGTTATAGTCACAGAATGACTACCATTTTTTTTGCTGGGTAGTGACTGTCGTACTAATTAGTTAAGTAGTTAATTTAAATTTTTTTCTAGTGCAGTCTAACGCTTTATGTTTAGTTGTTTACGATCTGTCGGTGGTAGTGTTTTTTAAATAAATTATTGCAGTGGGCATTATCGTAAACTATGCTCCGGCGTTGATAATGACCATGAGTTTAATATAATAGTTTCTTCGAAAAATCGGCATCCAAATATAATAAATGTTTTAATGGATCACAAGATTTAATTGTTACATTGTCAAGTTTATCAAACCAAGTAAAAGAGCTGAAAACCCTTTTCAATGTATACTTAAACCAAAATAATGTAATAGAGAGCGCTTCTTTAAAAAAAGCAATTGTCAAGCCAAATTTAAACAATGATGTAAAACGTCGCTTACCTTCGCATGTTTCTTCTTCGTCAAATGCTAGCACTGTATATCTCTCTAATAGCAAATTTACTTTATGCTCGAAACCAACTTAAGAGTCGATTTCGACGGAAATATAATAAAAATTTTGGGTTTCAAACAGATTTCCCATACAAAATAAAGTCCAATTTAAAGTTAGATTTCGCTGAAATCAAAGCGAAATCCCATAAATTTTGGAGACTTTCGAGATATCAACATTGTAAAATATAAGCGTAGAATTAACTTTGTCGTATACCAGTGTTGTCAGAAGTGACAGATGTTAAACGAGTAAACATGAACCAAATGTCTTAAGGGGGTTGGTACAAATACATGCATTTTTTTTTTAATAAAATGAAATTTCTCTTGGTATATTATAACCCCCAGATGAAATGGGTCATTAAGGTTCTACAAAACAAAAAAATAATAATTGAGAAAGTTCTTATTTAGGGATAGCAAAAGGCTGATAAAACTAAAAAATGGTTAACTGTTAAAAAAATGCGTAATTTTAAACAGAATTAAAAATTTTTAAATAAAAAAAAAACGCGGTACACCAAATCAAATAGATACACAAGCGATAGCGAGCAAAGCTGCTCCACGTCCAGCGGGAGACCTGTAGGGTGTAGTTGATGTCTACACTGGAAGAGGAAAAAATATAAATTAGTTTTAATTTTGAGCTGTTATAACCCCAGATACAAATGGGTTGAAGGCGGCGAAAAAAGTATATATTATTTATTTGGCAGTGAAGTAAATGTTTAACAAATTATTTTTAGCAGATCTATAATAGTTTACAGTTTGAATCTTCATCTCATACACCTAGAAATTTTCAGAAATCTCACCTAGAAGATTTGTAAAGCAGGATATTTTCAAAAATAGTATATGAGAGCTTTAAGGACTTCTGTGTTTTTCAAAAGTGGAATTTCTGTTCAAAAAATTACAAAATCCGGATCTTTTGAAAATATTTGAAATTGACAATTTGAAGTAAACGAATCATAAATAGTTATATTTTATAAACAAATTTTGTATTTCGTGCGATTATGATATATTTATTTCCGCAAGCTTAACAGTTTTTTCGATAATAACATACTTTAGTTCTGTTATACACTAAATTTTCTTAAATTAAAGTTTTTAGAATACCACTATGGTAAAAATTTATGTTATTTCTCTGTTATCGTCAATGTTAAAGATACAGAATATGGCTATTAACATTTTTTTTTACATGTGCTCACTACGATTGTTTACTTTAAAGGATGGATTAGCCAGAGGTAAACGTATCTCTGTATTAACATGTTCACACGAACTGCAAAATTCGAGGTTAGCTCTCTCATTCACAGTTCGCGCCCGAATCATGATTGAAACAACATGTTTTGAGAGCGAACCATCTTAGTTCATTTTGAACCTTGCTGCGAACCACGAAAAAAATTTACTGTCATCTCTGATTTTGATAACAAAGTATAGCTAGTTTATCTGAACTAGCTTTCAAAAAAAAAAAAAAAATAATAATAACTAAGAAAACACAATAAATTAATAAGTGCAAACAAATAAATACATTAAATAAATAAAAAGTATATATTTACATATACATATATGTTTAAATAAAAATAAAAAAAATAGTGAAACAGGGAAAATATAAACGTAAAAACTAAAGAACAATCGTTTGAACAACTTGGTTCGCTCTCTGAGTTAACTGATACTCTAGGGAACACATATTTCAAATTTTAGGTATCATGACATTAGCCAAAAGGATTTGGGCAGGCTGAAGGGGGAGACTTCTCCCTGTTTAACCATTCCTGTATTAATTTCTAATAATACTCTGAGCGGATGTCTACGACAGAGGAGGAACTCAGCGATTTTGACAGGCCGTCATGGGGGAGAATTTCCTCTTTTAAGCCTCTCCCCGTTTGGATATTCCAAAATACTATTTTGCATCTGAAAATAATGGTAAAAAAATGACTTTGAAAATTTATATTTCATATGGTAATGCTTCAGTTCTACAGAATAGAATTTCAAATTCTGTTTGTAATATTGAAATCTTTAATAGAATATTTTTGTAAATATAAAAAAAAATATTTTTTTATAAGTTGATGCCTTTTGGAATTTGTAAATACAAAAAACTTTTTGTTGTTTTTATAACATAAATTTTTATTTTCAAAGAATTTTTATATGAAAAAGAACAATTTACAAACATTTCAAACAAAAAATTGTTAGAAATTGAATTTGAATTTTAACAAATATTTTTAATCATTTAAATTTAAAATTTTGTGATACTTTTTTCTGTGTAGTAGAAAGCAAAAAAACATTTCATGTATTTAATTCTAAAATTTTTCTATTATTGATAAATTTTAGGAAAAAATATAAATTTGTTTTAATTTTGAGCTGTTATAACCCCAGATACAAATGGGTTAAAGGCGGCGAAAAAAGTATATATTATTTATTTGGCAGTGAAGTAAATGTTTAACAAATTATTTTTAGCAGATCTATAATAGTTTACAGTTTGAATCTTCATCTCATACAGCATGAAATTAAAAAAAAAAAACATATAATATTTTTCAGTTTCAGTTTGAAAACTTGAATTTTTGGTTTTGAGAAACAATTAAAATTTGCTTTGGTATCAAGTTTGAACGCATTACCGTTGCCATAAAAATTACTCAGTACCAAAATTACAGAGAGTAAGTCAAAATTTACTCCCAAAAAGATAAATATCCAGAAAAGGACGCCAACGGATAATTTATAAGAATTAGTAATATAGTTAAAACAGCTGGTTGTAAATACCAAACGAAAAAAATTCAAAACTTCATCCATCGAAAATAAGAAGATATTTACAAATTTTTTTACTTTTATAAAAAATATGTATGGAAAAATTTCATTGTTTTTAAATTATATATTTTTTAATCAGCTGTTTTTTTTCTTTCAAATTCTTACTGGCAAAAGGTTATCCAGTAAAACTTAGTAAGTTCTCTTGCATCAAACTGTCACTTTAATTTGTATTTTTGCTCTCTCATTACTGAGTATATGTGTTAACAAACACCTTCCACTAAAAACTTTTACAAATTTGTACAAAGTTTTTAGTTCCCAAACACACTTTATGTACATTTTTTGTTAGAAATTTTGAAAGGATTTATTTTTTATTTTGTTCATTTTGATCAAGAACTTTAACTCTCTTGCGCCATGCTTTGAATAAGGCCATTTGTCGCAAATTTTTACCAGAAACTTTTTAGAAGACATGGAACAAATTAAGCCTGCTGGAGCAACAGCAATCGAAAAATTGTTTTTAGGGGCCAGTCTAATAGACATGCTTTTATAAAAATAATTGGTTTTGTAATAGAAAAGTCTTCTTCAATTTGCAATTTGCCTACGCTTGTTGTAGGAGGTACGGGTTATTCTTGATAAATCCTTCACCTGCAATGATCATCTTGGCTCGAGGTCCAAAAAGGCCACCAGGACGTTCTATGCCTGCCAAAAGCTCTTTGGAAGGACATGGGGTCTAAGACCACGTATGGTATACTGGTTATTCAATACTATTGTTAATCCTATTGTATGGTGGCCAAAGGTGGGACAATTAAAGGCGAGGGATACTCTCAAGAAGATATATCGGCTGGCGTGTATTGGTGCCATAAGGGCTATGCGAAAAGGATGCCATAAGGGCTATGCTATGTATCCTACCGTTTCATATTTCCGTAATGGAGGCGGCCATTATGGGCTCGACCATACTTAGGGAATTCGGTAGTATGAAGTATGGTGACCTAAGGCGTCAAATGAGGATCGCTAAGACCTCTATGGATGACCCGATTTCAAGGGTCGCGGACTGGACCGGAACAAGTTATCGTAAGGAATTATGACATGATGTTGTTTGATAGGAGTTGTGGACCTACTGATGTTGGGAGCCTGAACTCGGAGCCCAGGCATGGTACACGGATTCTTTGAAGCAGACGAACATGGACACAGGTGCGGGCGTTTTTGGACCGGAGATCCTGCGTGCTCTTCCTATGGGCGAATATCCATCCATTTTTCAGGCTAAAATCTTCGTCACATGTGTTTGTGCGTCTAATTGCACAAACATTCTTTCTTAAATTCAAGCGCCACCTAGCGCTGTTATGGCCTACAAGGTGTCTTCTGGACTAGTGATGGAGTGCATTCAGGCTCTCGATAGACTTGGTCGGAACAACTCCCTCACCCTGGGGTGGATTCCTGACCATAAGGGGCACGAAGGCAATGAAATGGTGGACTGTCTGGCCAACTGTGTGGCCTCTCGGCCCTTCATTGGTCCTGAACCTTTCCGTGGGGTGTCTATGGGCTACATTGGGGAGAGGATCAGGATGTGGAGAGAGTAGGAATTTTCTGGCTATTGGAGAAATTCTCGTGACCAACGCGTCTTAAGGACCTTAACTGGGTACTTTACTGGGCACTGCGATCTCCGGTAGCCACGGTAAAAGAAGGGTCAATCGGTCACTGATATTTGTAGATTTTTCGAACTCGGAATATTCGGAATATGCCACATCGAAGCATATTCTCTGCGAATGTCCCAGACTTTGTGTTAGTAGACTCTGATTTCTGGGTGACCGTCTCGTGTCGCCTTCAGGTGTTTGGAATATTTCACCTGGTAGCATTCTTAACTTTATCGGTAGCTTGGACATTTAGGGGACCTATAGGCAGCACAAAAGACCTATGCTCGTCGCGGTGCATAGTGCCATTTGAATCTAATCTTCTTACAAAACTCATTAACGTTTTATATAAGGTTTTGTTGCGTCCCTACATAATTCGAAATCTCTAATTAAGACCGTTTGCTACCAAGCTGAAAAATAGCGAAGCACTATGATAATCATTCCCTGCTTAGGAAATTGACTTGATTATCAAAGCCTTCAAATAATTCTTTTAGCACATTGTCTAATATCCATTGAAATTGTTGCCATAACATTATAATACAAATAAAAACGTATGGGGGGAAATTAATATTCCTACATCACCAATATTGAATCAGCCACATTCTACAAATTTCCCAATCAGATACAACTTTATATAAACATAAATTTCCCCCCTTTCATATTATCTTAAAATACCTGTATGAACGTTTTTACTCAAATAGCAGATGCTTTGCTAATCATAAAAAATACTTAATACATACAGGTATTCAATGCAAATATAAAATCCAAAAAAAACACAATTTAGACTTGAAACAAAAACAACAACCAACTAAATATTTATCTTTAAAATGTATCTTTCAGTTAAAGGTACATTTTAAAGAAACAAAAATTGGCAATTCAAAAAAAAAAGAGAGGGAGTTGTATCAAAACACTCTTTTTGCTCACTCACGACCTGCCCATTTAATATTTGAGGGATTTATTGAGCGACTTTGAGTAACAAAAACAAGATCTTCAGATAATTTTTGCTGTCAGTTGAACAGAAATATTTTTTACAATTTCTATACTAAACTCAACAGTTCATTTAGTAAACGACTAGACGACAAACCGTTAAGCGGACGGGGTTCACTTAATAAACGTGTAAATTTTTTATGAATTTAAAACAATAAAACATAAATTTTTTCGAAAATTATATTTAATTAATATTAATAGAAATTTAAGTTTATATAAAAATTCATTTAATTATAACATACCTGAAATGTTACAAAAAACTTAAATAAAAAAATATTAAATATATAATACAAAAAATTATATGGCATACACATTTTTACGTTCAAATGAAAAAATCTTTGAAGCTAACTCTTTGTGAAAAAAATTTAAACATTTTTTATGGAATGGAATGCAACAAAAGAGATAGCGAGCGTTGTACGCCGCCGTTTTAATTGTTTTTAATTATATACGTTAGAAAAAGAGGGATATATATATACGTTATTATACTACAAAATATCTCCTCACATTGATTAAGAGCGTACAAAACACATACAAGTCGTCACCCGTTTTTTTTTTATTATTATAAATTTTTTAAGTAAATGTTGAGATATACACTACGTAATCAGCATATTGGTATGTGAGATTGATTATGAATTCATTTGAATAAAATCCAATTGAAAAAACATGGATAATTAAAATTAAAGAATATAAAATGTTTGAGTTTTTTTTGAGAATTTATTAAAGTATTTCTCCAAGTGTTATTATGTGAAAATTGAAAAAGAATCTTAAAGAAAACTAGATACATAATGAAACATTTTATCTAGCCATAGAAATTGCGAAAATCTAAATAAATTTACTATTAATGTATTAAAAAAAGTGTAAATTTTAACTTAATTAAATAAAAAATAGTATTTTCCTTTAAAATTTTTTTTAGTGCATGGTTTTTTTTTTTTAAACCCATTAATCTTTAAATGGGGAAATTAATATAAAAACAACAACATCTAAAATATTTACAAAAATAATCTGATACAATTAAATATAACAAATACATGCTAAAAATTTAAACACAACGACAAATATCACTAAAATATTTAAAACGCTCTAAAATTAATATGAAAATATCAACAACGAAATCAACAAAAAGTCAACGTGAAATTTACAACAATCAAAACTACGAGATAATAACAAAAAATTTACAAAAACCACCTAAAAAATAAAAAAAAAAAAACAAATTAAACAGCAAGTGGACAAAAATGTGGTTATAAAAACCTCAAATATTTGACAATTTTGAACACGCTTTATGGGAATAACAAAACTAAAATCCTAACGATTTCTTAACGAAAACAACGGGGTAATTAAAAAAAACGTCATCATCTCTTCAAATCTCACATATTACAAGCATTATTATCATTATTCTTTGGTGTTATAAACAACTTAAATACAAATTTTTTACCCTGCCACAAAAGTAAAAATTTGAAATTATGCCCAAATTACAGCAACTAACAAGTACTAGCAACTTACAGCAACAACAACAGCATCAACAACAAAACCAAACGCATTACCATCAACATTATCAACAGTATCAACAACAGCAGCAGCAAAATCATCATACTCAGCTGCATCATCAATCTTCGCTAACAAATGTAGCCGTAAATACCCAAACACCTCGTACAGCCACACCTACACCCCTCTCATCGCCCACCTCCTCTAATCAACATATATCTCCACATCCTTATCAACAGCCACCGCAACACTATCATCATCATAATTATCAGCAGCAATCCCATCATAAATCCCAATATTTGCATCATGGTGAATATCCTTTGCCTGAGGGTTGGGATATTGCTAAAGATTTTGATGGTAAAATCTATTATATAGATCATAATACCAAAAAGACGACATGGTTGGATCCAAGAGACCAGTAAGTATTGAAAAATTATTATATTATATATTTTTAGGAAAATGTAAAGGAATCGTTGATAACGACAAGAAAAAATATAAAATGTTCCTACATAACATCGCCCGACAAAAAATTGCACTCATGGGTGCAAACTCCAATATATTCTGAAAAAAAATTTTAAATAAAATTCAAAATACAATAGACCCATTAATCATACCTCCAAATTTAAAAAAAAAATACACCTTCCCGGTATATGCTTTAATGACCATTTCCGGCATTTTCATTCAGATTTATCACCATATTTATTATATCGTTAATACTCCGCCCATATAATAAAGATTAGGGTCTTTTGCGAATTCATCCCGCTTCCCGGAATACGTGCCAAATGGTATCGTAAGGTATCTTAAGGTCGGCATAACCGCCTATCTTACTTGTTCTAGATCATTCAAATTGCGAATTAGCATTTAGTCAATACTTTTGCATTAGAGCATATCTTAATTTCTAATAATTGAAAAATGTGAGTGGTTATATAATGAAACAAAATTGTATTACTGCTTAAAACTCGGCGTTAGTACTAGTTATATTTATTAGATGATGTCGTTTTTAAAAGCAGCCAAACTTACAGTCGACTACTGATTTAATTATACAGATAATGCGATATTGTAACTACTTATTTTTAATTACAAAAAAATATATAAATAAGTATTATTTTTTATAAACCTCTACAAATAATTATTTATTTTCTCAACTAAATACTTTTTGTAATACAGCTGGTAAGTAGGTGCTCAAATTTTATGTTTTTTTTCCTACAGCAAATATGTACAACTACTTACAAAAATGACCTTGTCGAGTAAAAATAATGAGGTTTGACACCGAATTATATGCAGTAGACCCTATTTCTACTGCTTATTATTTAAATATTAGTAATAAGCACTCATTACTGACATTTTTCTGGGTACACATAATAAAACTAAATGTTTTTACTACTAAAAATTGTTAATGAATCACCTTTCGGCGAAAAAGGTTCCGATATAATCATATATTTTTATATGTAGTATCATACATAAAAATTGCATACATACGCTGATCCCATGATATCTCATGGGATATAATCTGATATAATTTGATACGAAAAAGGGTTCATCTAATTTAATCAAATTATATATACTTTGATACAATTTTATCTAATAAGTTTTAAAATTTAAAAAATGAAAGTTTTTAAACCGACACATTTTTATATTAATTCATTTAAGTACTACTGTTCGCTATAGTTTGCCCATACTATAAATGGTGAGATGGAATTTTTGTACATCCATACTGGGAGGGGAAAAAATCAGGAATATTTCTGCACAAACCCCTTTGGCTAGAAGCCTGAGATTTGATACTCGTAAAATTATTTCTTGGACCATGAGCTAACGACTTATTTGACGTCATGCACAAAAAAGCATGTGCTCCCTTGTGTGTGTACTAATTTTCTTAGGTATTTTTTAAATAATTTTCATCTAAGAATCCGACAATCGCGGCATATAATAATAACGTAGAGCGCTTGTTAGTTAATAATATGTTAAATATAAATATTTATTTCTTTAAAATAAAGTAAAATCTGTTTTGCATAACATAAATAATGGGTTGCACATATTATACAAGCATATACGAGTTATATATGGTGTCATATATGATTTAAGAATTATTATATATAATAAATAATTATATATTATATAGACATACCATATATATAACGTTCTGCTAGAAAATTTCCAAAAAAGCTTAAGATATTAACATATATCGTAACATACTGTCACATATATAAGCATATATAATTATATCAATGTATATATGCTTATATAAAAACTTTTTTCGTCGAATGACTACTTCCCGAATTTAAAAATATAATGTGATATTGGTAACTACTTATCTTTAAATTAATTATAAGCAGAGCAGCTACTTACATACAAATGCATGTTTGTAATCAATAGCTCAAAATGTATTTGCAAAACTATTATTATTTTTTTTAACAGCAGTGCGTATTTTGCAATTTCAACTTCATGTTTTAAGCGCATATTTTCGATTTTTTAGTGCATAAAAGTCACTGCTAATTAGTATATGAGTAAGACTTATTATTTACAAACTGCTTATTTTTAAACTGCTTATTTGCATATGAGTAATTTATACTCTAAATTTTTCTATAATTAATATAATACTTTTCAACTACAGAATATATATTAGAAAACCTTCAGTCTTTTTGTGTGACCACTGTGCTGGTTTTGTTAATACCGCGCTTTACAGTTTTCCATGACAGCATAAGCAAACTTAATACATACATATTGATTCATCTTTTATTGACCACGAAGGTGGTCAAAATTGTGGTCAATTCGTTTTGATATCTGGGAAAACGTTATTTGCAGAAAAGGTGTCTTAATATACCTAAACGGGAGGAAAAATTTTATTACCTTAACAAGTGGTCTAATTTGTCGAGGCGCCACTGTACGTTTTTTTTTCTTGGATTCTATTCTACCTAAGGCAAAAAGTATTTCTCGGTTGATGACGTCAAATAATGCGGTTTATTTGGAATGCTTTAAAATTACTGGAATTTTTGTTGCTTGATTAAGTGAGACAGTAAGACTTACAAACAAATAAGAAGTTTAAAGAATATAAAAAGAATACCTGAAAAACATACAGTGACACCCGCTTTGTCAAGAATCAACACCATTCTATAATATTTTACTAAAAAATATCATCAGAATACCAGACTTATAACTATAAGTATATTTAATTTAAAGTTTTTAAAAGTGCTTTGTATTTCTCGGTTGATGACGTCAAATAATGCGGTTTATTTGGAATGCTTTAAAATTACTGGAATTTTTGTTGCTTGATTAAGTGAGACAGTAAGACTTTCAAACAAATAAGAAGTTTAAAGAATATAAAAAGAATACCTAAAAAACATACAGTGACACCCGCTTTGTCAAGAATCAACACCATTCTATAATATTTTACTAAATAATATCATCAGAATACCAGACTTATAACTATAAGTATATTTAATTTAAAGTTTTTAAAAGTGCTTTGTATTTAAACTTAAATTTTTTTAAAGAATTTTATTCCTTACGGTTGAAAATATTCGAGTTAGAATTTTATATCAAAATTTTATATCAATCTAAACTTAAAACGCATTATTTTCATATAGATTTCATTACCTATGTAATGTATCTATTTCTAATCTAATTTTCCTCGTTAATTAGTAGTTAAAATGTAAATTTAGAAATACCAGTATTTTAGTTAACATAATCAACCAACATCGGGAGGCCTTTCGATAGTTGCAGATGAATCACTTTTCGTTAGTGTAAAAAGAGAACATTATTATAACACTTATATTTTCTGATATTTGCTACCATAATTTAGTTTATTTTTTTTATTAGTTTTCATTAAGTTTTGTGTAGGGATTTTGTAATCGTTAATAAAGTAACGAATACGGAGTTGGAAAACGGAACATGTCAGACCGAACACCTTTTTACTACACCTCTTCCGATTTACTTTAAATAAGGCAGACGTATTAAACATTAAAAAATATTTTACACGTGTTTCCAGAAAAAAAATAATATTTTTTTTTGAAAAAGTTATGTGCATTTGAAAATCGTCGAAATCGTAAAAAATCTTCCGACATGGCAACTTTTAAACTAATGTTTCGCAAAAACTTGTGGATGGATTTTAAAGACCAATGGCTTATTTTAAAGGTATTTGAACCTCCTTTTTAAAAATTATTTTTTTTTTAATTTATTTTTTATTTTTAATATTTGGTTTTTTTACTTAATTTCCGTTTTCCAACATCTTCGAACAAGTCGAAAAATCTGAAAAAAATATTTTCTTAAGGCTCAATATAACCTTAATATTCCCTGTAAATTTCAGAATGGAAGTCGGAAGTGGATTCTATTTTTTCCGATATTTTTCCATTGTAGTACCACGAAAAGTTACATTTTGTATGTGAAAATTATATTTTTAATGCAATGTTATTAACATTACAATAACATCTTCATTAACACGCTTGAAAATGTAATGTTCACATACAAAATGTAACTTTTCGTGGTACTACAATGGAAAAAAAAATCGGAAAAAATAGAATGCATTCGACTTCTATTCTGAAATTTACAGGGAAGGTTATATTGAGATTTAAGAAAATATTTTTTTCAGATTTTTCGACTTGTTCAAAGATGGTGGAAAACAGAAATTAAGTAAAAAAAACAAATTTTAAAAATAAATAAATTTAAAAAAGAGGTTCAATTTTTAACAAAAATCGTACGGTCTGACATGGAATGACTCATTTGTTTAATTTTTGTTGTTGTTTTTTTGATAAAACATAACATTATGCAAAGTAAAAAACCATCAAAAAAATTTTTTTTCATAAATACTCGTACATGTATTTCAATAATTAATTTTTTTATTTGTTGTTAATTTTTTCGACTTTAACCCTATACCGTATAAGAGAAAAAGTAATTGTAATTTCAGTATAGGATAGTTTATCTGGGTTACAAATCGTGAAATTTTTAAATCTTGAAAGTTTGGCAGAATTTACACAATTCTTGTTCGTACACAGCCTTGTTTGGAAAATGAGGATATTGATCACGCAATTTTTTTCGTAATCTCCACATCAAATCGGTCATAAACCCAATGGTCATACACCAGATATCCTGTTCGTGAATTATGTCCAAAAAATTTTGGTCGTAATCTCCATTTCCAGTTGAAAATCATGTCCGAACATTTTTGCACATAACCCCCAAACAGAAAGAAGGAATAATGAAAGTTTACAAAACCGAACGTTCGAATGTTTGGATATTTTTTTTTCCAAAAACTTGTTAAAAAGTAGTTAAACCACGGGACCCAAAAAAATTAAAGTATTGGTATATAACGAAAAATTTCTTATTTTGCATACATGCATTACTTTTGTTTTTTGAATCGAGAGTAATCAAATTTTAGAACAATACATTTGAAATGTAAAGTGCAAAAATTGTTTATACAATAATGCAATTTAAATTGTATTAATCCGATAAATATAAAAGAAAATGCATATTTCAGATTTTTAAAAAAATATGGAAAAATGAGTTTTTCAAATTTTAGGAAACTACTATCTTTAAGCGCCTCCATAAAGCTTCTTCGACCAAAAGTAAAAGGATGGCTTTTTTGCTGATCTTTGAAACATCTTATTTTGTCCACAATATTACATAAATCTGATAAAATCTGACGATTAGTTTTCAAAATTTCTAGACTTTTGTGTCTATTTTATTTTGAAATTACAGACATAAGTTGTTAGGTTAAAAACAGAAAGGATTATACTGAATAACGAGATTTTTCAAATTTCTAACAAGACCCCTAAACTGCGATGCCAAGTTAGCCCTTTTCGGGCTATATTCAGCCCTTTTGGATTGCTTTAAACCAGGGGTGCCCAAAAGTTCCTTATGGAAGAGCAAACACCAATCCATTTAAAGAATAACTAATTTTTATTCAATATTTTTTATTGTAAAAACGAATACATACAAAAAAAAAATAAAAAAAAAATATTTCATATCATACGTTACACAAAAACAAAATCTACCCTACAAGAATACGACCGGTTATATGACCAGTCATTTGACTGGTAGTGTTGACGGAAATACCCGTCAATGCGTAGAACAAAGTTTCTATCAAGTTCTTAAAGAAAATATGAAAAACTTGACCGAAACTTTATTTTTTAACAACAAAAAATGCAATTTATATTAGTTGTTTCACTCTTGCATATATGCAAGAGTGAAATGACAGATATTTTATTTTGTTTATGTGTTAGTTTCAGTCATCAATTTCTTGTAGGGTACATTGATGATCGCTGTCGTCAATGTTTACCAGCAAAGCATACGAAAGTGTTGTTGCTTTGCACTTGCGTGTATACAGTGAAAAACGACAAAAAAAACTAATAAGTCAATGTTGTTTGTGTATTTCGTATTTGCTATTGCTGAGTGCTCTATGTGTATTAAAACACACAGGCTATAGCTAAGAGCATTTAAAAAACAAATGAGCACCAAGAGAATATAGCTTGGACACCCTTGCTTTAAACGCTTATTTTTATCACTTAGCCCTTTTATTTTTTAAAGGGCTAACATAGCTCTTTTTGTTATAATTTTTAGCCCATTTAGCTCTTTTTGAGTCACTTGTAGAGTATTCAAAAAACCGACCTTTTGAAAAAACCGGTTTCGGTTTTCTTCGAAAAATAGAATTTTTAAAAAACCGGTTTCGGTTTTTGCAGAAAAAACCGTTCAACCGGTTTTTTCGGTTTTTTTTTTAATTTGAATAAAAAGCTTATATAATTTGTTAATTGTTTTTTAAACAAAAAAAAAACAAATTCAATTTATAAAGTAATAAAAATAAAAAATACATTCTTTGAAAAAATATATATACATATATATATATACATACATATTCATTTAAATTAATTTTTTTTATTGTATTTCATTTCAACAAAAAATTAACTTAAAACCAATATTTTTTAATATAATATCTTAAAAATTAATATGATAAAACTATATTCATATCAAATGAATAGAGATCATTAAGTTTGTAAATTGATAAAATTAGGTACGTCAGTAATTTGAACGTTTAAAACGTTTGGCATTAAATAAGTTTTTTTAATATTACATTTTAAATATGTAAAAAGAAAATCTATTTTTCAGTTCTAAAATAATATTTAGAAATAATATGCAATTTAAATGTTTCTTTTTAAGACGATTTTTTTGTTTGCTTTTGATAAAGCTAGAAGTGGAAAATACTCTTTCACTAATAGTAGATGTTGGACAAATAGTCAAAAGACAATTATATAAATTGTACAACTTTTCAGTTCTTTAGTAGCACTTATCAAGATATATGAAATCATCATATAATGATGAATGATTTTGTGCAGTCTCTTTTTTAGGATTTTGAATACTGTTTATTGTGTTATTTAGATCAGAAATTAAACTATTTGAATTTGGAATATCCCAAGTTAAGTCTTCATCGGAATCTATCAGACTTAAATCTAAATCTTCATAACCAAACAAACGAATTTAAGAGTATTAGGAAAAATAAAAGATGTAATTAAAAAAACCGGTTAACCCAACAAAAAAGACCGGTTTTCGGGTTTCTTCGAATTTACAAAATATTCGAAACCGATCGGTTTTTAAAAATAAAGAAACCGGTTGACCGGTTTTCGGTTTCGGTTTTTGAATACTCTAGTCACTTGTTAGTTTTGTCCATAATCTCGCAACTTTTTTTGTACTTCACATGATGTTTTTGCCAATCGTTTGAATTTTTTTTCATAAATTTCTAGTGTAATTAAAACATTTTTTTCACAGCAACTTGTAAAACCCTATTTTTACAGAAATCCTCTTTAAACTTACAACCAAAAATATAGAAAAGCTTGGGGAACTAAACCGTCGAGGCATTGAGGTTGTACAAAAAGTTATATCGTTTGTGTGCAAAACGCCCAACTCGTTTACCAAGCGAGTTGTACCAACAGTTGTAACGTGTATGGCTTGCATTAAATACATCAAATTGTTTAATCCATATAAAATAGGCTTAAAAAGAAGCAATACCTGTTGCTCAAATTATAAAATACAGTTAAGTATTTCTGCAAAAATTAATTCAAACCAAACTTACGAAAAGTGCAAGTTTATATAAAGACAATTTTATGGCCCAAATATGAAGAAGAAAACTCGATTTTGTTGGAAAACGAACATTTTAGTGATTTCTTTTTAATTCTTCATTTTTAATTTGAAAATTTTAATAATATTTTTTTAAATATGTATTTTATACATTAAAACGTGAATTTAGCCCTTTTTAACTGCTCGGCCGACGTTTTTTGCTTTTTAAAAGTTGGCATCGCTGCCCCTAAATAAAAACTTAGTTTCTGTAGATTTGAGAGCAATAGAAAATTTCACGAAGTTTGACGAAACTGCTAAAGAAACAGGGGTTTTAAGGAAAATACCAAAATCGAGAAATTTCGAAAATTAGAAATGATGTATCGTAAATGTAGGAGTTTTTGAATGTTTTATAGTGTAATCCAATAAGTAAACTTCATAATCTTAATGGAACTTGGATATGTTGTAGAGGACAAAATATTTCATAAACTTAAGTAATTTGGATACCCATTTCAATTCTATTATATAGGTTATAAAATGCCTTTGATTAAATTCAGTTGGCAATATTTTTTTTTAATTTGAGCTCAAACTAACAACAATTTCCTATATAAATCTGTTATTAAAAAAGCATGTTGTTTTAATAACAAAAATGTTCAGACATGCGGCGAATGCGTGTTCAACAACCCTTTCATTGAATATCCAATTTTTCTATATTTTTTAAACAGTTCTTAAAACATATATATATTGCCATTTCTCAATATTTTAAATATATTATAACTATATAAAAAAACAAATGCAATTGCAGTAATTTTTAAAATGTGCAAAAAAAAGTCTTCAATTGTTTTTTTTTTTTTTTTGTATTAAAAATATATTTTTAAAAAATGTCAAAATAATAAAAAATATTGAAAACCCTTCATAATATTATTAAAATGATCTAAATAAATTTTAATTGCATAAATATGCAAAGTTGAAACATGGAATTGTAATTTGTTTACTTTCAAAAATTTTTTTTTATATTTCAAATCACTATCCAAATACAAAAAACATAAACATTTTCCATATTACACTCGTATTCTGCACACTCTTGTTAAATTGTAAACTTGTGAGACTTTTTTGCAAGTTGTATGTAGTTTTTAATTTTTGTTTAATTTTAGCTCTATTTTAGTCTTAATCATCACATTGGAATGTTTTAGCTTTAAAGTTTTTTCAGTTATTTAAATTTTTAGTTTATTTTGTTTGCCTTTTTAATTTTTTTCTTATACTTGAGCTGGTGTGTATGAATGTTTTCAGTACCCAATTATATATTTATATGTTATTTTGTAGTATTTCTGAGAGCTTGAACTGAAAAAATTCCGCAACATTTTTTAATGTTATTTTAACTGTCAGCCTATTTAGGTTGTTAGTTTGGACATGCTTTAAAAAACATAAGCTTTTTAATTAAAATTTATTTTCTTATTATACAAATTCTAAAAAAAATAGTAGGCCATTTGGACAAAATTTCTGCATTTTGACAGAAATTGTATTAAATTTTTTTTGTTAAAATAAAACTTATTTCCTTAAAATAAATCAAGGTTGGCAACCGAAATGATGCGGTTAACGGTATAGTATTTCATTAATTTAGGTAACGATATTTGAGGATAACGGTATTTCAGTTACTTCGGTTCTAGAATCTGTTCAATGGAACAGATTCTAGAACTGATAAATGTAGGAATTCACTCTCCCAGAACCAGTTATAAAACGACCTGTTCAAGTTTGAATGAAATGAACCTATTTACCAATGGGTCAAACTCCGTACAAAAGGAACCAGTTGTAGAATATATTATATTAATGCAGTATAAGGTTTTCAGCATCCTGTTCTTTGGATTTTACCTTTTTACTGGGTAGTAAGGTGTAAGATTTCATAGTAATGTAAGGGTAAGGGGTTTGATGTATTACCAAGAAATAAGCATGGAAAAATCAACATATTACCAAATTTTTTCTGGGATATTTTATTTACAAAAATAACGTTAAAATAATTTTTAATATCAATAAAATCTCATATAATGTTAAAGTTGGCAAAAGAAAGAATTTATATAAATTTGTATATACTTTCAATAGATTTATGTATGAACTCATACAAATAAAAATAATTATATTTTATTTAAAAAATATTTTTGTTTTAACAAGAAAAAAAAATATGTTAATATAAAACAACTTGTTTTGTGTCAAGTTTTTTTCCAGAGGTATTAAAGAAGTCAAAACAGAGGCGGCAGAAATGAAGTAATGCTACAAAACAAGTTTCCGAAGTACGAAAAAATTTAATATAAAAATATTCTTATTAGTAAACCAAAGGAATTTTTTAATAAATAACAAAATCAATAATATATTATAGTATTATGACAGCAACGCTATCATGATGATGCTGTTTGACTTTTCGACTAAAGTACACAATAATTGAATTAATCTTAAATACGTACATCATAGATTTAATATTTTTAGGTGAACTCGTGTTAGTTTAGCATGTTCCTCTTTTACACTGAAAGTTCTATAAATGTCCTTTTATATCGGTGTGCTTTAATTAATTATCACTCCCTCCTGGAGAAATTGAATCATGTAGTACCTTAAATATCACTATGCCTTAAAAGTCGTGAAAAAAAATTAAATAATTCATTAAGTGCCTTTTTAAAAATTGATTATTTTTTAAAATCAATAATTCATTTTTAAAAGTGGTCCAGTTAAGGGTTTTGCACAAATTAAAGTTAGGAGAAAGTTAGATTGTTTGCATATTTCCGGCAGCCTATAAGCATAGCGCTCATAGATAGATAGATTTAAAGAAACTGAGGGTGGTGTGCCAACAGTAGATTTTTTGAAAAAATTTGAATTGTTTTTTTCAAAACAATGCATTAATATTAATTAACTTATATTAAAATGTATAAAAATGTTTCATTTTTAAAACGCATTTATAAGGCTACAATATTATTGATATAAGTTTTTGTTCGTCTGTGATAAGGGAAGGTTAATAAGGGAAGGTGACATTTATAAAGCTTTCAATAAACTAATAAATCTAAAATTAAAAATTTTCAATTTTGGAAGAAATAGAAATTCAACACATTCAAAATAAAATAAATCAAATGAAATGAAATGAGCCGCTAAACCATATTACAAACAAAATTTCATAAAACTTAAAATTTTTAATAAATTTTTTATATTATCAACATCTTAAATTAACGTCAGCATTAGCCTCGTGCTGGTATGCGTTGAATTTGTTGATGATGATGTTGTTGTTGCTGTTGTTTTGTAGATGTGAAAATTATGAAAAATATTTAGCGAAAAATTCAATATTTTTATGTGTATGTTTGTAAGTAGAATATACATACATATCTACCATAGTACCAAATACTGGGGAAAGAATTTAAATATGATAAAAAAATTTTAAAATGTCTATTCAAAAATAAAATTTTGTGTCAAGTATAATATGTTGTTTTAACGTGGAAAAATTTCACTAGACTTTTAAAGGCCTGAAATTTTAATTTACATTGTAAAAGTGAATACGTTTTTTTACAACTAATCAGAACAAACATCACTTTTTCACGAGAAAAATAATTGACTTGCATATAAAATTTGCGTAAAAACAAATTCTACACAATTTTAAAACAATTTTTGTATGTGGAACTTTTTTTTACAATAGTTCCGTTCGTTTTCTCAATAATTTGTACAAATTTTTACTTGATGGCGTTCGTTTACACATATACTCAGTAAACAGAAAGAAAAAGAGAGCAAAAAGAGAGTGACAGTTCGATGTTAAGAGTTTGCAAATTTTTGCCAACAAGAATATTCAGGTAGAAAAAACTTATGATGTAAATACAAATTAAAATGTTATTCAACTACGTTGTTGTATGCAAATAGAGTATTCAAAAACCGGCCTTGTGAAAAACCCGGTTTCGGTTTTCTTCGAAAAATCGAATTTTAAAAAAACCGGTTTCGGTTTTTGCAGAAAAAACCGGACAACCGGTTTTTTCGGTTTTTTTTAATTTGAATAAAAAGCTTATATAATTTGTTGTTTTAATTACAAACAAAAAAAAGAAATTTAATATATAAAGTGATAAAAATAAAGAAATACATTCTTTGAAAAAAAAAATATTTTTTAATATTTTTTTATTGGATTTCATTTCAACTTTTTATTTATTATACCCTCCACCATATATGGTGAGTGTACATATTAGTTTGTCATTCCGTTTGTAATATGTCGAAATATAGGTTTAAGACCCCATAAAGTATATATATTCGTGATCCTTATGCAATTTTAAGTCGATTTAGCGATGTCCGTCTGTCTGTCCGTCTGTCTGTCTGTCCGTCTGTCTGTCTGGTGAAATGGCGATCACGAGGCGAAGACACAAGCGGGGGTGCCTATTTTTACCCAGATTATTGAACATCCTCCCGAGCAGTTTGGTATTTAAAATGAGCAAAATCGGTTAAGCGGTTCAAAAGTTATGAGTGAAAATGTGAAGGTACCTCTAAATTTTCCATACAAATTTGTAAACTTTTTCTGTATCTACTTTTTTTTCTGTTAAGTAAGTAAAAATGTTATTAAGTCTTCTTATTGTTTGATTACATTTATTGTCTTACATAGAGAATAATAACATTCTTAGAGCTATATGTGTGTTACTCTGATAACTAAGTTAACGTAAAAATCAACAATGTTAAAGTCGCTAACAGAGCAGACCTCTGTAAATAGCATTGCTAAAACTAAATAAATAACATTACTAAAACTAAATAACAAAAGTTCGTTACATAAATTGACAAAACATATTCATATTACAGTTCATGCAAAATTTAGTATATACGTATATCATTTTCAGCCCCTATGGTGGAGGGTATTCAAAGATTTGGCACAGCCAAATTTAGCCCTTTTTTACTTGTTGGTTTTAACATTTTTTAATATAATATCTTAAAAATTAATATTATAAAACTATATTCATATCAAATGAATAGAGATCATTAAGTTTGTAAATTGGGTAAAATAAGTACGTTAGTAATTTGAACGTTTAAAACGTTTGGCATCAAATATTTTCTTTTAATATTGCATTTTAAATATGTAAAAAGAAAATCTATTTTTCACTTCTAAAATAATATTTTAGAAATAATATGCATTTTAAATGTTTCGTTTTAAGATGATTTTTTTGTTTGCTTTTGACAAAGCTAGAAGTGGAAAATACTCTTTCACTAAGAGTAGATGTTGGACAAATAGTCAAAAGACAATTATATAAATTTTCCAACTTTTCAGTTCTTTGAATTTGGAATATCCAAAGTTAAGTTTTCATCGGAATATATCGGACTTACATCTAAATCTTCATAACCAAACTATTATAAAAGTGTTCGGAAAAAATAAAAGGGACCAAGTAACCCAGTTGGTGATGTAATTAAAAAAACCGGTTAACCGAACAAAAATACCGGTTTTTGGTTTTCTTCGAATTTACAAAATATTCGAAACCGATCGGTTTAAAAAAAAAAAAGAAACCGGTTGACCGGTTTCGGTTTTTGAATACTCTATATGCAAAGCAATAATGAATTATGAAAAAAATTAGAAAACCTTCTAAAATATTTCTGCTTAATATTTAAGAACAATAATTCTCTTTTTCCATATCGCCCAGTTAAATTTATTTTTGCATTTGGTTTTACAATCAGCTGTTTAACAAAACTTGTAAATTATTGCAAATCTTTCGTTCGCGTACTCTTTTTAAAAAACTTTCATTTTGTGAGTAAATTTGTCTTACTCTCTGTAAGTTTGTTACTAAGTAATTCTCACTAGAATTGACCGAGAAAAGTAAGCGAATTGACCTAATTTTTAAATATTTTCACGCTTATTCCGAAACAAAAATTTCTTATTAAGCTCTAATTAAAGGGTTTTTGTTGTTGCTTTGCAAGGATTTGTTGTTTCTTTGTTGTATTTAACTGTAATAAAATTCAAACCAGTTTTATTAATACATGCCTTAAAATTGAAATATTCTATTCATTTTCTGTAAAATTGGTCGACAAAATCGGTGGGTTATGATAAATCTGTCAGAATTGATTTTAAGTCACTGAACGGATTTTTTTTTTTGAAATCACTGAACGGTTGGGTGAAATTTAACGTTCGCATTGAAAGGTTTATATATTGGCCGAATTCTTTTTTCTCCGTTCGACTTATAAAAGAATAATGCATTCCTAGGGATTTAATTCACAAAACTAATTGAATTAATTCTTAAATCATTATTGGAGATGAACGCGTTAAATTGAATGAATATAATTGGTTTTAAGAACAAGAATTGGTTTACTTAAGATACAAATTTATTTCGATTTATGTCGATATTTTACTGATTTTTAAAACCGTTTATAAAAAATATGACTTTAATGAAACCGACTATTTACAAAATTCATGATGCAGCTGTGGTAACCGACTACCGTTATTATGAAAAAGCATTTAATTTAGGAATTTAGTAATTAAAGGCAATTTTGGAAATATCGTTTGTGTCATTGGACACATCGTGTCAAAAATTTATTTGTTTCATTATAAGAAAATAATTTTTCCCTGATGATTTTTCTGAATACTGAAGATAAAAAATACTACTTTGGAAATAGACATTTACAGTCTAAAAAACATGAACATTTTTGCTAAAAATTCGCCTATACAAGAGAATGAATTATAATGAGACTTAAGTATTTAAATAATAAATTGCCATTAAATATACTTTCGGTTGGAAAAATAGTTTTTTTTTTATACCCTCCACCATATATGGTGAAGGTATATATCAGTTTGTCATTCCGTTTGTAACATGTCGAAATATAGGTCTAAGACCCCATAAAGTGTATATATTCGTGATCCTAATGCAATTTTAATTCGATTTAGCGATGTCCGTCTGTCTGTCTGTCTGTTGAAATGGCGATCACGACGCAAAGACGCTAGCGGGGGTGCCTATTTTTACCCAGATTATTGTACATCCTCCCGAGCAGTTTGGTATTGAAAATGAGCAAAATCAGTCCAGCGGTTGAAAAGTTATGGGTGAAAATGTGAAGATACCTCTAAATTTTTATACAAATTGGTGTATTTTAGTACAATTTCACTGGTATATAATATTTTTTCTCATACTTTTTTCACCAATAGCTTAGAAATTAATAATATTTTGTACACCTCAAAAAATTTTTTCACTACTAACATTTTTTTTCACCACAAAAAATTTTTTTTTACCTAAAAAATTTTTTTACCTCAAAATTTTTTCACGTAAAAAAATTCGTTTCCGCATCCAAAAAAGTTTTTCACCTCAAAAATTTTTTTCACCTCCATAATTTTACATCAAAAGTTTTTTACATTGCTTGTACCAAAAACAATAGAGAACATTGGTGGAAGGTATTCAAAGATTCGGCACAGCCGAATTTAACCCTTTTTACTTGTTTTTATTTGAAATAAAAGTTCTACACCTCTAAAAAAAACACGCTGTACATATATATTATTATATATTAAGTTTTACTCATCCGTTCGAGTAAATTTGTAAATATTTTTACTATATTAATATAGTAAATATTTTACTATTTAAACCAAAAAATTACTTGAATTAAAAAACATGCTTTTAATTTAACAAATTATAAAATTAAACACATTTTTATGCGAACCGTAGTTATTCGCTTTAAATTTTGCACCTTGTCTGTTTTCTCCAATTTTTATAATTTGTTTGTTAATAATTTTTAAAAATTCTTTGCTCAAATTTTGTATTTTTTGAGAACTATTTCAATTTTTTTTAACAGTTTTATGGTGTTATGATGAGTGCTTTTTTGCTACTTTTTGTAGAACTTTAAATGCATGCTTATAAGTTTTATAATGATGACGAAACAATTGCTCTTTTATCTAAAAAGTATTCTTGTATCACAATCAAAAGTATCTGCAAGCAGAGCTGGCAGAAAGCTAAAAAAAGTTTAAAATTTTTGTTTCTACTTTTTTTAAAAATGACAATTTATTACTTCGAATAAAAGAAAATTTAAAAAATTAAGCAAAGAAAATCTAAAAAAAATTTACTTATTAAATTAACTTTTGATTTTTTGTGTTATATCCCATTTTAAATGTTAAGAAGGTGAATCTAAATATTTTTATTGTTGGACAAAGAATTCATCCACTGGCTATTAATGTTAATTTAATACAGAATGTTTACTTTTAAATATTAAAGAACAATTACTTGAAAAATAGTAAAAACTCAGTGTCAAAACACCATTACTTAAAATGCATCGTATTTATAAAAAACTGTTATATTTCCTTGTAAAAAATCAAAACAAAAAAAATTAAAATTTCATACAAAAACGTTTTTTGCAAACATTACCCTAGCTTTAAAATTCTAAGTAACATTCGTGATTTGCATTCCAAATCCTATTAGAAATGAGGGGTCGCAATCCCCAGACGTCAAATTTTCTTATTTTGTTGAAGCGTGAATTTTTACATATGATTTTAAATCAAACAAAAAACAACTCAAAGTACAACTTGAAAGATCAGCAATAATTATTAAAAAAAAGACAGACAAAGCTGTTAATTAAATGTATAATTCATTCCATGCAGCCATAAACACATTTAGATGTTTGAGATTCACGTTTTTATTTAAAAAAAAGAATATAAAAAATGCTAAAAGTACTGAAATTTGAAAATTGTACCAAAACCAATCATTACCGTATTTTGATAGCTTTGTTTACACTTGAATTTAGGACTTGAAAACAAGTGTAATTATTATGTTGTTTGAACTTAAATAGAACTGTGATTCAAAGCTTGAATTAAAGTATATTCTCACTGTAATATTTGACTTGAATTCCAGTGTCCGTTTTGCTGCAATATGCTATTGAACTAAATTGTAATTTAAAGTATAAATCAAGGCTTGAAATTGGAAAATATGACTTGAATAACACTTGATTTTGGTTTTAACTTCAGCAAACATTTTTATTGGATTTATTTTATAAATTTAAAAAGTATCTAAAAATTGCATTTGTCCGCTTCTGTTTTAGAATTGAATTTATAATACAAATATGATTGTTAATGCATTTTGAATTTTGAACGTTCCCCTTGCGATTTCAGAATGCCCCAATAGACATTTTTGCTGGAATTAAAGCAAAAATTAAGTGTAATTCACGTCATGTTTTCCAATTTCAAGCCTTGAATTATACTTGAATTACATTTTAATTTAATATCATATTCCAGTAGAACGAACACTGAAATTCAAGTCGAACATAACAGTGACAATTTACTTTATTTTAAGTCTTGAATAACAGTTTTATTCAAGTTCAAACAACATAATAATTGCACTTGTTTTCAAGCCCTAGATTATAGTGCAAACAAAGCCATCAAAACACGGTAATGATTGGTTTTGGTTCAATTTTTTAACATTTGCATGATCTTTTTAACATGCGAGTACATACATTTTTAAAATTTTGCTTTTATATGTTTAATCTTGATTTTTTGTGGATGATTTCTTCACTTATCCTCTATTGTTAAGGTGCATAAAAATTTTGTAGAATCTTTCTGCAATAAGAAAAAAAAATAATGTTAAGACAGCTTTTTAGCTTGAAAGAAGGAATTCAGATTTTATACAAATCTTCACAGAAAAATTATAAATTTGAAAAAATGTTTTAATTTTATTTTAAAATATTGACAATAAACGAAAAACATGAAACAAACTATTTTTATTTGTATGAACTTTAAAGCATTTGAATATTTAAAGCACTTGAATATTTAACTTTTCGGTGCTTATTGGGGTAATATTTGGAATTTCTAATATAAAATAAAATTTATATTTTTGGGCCAAAAAAATTATTTGTTTGTAATTATTTATTTAAAAAGATTATTATATTTTTCAATATAGAAGTCGAACAGTTCTATGTTTTTGTGCATTTGCATTTATATCATCAAATAATTTTTTAACGATAAATAATATGGAAGATAATACCTTTTAACGATAAATAATATGGAAGATAATACTTTTTAACTGTTCTTTAAATTATTGAAATGCGACTGTAACTATCAATAATATAGCTGTGCAAAAATCTTTACTATCCTCAGCTTTTCATAGTTTCAAAATCTTATGTCTGATTTTTATATGGAGAAATGTAATAGGCTTTTCTTAAAAAAACAATGTAGTTAAAAAATATATTTTTTTTATATCAAAAATGTAAATTTTTTTAAAATGAAAATTCAAAATGCATTCAAAAATTACACTTACAAATGCATTTCGAATAATAAAATGTGGTTGTTTTTGGATTACGAAGCGGACAACTTCAGCCTTCATATGCTTATTGAATTTTTAAAAAGTCAATATAACTACTTTAGATCTATCGTATATTAATAAATGAAATAATTGCGGACTGATTAGAAAATTTACATTGTACCATTCACGGATAGGTTCTCTACACTGGTCGCGGAACAGATCACAGGATAGGCACTTTCTGATCGGTCCTAATTCATCAGTCACTTTTATAAGTAATTTCAGACCGGTCCTGTTACAATGGTCTTGGGAAAAGTTTAGAATTTTAACTGACCGTCAGCTTATAAAAAACAATTATTATTTCTCTAAAGGCAACATAAAAAGTGTGTGCATGTACTATAACATAAAGTTTGTTTTCTATTTTTGAAAGTTTTTCTAATGTGTTTACCCACAGCTTGTGTTCTTCATAGCATAGAATTATTCTTATTAAAAAATAAAACATTGAATATACTTAAAAAATTTGATGAATACATAAGAAGTCAGCAAAAAAACAAGTAACGAATAAAAAATATAGAATCTAGAATGAAGTGGTAGTCAATAAAATATGTAGAGTAGAATGTAAAAGTAGTAGCGTTATTACAGTGCAAAAAATAACGACAAAAAACAGAAGCAGCAACTACACAGACAAAATGTGTCAAAAAATTTCAAACAATAATTTCACATAATCATTAAACATCTCTTTTACAATTTGACCGAAAAATAGTTTAGCATTTGTAAAAGATTTATAATGTCAATATTTGTTGTTTTATTTTTTTTTTTTAATCAAATTCATGAAACTTTTCATGACTAAATAAAATGATATTTATGAATCAAAATGAAATAAAATTGTACAACCCACAATTTAATTGCATATTTGATTGTAATAACCGTATTTGTCATATCCAATACCTAATTTTTATAATAAATTTCATAGTTTGTACCAATTTGGTATATTCACTAAATAAATGGTTTCTTCTACTGTACGCAATTACTAAACGAATTTTATTTTTAAAGTTGATTGGAAACACGTATAATTGGATAATATGACCGCTTTTAAGTTAAGTTCATTTTCCCTCTTTTTAATACCAAATATAGTATTTTTGCTTTATTAGGTAATTTTGAATAAAATAACGTTCTAACAAATAATAACTAATTTATTTTTTGAGCATAAGGTTTGTTTTTTTATAAAAATATTATTTATTTTTCAGTATTTCGCTACTTCATTGTGTAGCATATCTTCAGGAAATAATAAATATGACAAATTATAAACAAATAAATTTTAATCATTTTCATAGAATTCCAACCAATACTATCTCTTGCTGTTGTTTTTATAGACTAATTTTATACGAAACTTTATCAATTTTATAAAACATTTATCATAAAGATAATTTAAGTGTTTTAAAATCTAGTTTTTATACCATGCACTTTTTTACTGTTTACTTAATTAACTAATATAAATATATGGCAAGTAATACAATTTCATCAATTGTCACTGTTGTCATCATTGTAGCTCATTTTTACCAAAAATGTTTCTTATTTTCTTAGGCAGTTTGGTATTGAAAATGACCGAAAGCGGCTAAGGGACTCAAAAGCATACTTGAAAATGCTTTATTACAATTAACTGAAACTAAGCAGCAAAAAATTTTATTATGATTTAATGGTAATGTAGTGTTTTGCATTAGAAAAAACATAACTACTAAAAGCGTTTGTTAACAAAAAAATCCGATAACTAAAAAGAACAATGCTTCTGGCTAGGGAAAGATATAATGCTTAATTTTTTATGCATATCATAGAATAGAATGGAACGGGGAACGAGTGGAAATAAAACACAAAACATGGGAAAGGAAATAGAATGGAGAAGTCCCGAATTTTAGTGTTATTTATTGATTGTAACATATTTATTTGCATAGAAATCTTCAGATTTTAAGCAATTCCATTGAAAGAATGTCCAGGATTATCAATCTAATGTTAAGACTTTTTTGTAGAAAAACTGTTTTATTTTGAGGAATTTTATTTACAGAAAACACATTAAATTCTCAGAACATTCCAATGTTAAGACTTTTTTTGGAGAAAAACTGTTTTATTTTGAGAAATTTTATTTACAGAAGACACATTAAATTCTGCGAACATTTTCATGTAGATAAGCCTCCAGATTCTTAAAAACCTCTCGACTTTTTTGACTCTCTCCTTTATAAAAAAAACAAATTTTGACATTTTCAAATTCTACTAGTTTTTCAGTTGATATAATAGTTATTTGTCTGTGTCAATAGAAATTCTGTTGCTTTAAGTAAAATCTGGAAGTCACTACCGAAAAGTTCGTTACCACAAGGGATTGCAGATCTTTTAAAAAAGGAGAACTCCATACATATTATGGAAACTTTAACATATTTAAAAATTCGTCTTATTTTAAAGTGGTAACACTGATCACCCGCAAAACTTGTCAGTAGCTTGAGAATCTCTGCACAAGTTACTATATACAAGTTAAAGTGTTTGTGTTTAGTAGTTGGTCGTCGATTTTATGAGGAGTATAATCATAAAAACTAGTAATAAAATACATATGTATGAATGACTTAGAAAAAACTGAAATAACATGGTAACAAGAGCAACAGGTGCAATTTTAACAAAAACAACAAGAATAGTAATAGAATACTGAAAAGAAACACAGGGTGTTTATTAAAATTGGCTAAGTAAATGTTAAAGACTGAAAAAGCTTTTCCTTTTGGTAAATACAAACAAGATTTAAGAAAAAACTATAAAGTTCCCAAGCTAAGTTTTAGTAAAACTTTGTAATATTGCAAAATTTTCAATTTACTATGAAATGAAGTTTTACTTACAAAAGCGTTAAAATGAAATGCAGTACAACGGCATTCCTTCTTTTTTATTGCAGTTTTTTCCATTTATTTATTTATTTTTTTTTTGCTAAACTCTACTTGTTGTTGTATAAAAAATGTATGTACAGTACATAACATAGTTTGTGCAAAAAACTTAAAAATACTACATTACATACAATTATTTGTATGTTGGATGGTTGTGGATTGGATGGATATTTTTATTGGTATGCTATGGATACATAAATGGTATGTTATTGCAACAACAGCATGCAATGCAACAGTTTGCAACAAGTATTTCCACTTTATTATATGAAAAAAGAAAAAAAATAAACATGGAAAAATATATTAAAAACATACATATAGAAATCCCAAGAAAAATTATATTAAATAAATAGTTTTATTTATATTTAGTGATATATAGTAAACTAAATAATAGTTACCACTCATTCCATTAGAAATGTCACAAACCTTACTAAGGGTGTTTTGATTTTCTTTACATTGGGTACAGAAAGCTTTATGGAGACACATTTCCATTTTTCAGCAAAAAAAAAAAAAAAAAACAAATGATATTTGAAAAAAATATTTATAAAAAACTGTTTAAGAGAACACATATTTATGTTAATTCATATTTCAAAAAATTAAACCATTTGTATATTGTCGATAAATTACAAAAATTTTGTACTTTCCAAATACCTTTAATTCAATCAATTCTCTAAAATTTTAGGAAAACCACATTTAAAAAATAATATAAAAAAACTTTTGAAGTAAAATTATGCAGGTGAAAAAATTTGTTGAGGAGAAAAACTTTTTTAGATGTGAAAGAACTTTTTTGGTGGAAAAAAATATTTCGAGGTGAAAAAACATTTTTGAGGTGAAAAAAATTTTTTGTGCACTAAAGTTTTTGTCAAATACTCAATTTTGTTCCGGCTAATGGGGACTAGCTCTGCATCTGAATATGCCTAATGGAGAGAATGCACTTTCTGATGCGCCGAGTATTGATAAATAGTTGCAACGAATGTTCTTTCTTTAAAAAATTAAAGTGTGTTTGTCTAATTGAGAGAATACAGCAAAGAAATTAATTTGTTAAAGAGAGAACATGAGTTGTAACTATTTGTCAGTAGATGGCCCATCAGAAGGTGCATTCTCTCCATTAGTCATATTTTGCTGCAGAGCTAGTCTCCAATAACCATATTCTGCTGCAATATGCGGTAAAGTATTATTGATTTTCTATTTTCTTCGTAACATAAATGAATATTTGCCAAAAACTATGAAAAATATATGTTTTATGTGCATATTATACCTTAGTTTTTTAAATCAATATTCATTTAGATGTTTAAGAGCACAACATTGCACTTTATTCATGTGTATTTTTTTATAAAAGAAAAAATTAACATAAATATACATTTGCCAATCCCTCAATTCTCAAAAATACAAATGGAATAAAAAAAATACTATTTTCCTTTATGAAAATTTCTTTTTTGACATAAAAATGTGAAACAAATGCTTTATTACGTCACACATTTGGAAAATTGACTTTAAAATTATGTAACATCTGAATGCATTATAATTTAAAGTATGTAGTTAATTTAATATTTTTGGTAAATAAATTAATTGAAAGCCTAATCCAAGGCTATATCGCCAGGGTAGGGTATAGTTTTAATGTGAAGCGACACTAAAGCAATTATGCATTTTGCCCTTTCTTTATATATAAATTTCTTTGGACCTGGCCATGGCGCAGGGTATTGTTTTAGTTAATTCAGCGCCACATATTCAAAAGTAGCGGCACTAAAGCAATTATGTATTTTGCTCTTTCTTTAGATATAAATGTCTTTGGTTACAAAAACAAAAAATACATTTTATGGAATGAAACGAAAAACCAACAAAGCTTAACAGAAAAACCCAATCTAGTTTACTATATCTCCTATAGTAGCCAAAAAATTGGATACATTTGAACGGAAAATCCAAAGAACAAAAAAATAGATACAGAAAAATTGTACCAATTTGTATGGAAAATTTCACATATTCACTCATAACTTTTGAACCGCTTGACCGATTTTGCTAATTTTCAATACCAAACTGCTCAATAATCAGGGTAAAAATAGGCACCCTAGCTTGCGTCTTCGCGTCGTGATCGCCATTTCAACAGACAGATGGACCGACAGACGGACATCGCTAAATCGACTTAAAATTGCATAAGGATCACGAATATATATATTATGGGGTCTTAAACCTATATTTCAACATGTTACAAACGGAATGACAAACTGATATATACCCTCACCATATATGGTGGAGGGTATAAAAACATCAGTTCTGTTCGGCCTTAGAGCAGGTTAAAAAATGCCTTTAAAAATTACATAATATAATAATAGATAATTTTTTAATTTATAGTTTGTTAAATTTTTGAAATGCGACTTCTAAATGATGGGAATAATGCTGAAAAAATAACTAACAATTTTTTTACAAAGAGTTTGAAATTGAAACAACTGATAAAATATGCTAAAACCTACAGTATTTTTTTTTAATATTATAACTAAACAAATTTTTTTATCTTTTATTTTACAAAAAAATGTGTAATTACTGAAAACTTACTGTACCGAAACCAAAAAAAAATTCCAAACAGTACTCCAGTTATTAAGTTTTTATGAACTGGAGATAAACATTTTTTTTTTTTGCAAACTAAGAATATATCTAAAATAGTAAATAGAGGGTGTTATTTTTAGAGTGTCACAACTTTGAGTTGGCATCACTGCTGTATTTAACAACCCATTTAACCCTCTAACCACTTTTTTTGAAATAATAGAAAAAAATAGTCGTAATAATTTTTTCTAGATTAAAAACGACATTCTAAACACTTCTGCATCATTAGTTTTTCAATTTACCTTACCGTTTAACTTCCAGGTGAGAAAAGGTGAAAGGCATAATTGTCGGTTTAAATGAAAAAAATGAAATCAGGCAGAAATTTCAATTTTGATGGATTTTATTTGAAAAATAGATGAAGAGGTTAAAAAAAAGGTGAACAAAGGATTATTTTTTTAAATGGTAATCTAAAAAACAATTTCTCGAGGTAGAACAACACAAATGTACGTTGCATACCTTGCAAACACATTGAGTTTGTGATTTGCATTTGCCATTTTTACAAAGTTGTTTACCACCTGCTTTCGGTAGCCAAACTGGAAAATGGTCAAAGCCATCATAGCGTACATCAGCGACTGGATGAATGGCTCAATGACCAACGGGAACAACTTGACCAAGTACTGGAGTTGATGGTCGTGAATTTGAAGTTGATGGTCGATCAACTAGAGTTGATGGTCGGCTAGCTGGAGCTGATGGTCGGCCAATAACGCGCTTCGAAGAATATTTGATGAGGCCAGCAGCAATTTCTTCACTAAAATTTGCCAAGTCCAACAATTTCAGGTTAACATCAGATGTACTTTTCGAATCATTCATTTTTTCCGCATGGATACGTCGATATAAAAGGTACGCATTTGATGCAGACATATCAATCAAATGATAGAACAAACGACTTGCAGCATTACGTGTTTTTGCTCTAACATGATACCTACCCATCAATACATCCATAAATCCACACCCCCCATGTGTCTATTATATTCTTTGATTATTTCAGGACAATCTATTTCGACATGCTGCTTCTTCTTTCGGTCGTACCTCGATGCTTTTGATGGCTGATGGTTTGGATTGACATGTTCAATTGATTTTATGCCAACATAACTTGACGCTAAACGGACACTTTTATTGTCCTTCCAGAGCACCGTGGCAATATAATACCATACGCCTGACCGACAAATTCAATCGAATATCCTCTTGCTTCTTTTTTTACAGCTGTATCCGATGGAAGCTTACAGGTTGCCACTCTGTTTACTCGAATAGTACCCAGACTATAAATTCCTCTGGCACGTAAATAAACTAAAAGAGGTATCGAAGTGTAAAAATTATCGAAGTATATGATATAATTCTTGAAATCAGGTACTGTTTGGCTCAAACGTATTACAACGTTGGCTGAAGATCCTAGATCTGGACAACCTGGCAATTTTTTGTTGTCGCCAGCACCATTGTATATCTCAAATCTGTAGGCATATCCAAATGAATCACATAAAACGAATAGTTTTATGCCCCATTTATGCGGCTTATTTGGCATATACTGGCGCAAGTGGTGCATATACTGGCGCAATGGGTCGTAGCCAGGCTGGCCCTTTTTGATACGGTCTTCTTCATTGCGAAAGACAAATATCTTTTGATCAATTCAAATCGTTTGAAAATCATTGTGCTTCGAATAGGTTCAAATGCGTGTTTGCCCCAATAACTCTCAAGATTCGGATAACGGTGAATGCCAATGTATTTATAAATGTCATCAACATTTATCGAGAAACTTGTATTGATGTCCTTACAGCACACCGGTTCGTTTCTTCGGCTACAATACTCATTATCTCTGGGGTAAAGAAATAAGTGAATATGTGGGCAGGTGTATCGAGCTCTCTTATTTGTTCAGGTAGTGTTGTTTTTTTGAAGTTGATCTTTGTGGAATTGCCTGTACAGCAGTTGATGTTGATGCTATTGGCTCTACGATGCTCTCCATCACCACCGTTTCATTTGCTCCAATTTTACCTGTTCCGACCTCTGGTAGTGTTCTGATAGAAGACACATTCAATGAGCGGCTGACAGCATCAATCATCGATCCGAATTGTGATGGTTCGAGGTTTATTGAAAATTCTGAATCACTGAGTATTTGATTGATGGTGCTATCATGGCCATAGATGGGATCAAGTTCGTAATTCGGATCATTCAATTCATCGTCTGAAGAAAAATCGCCATCGTCTTCCAACCCAGATGTCACCGAATCCATCAATTCTACGATTTCCTCGTCAGATAAATTCGATAATTTAATTCGTCTACTAGACATTTTTTAATCTATTCCCAAATTATGGAACACACTTAGGTAGATCATAAGAAACACAAAAGAATGCCATAAAACCGCTAAAACAGGGGAATAAATGCAAGGGAAAAAATGACGTAAACCGACAATTATGCCTTGAGGCATAAAAAAAAAATTCCAAAAAATTCGCACAAAACACTTTTTTTCGTATCAAAATATATATGAAATGAAAGTTGAATAAATTACCTTTATGAAAAAAAATTTCCGACAGTAAAAACTTGACCGGTTCGAAAGATTTATTGTTTTGAAAATCACTACTTTTTTTTACAAAATGTGGTATTTATTTGACGGATGCTCCCACACAAATGCCTATAGATGTCAAACTGAACGTCATTTGCATATGTTGTCTGAGAGAGAAATGTACTCAAATGTACTACCAACATTACTATACTTATATTGATATCATAAACTTTTCCTATGTGTTTAAAAAGTGATTTTATGAGTTATGCCTGGAGGCCGTGTGGAAGGTTAGAAGGTTAACAACTGATAGTTGCTTTTTGTTTAGTTTGCTTTAAAATTATAAATCGACTTTCACCAGAGCAACGCGTGCAAATTGTTGAAATTTTTTATCAAAATAATTGTTCTATTCGTCAAACTCATCGTGCACTTCTTCTATTTTATAGCGTACATAATCGTCATTCAGAGCGGCTAATTTGAACAGATGCCGAACAGCACTACACAAACAACTCTCAAGCAGTAACTATCAAACTTTTTCTAGTGTAATTCATGTATTTTCATATTTTGTATAAAAAATCATAAAAAACATGAAAGTGTGACTTTTATATTAAAAAATGTAGTAAGTTTTTTTTTAAATCATTTAAAATGGTTAACATTCTTTCCCCAAAAATCTAAGTTTAATTTCAAAATGCTTTTAAAAATTGCATTTGCATTATAAATTCTTTAAGCAATTTTTTATTTTTTTATTAAACACTAAAAACGTGAATAAAATCGCGAGTTTTTAATATTTTAAAGATTTAAATACAGGAATGTGTTAATGGCTAATTAGTCTTCCTGTTAACAATATGAGGAAAATCTGATGACATGAGCCCGAAAATGCCAACTTTTAAATATTCCTTCATGGAATGAACGATAGATAGAAAAACTTAAATTTCAAAGATATGTAAATGAGGAAATGTTTTAAGTGTATGCAAACAAAATTATTAGATCCATAGTAAATTTCTAAATATAATTCAGATCGAAAAATCAAAAATCTATTACATAGCGTTTTGAGGGTTATAGATAATCCAACCATATGTTTATGAATTGAAACACCGAAGTTACAAAAAATTTTTTGCACCTAAATAAACACAGTTCGAAGGATCATATGGAAAACACTTATACATTTATTTTGTATCTTATATTTTTTGTATTGCTACGCCTACAGATAGTTTCAAAGTAAAGTATAATTTTTGAGATTTTCTTAAATTGTTACAAGCTGAGAGTCTAAATCAGCTTCGACTAACACACCGTTATATGCAACCACCGGTGAATTCTCGTTTGAAAATTAACCCAACATACCAAATGACTTGAGAAAATTATTATTATAAGCTTACAAACACAAGCCTTAAGCTTGAAAAAGACTTGAGAATACAGGTTGGTTGAAAAGTTCCAGCGCTCACCAAGAGATGACACTGCTAGCTCCAAACCTTTTTTATCTCAAGTTGGTATAACTGTCCTGAGAACACATGCCAAGTTGCAAGTCATTCTTTCTTTGTTTACAAGCCATTTGAAGTTGACGTGTCATTGATTTTTTTAATATGAAAAAAATTGAATATCGTGCAGTCATAAGATTCTTTGTTTTGAAGGGTTTAAAAGCAAAGGAAATTTATGAACAATTGTTAGAAGTGTATAAGGAGTCCTCACCTTCAAAACGCACCGTTGAATTTTGGGCTGGTGAATTTAAACGTGGTCGTACCAGCCTTGAAGACGATTCACTCGAAGGACGACCAAAAACTGCAACCAAAGCAGAAATCATTGAGCAAGTACATAATATGGTTAGTGAAGATCCAAGTTTGACTAAGCGTGAAATTGCTAATGCCATAGGCATCTCAGACGAACGAGTACTCCATATTTTACATGAAGAATTACGTATGAAAAAACTGTTTGGAAAGTTAGTGCCGCACACATTAACAATTCAACAAAAACTGGATCGAAAACAAATTTCTCAGCGTAATTTGGAGCGTTTTAAGCCGAATAAAACCGACTTCTTGCGTCGTTTTATAACTATGGATGAGACTTGGATCTACCACCATGATCCTAAATTGAAACAAGAACGTTTACAGTGGACTGAAGCTGGTTGTTCAGCTCCATAGAAGGTGAAGTCACAACGATCAGCAAAGAAGCTTATGGCATCAGGTTTTTGGGATGCAAAAGGAATTTTGTTGATTGATTATCTTCAGAAAGGTAAAACAATCAACTCTGAATATTATTGCAGCCTTTTGGATCAGCTGGATGAAAAAATTCGTGAGAAAAGATCTGGTTTAAAGAAGAAAAATAATTTTTCATCAAGACAATGCACCTGCTCACAAAAGTGTTTTGACGATGGCTAAATTCAAAGAATTAAAGTACGAATTGCTTGAACATCCACCGTATTCACCAGATTTGGCTCCCAGTGACTACTATCTCTTCAGAAATCTCAAACAATTCCTTCGTGGAAAGCATTTTTCGTCGAATGAAGAGTCCATAGCAGCCGTAGACGGTTATTTTGCAGAGCTTCCGGAAAACCATTATAAGGATCGGATAAAATTATTGGAAGATCATTGGAACAAGTGAATTGAGCTCCTTTCATTTCGAGCGCAGGAACTTTTCAACCAACCTGTATATTGAAAAAAGCTATCGTAACAATTGTAGAAAAATCAAAACGGAACCCTCGTGAAAATATTATGTGTGTATGATTACTAAAGCTTATTCCTGCAATTGTAGAATAAGCTTACAAAAATAATATATTATTAATAGTTGAAAAAGAGAAATCATAATTATTTTTCTTATTTCATTTATTTTTTATTTTAATTTTAAAAATAAATAGTGACTCATTTTAAATATAAAAAATAATAATTCATTTTAAATATAAATAATAATAATTAATTTTAACCATAAATAAAAATAATTAAATTAAATATGCAATTGCACGTTCACTATATAAAATTTACAACTAAATGTACACGCATAACACGTTTTACAAATTTAAAGAAAAAGTAATGTCACTTGTTGTATGTATTATAAGCGTAGAACAACGACAACAAGACTAGAATGTATTGAAAAATATTTCTATTTCAATCGTCATATTGCGTTGTGTTGTATTTATGTTGTTCATAAGCATACTTGAGAAAAAGTTATGTATAATAATCTTTTCTCTAGCATTGTTAAATACTGCTTGTGAATTCACATTTTATAAATATTATAATAAGCGAAATTAAGAAAATCTTAAAACACACTATTAATATAAGCTTATTCTCAAGTTGTATTGCAGTTTGATTGCTATATGGTATATTGGGAATCAACTTATTCAACACACTTTAAAACAACCGATGCCCTTTGAGTTTAAAATTGTTTAATGTTTACAAAAAAGCATAATTTGATCAAATTTAAACAAATAAATCGTGTTTCGTCATAGTCTCTGCTTGTTAATTGTTTGAATATAAATTGTCCATGTTACTTTACAATAGGTTTTTATTGAAGATTAAAAAACAATAACTTCTAGTTTTCACTATAGCAGGGTGTTCTTACATTCATAAAAAATCTTGTTATAAATATTTTATGAAATATATGATTACAACTTGATTATGCTATTAATTTTTTCTTTTCTTTAGTTTAACAAAGTTTATTTAAATTAATCTACAATATTTGTTTTACTATTAACTGCCGCAGCAGTTTTGATATTTTTATATAGATTGGTCTATAATGGGTTAAAAAAATGCAATCATTTTATACTATCTTGTATGCAGTTGATGTAGTTTTTTTATGGTGTTTCTATTCCATTCTTATTCGTGTTATGTATTTCCTTTTTGTAATGATAATACATATATTGTGTGTGAATTTTACAATCCCGGTCTTAATTTATAAAACGCGTAATTATACAATTCTAGTCTTTTTTACATATTTTTTATTGACTAAGATATTAAAAGTTGTGCATGGTTTATCATAGAATGAGATAAATGGCTATAATATTTATATCAAGACTATGTATTTTATAGTCTTTGGAATTATAAGGGTTTTTACATACGATTTTTAATTGAACTATTATTTAAGTAAGCTCGTTTACATCAAATATCAGAATGACAAAGATTTTTTTCATAATTTACAATATTTGACTCTTAGATTAGGTATAGTACAAAAACAAATATTTATTTTATATGACAATTCAAACTTTTTTGTTGCAATTCAAAAAACTCATTAAAAAATAATGTAATTTCCAATAGTCGAATGTACGAAATATTAATAATATCTTTTATTATACCCACCCTTCGTCGATTTTAATGCAGCCCTCGAAAAAATTTTAATTTCCTCAATAGATTTTTCACAATTCTTTTTCGTAAAATTTTTCCAAATATATTTTTATAAAATTTACATTAGATCAATTGTATATTACAATGACACTCAAGCTTTTGTTTTTTTAATTTAGAATTATGTAAAAAAGTTGACGTTTTTATTAATCAAACAGCACTTATATACTGCCAATATCTCTAAGTAAGTGTATATCAACAATTAAACAAACAAAAACTTTCTTGTGATGTAAAATGTGTTGATTTAATTTTTTTCCTGCTTAAAATTAATTTAAACATGCCAAGTGTTCCCCAAAAATATGGTTAAATCTAAAATTACTAGAAAATAGATCAATTATTAAAAATTAAATAATATTGCAATAAGTTTCTAAAAACTAAAAAGTTTTTGTTGGAAAATTACAAACAATTTTTTTTAAATTTCCGAAAAAATTATAAATTTTAGGGCATTATTAATGTAAAATATTTCCAAAGAAATAAATTATCAAAAATCCTTAAAAACAAGAAGAGCGCCTTACAAAATAAAGTTAGATTTTCCGCTAAAGCATATTAAGTTGTTCGGGTTTCACGTAGAAAAACTGTTACACTCCATATAAAAAATTGTATTTCACGGAAAGGAATTTTAGTGAAAATTTAGTACATTTTCTTTTCAGGAAAATTTTGTATACAACACTATTATTTTTCTAATGTAAAAATTCCATTTTGGGTTAATAGTGACTGTGTTTTTTTTATTAAATAAAAATACTATTAATTTTCAGAATTTTAATTACGATTTAAAGTCATTAAAGTTCTAGTGAAATTTTATCACTGGAAGAACAATTCACTATACTTAATTCCTAAGCCCCATTATCTCAATAACCCATTAGCCACTAATTGGAACTTTAACTAAAACATATGTTGTTGTTTTCCATAAAAAAATTAAAATTAACTGGAAATTAAATTAAAACAGAACATTGGGTTATTGGGTTATTGGGCCTAATCATATTTTATAATGCTGGACACATTCAGCCAAAAAACGATAGTTGGTCAGTTTTTTCTCTTTGGAGATATCATAGACAAATTCTTCGCTTTACCTGGGACTTTTTCTTAAATTTTACACTCAAAGTCGAATCAAAGCGGCTCAGCAAACACTTTTGTTAGCAAAATTTGTCCAAAATGCTTTAAAAACCGAACACAGACTATGTAAAATGTTTCTACACAAATAGATGTTTAGTGTCAACCGAATTGTGAAGCACATTTTTGATGCTGCAACAAATTAATTTTGTTAGTACAACCATATTCAAATGTGATTCCTTATAATTTTGAGTGTTGCAATTAAAAGTTAGTTGTATTAACTGAATTTTGTTGGGAAAATTTTTATTCACTTGAAGTAACCAAATGCAAAAAATTTTCATTAAGTTAATATACAAATTAAAATAGCTATGTCAGCTCTCATTGTAGCTTCGATGGCGATATATACACAGAGAAAACTGATTCGGGTTGACAACCTAATTTGTAGCCAATCGAATGATTCGTTTGTTATAACCGAATTTTTAGGAATTTTGAGGCAATAGTAATTTGAATGTCACAATAAAATTTAGGTTGCCTCAATAACACTTAGGTAGTCACAACAAAAAAATTCGGTTACTGCAACTGAACCGTTCGATTGACAATAAATTCAGTTGCCAGCACTAATATGTTTTCTGGGTGTTAAGTATATATACTCGTAATCCTAATGAACTTTTTATATTTTTTTATCAATCGCTTAGAAGTGAATAATATTTTATATTCACCT